>CM064497.1:65427328-65912328 GCA_032716605.1 Paralithodes platypus | reverse complement strand
GTAGGTAGATACAAAAGTAGGCAGCTGGATAGATAGACAGACAGACACATAGCTAGATAGATAGATAGATGCATAGTTAGGTAGGGAGGTAGGTAGAAAAGTAGGCAGATAGATAGATAGATATATATATATATATTTTTTTTTAAAGAGACAATGAACGGAGGAAGGAAAAACACAGATAAAACAAAAAGGTCCATGTGCCTAAAGGCATCCTCCATTCATAAAATGTTTGTAACAACTGGATTTAAACATTTGTTGATTGTAAGTTTGTGGAAAGCAATTCGAGGGAAGTGAATTCCAAAGAGTAGTAGCTCTGGGGATAAATGAATTCTGATAAGCAGAAGTTCTGCATTGTGGAGGAGAAAGTGTAAATTCATGGGCGCTCTCAGCTGCCCTAGTTCTACGGGGAAAGATGTGGAGAGGCGGCACAATTGAAGCAAGTTCCTTGGAACAATTGCTGTGAAAATATCTGTAGAATAATGCAAGGGATGCAACGTTTCTTCGTATGGCTAATGTAGGAAGGTCCTGTGTGATTGCAGGGTTATTGATTAATCTAATAGCTTTATTTTGAATTTTGTCCAACTGCCTCAATGCAACCACTCCACTTCCACCCCACAGAGGTGAACAGTAATCCATCTGAGAACGCACATGACTTTTATATATTACGGCCAACTGCTCGTCAGTGAAGAATTCTCGAACTCTGTACAGGAGTCCCAGTTTTTTAGAGGCATTCTTAGCAATGCTTCTAACATAATGTGTCCAGCTCAAGTTAGTAGTTAATGTTACACCGAGAATGTCAATACTAGGGGAAGTGGGAATATTTACATCATTAAAAAATATATGGGAGTCAGTGAGATTCTGTCGGTTAGAAAATTGAATGTACTTGGTTTTCTGTGCATTAAAGGAAACTAGATTCTCTTAGATAAATAGATAGATAGATAGACAGACAGACAGATTTAACCCTCAATTAACCTTCTGACTTCCATATACCCTTTCTAATATGAATAATATCCTCTAATAATAGCCAGAATAAACTGCCAACACGCGTCATAATCATCAAGGGGTTAATTGTAGCAAAAAAGGAACACCTAAACAGCGTTCTAATGGTATAAATGTCTTATTTGTAATTTAGATACAACGATTAAACTTTATACCAAGGAACACCCCGTTCTTAATATTAATCATCCATTACAAACCCCAACGTACTTGAATAAACTAATTAAAGCATATGGCCCTACCGGGATTCGAACTCGAGACACCACACCCAGAACATAAGCATCTAATTCAAAACCATTACACCACCAGTATTGCAGAATATATATTATGGGTGAGAGTGGATGGGACACGTTTGTCTTGGTCAGCATCCCATTTAGGTAAGACAATCTTATCAAAATCCGGGTGAATGAGACTATTCAGTCTTGGTCAGCAACCCGTTTAGGGGAGTAAAACATATACAAAATCCGTACTGCTTATTTTTTGGTGAAGCAGGATAGTTGATGGACTAGCCGCACACCACTGTATATAATATATAGCGCTAGAAAGATAACTATAGGGCCTTGGAGTCATGTGGACACTATGATAAGTGGTCAATCCTGTAAGTCTGTAATTAAACTGGCACAGGTCCACATTGGGGCGTTTTGTTTATGGACATGTAAGGGAGTAAGGCGTCCAGCAATAGATAGATAGATAGATAGAATGTTATGGGTGTGAAGAGAGGCTAATGAACCCAGTGGTACCAAGATGGTGGTGGTTGGCCGATCTCCGTTACTATAGGGTACCAAGATGGCGGAGGTTGGCCGATCTCTGTTACAATAGAGTACCAAGATGTTTGAGGTTGGCCGATCTCTGTTACTATAGGGTACCAAGATGGCGGAGGTTGGCCGATCTCTGTTACAATAAGGTATCAAGATGGCGAAGGTTGGCCGATCTCTGTTACTATAGGGTACCAAGATGGCGGAGGTTGGCCGATCTCTGTTACTATAGGGTATCTAGGTTACCAAGATGGTAGAGGTTGGCCGATCTCTGTTACTATAGGGGTCTCTAGATTACCAAGATGGTGGAGGCTGGCCAATCTCTGTTACTATAGGGTCTCTAAGGTACCAAGATGGTGGAGGTTGGCCGATCTCTGTTACTATTGGGTCTCTAGGGTACCAAGATGGCGGAGGTTGGCCGATCTCTGTTACTATAAGGGTCACTAGGTTACCAAGATGGCGGAGGTTGGCCGATCTCTGGTACTATAGGGGTCTCTAGGTTACCAAGATGGCGGAAGTTGGCCGATCTCTCTTACAATAAGGGTCTCTAGGGTACCAAGATGGCGGAGGTTGGCCGATCTCTGTTACTATAGGGTCTCTAGGTTACCAAGATGGCGGAGGTTGGCCGATCTCTGTTACTATAGGGTCTCTAGGTTACCAAGATGGTGGAGGTTGGCCGATCTCTGTTACAATAAGGGTCTCTAGGGTACCAAGATGGTGGAGGTTGGCCGATCTCTGTTTCTATAGGGTATCTAGGTTACCAAGATGGTGGAGGTTGGCCGATCTCTGTTATTATAAGGGACTCTAGGTTACCAAGATGATGGAGGTTGGCCGATCTCTGTTACTATAAGGGTCTCTAAGGTACCAACATGGCGGGGGTTGGCCGATCTCTGTTACTATATGGGTCTCTAAGGTACCAAGATGGCGGGGGCTGGCCGATCTCTGTTACTATAGGGTCTCTAGGTTACCAAGATGGTGGAGGTTGGCTGATCTCTGTTACTATAAGGGTCTCTAGGTTACCAAGATGGTGGAGGTTGGCCGATCTCTGTTACTATAAGGGTTTCTAGGGTACCAAGATGGCGGAGGTTGGCCGATCTCTGTTACTAAAGGGTCTCTAGGCTCTCTCCCCTACACTGTAAAATATATGGATGTAAAAATAGTAACTGTGTTGGTGGTGCAATGGTTTAGATGCTTATGTTCTGGGTTTGGTGTCCCGAGTTCGAATCCCGGGAGGGTCATAATTATGCTTTCATTAGTTTATTCTAGTGCATTGGGGTTTGTAATAGGTGGTCACCGTTTTTTTTTAGCTTTCTCTCCTTTTGTCTCTTTCCCTGGCTTGTATCCACTCGGCCCCATTCAGCCAACTGATTTAAGACGTTTATCCCCATCCAGGTGACGATTTCTTCCTGGCGAGCGATAGCGAGCCATCATTGTATGGAGAAATCCGGCATCGCCAGAGATATTTTTCTATCGAAAAATGTACAAATTTATCTTACTGTCAACAAAAATATATATATGCTGGCTCGCTACCGCTCGCCAGGAAAATATTGACACCTGGATGGGGGGTAAACGTCTTAAAAAAGTAGGCTGAATGGGGCCGAATGAATACAAGCCAAAGAGAGGGAGAGAAAGAGAAAAAAGCGAGGTGAGCTCCCTTAACTACCACATACATTCACAAACATGTCACCAGCTTCTATAAATTGACCACTTACGAGTTTCAGGCTATAAGGAAGTTGGAGCCGTAAACATCGATATAAAACAGATGTGCAATAATAATGTGGGTTTCTGATCGATCAAAAGTATGATCAATTTGGTTTAATGTATGTGTATATGTATTATGATCAATTTGGTTTAATGTATGTGTATATGTGTTATGATCAATTTGGTTTAATGTATGTGTATATGTATTATGATCAATTTGGTTTAATGTATGTGTATATGTATTATGATCAATTTGGTTTAATGTATGTGTATATGTATTATGATCAATTTGGTTTAATGTATGTGTATATGTGTTATGATCAATTTGGTTTAATGTATGTGTATATGTGTTATGATCAATTTGGTTTAATGTATGTGTATATGTATTATGATCAATTTGGTTTAATGTGTGTGTATATGTATTATGATCAATTTGGTTTAATGTGTGTGTATATGTATTATGATCAATTTGGTTTAATGTATGTGTATATGTGTTATGATCAATTTGGTTTAATGTATTATTTTGTATATGTATTATGATCAATTTGGGGATAATATAATTAAAAATTAATACAAATTAATATATAATTAAATGTTATGGAAATATTAAGAGTTTTTGGTACAGCACGTTGATGGTAAAAAATTGAAACTAAGCAGAGGACAATTAAGGGGAGATGGGTTGATTTTCTGGACACCTTTCTCCCTCATGTTTAGCCTCATTTGTTTTCAGATTTTAAGATTTTTGCCCCATTAGTTTGCCGATTTTAAGACTTCGCCCCATTTCTTTATCCATATTAAGACCTTTCGTGCTATTTAGGTGTCGATTGTTTTCCTGGCGAACGATAGTTAGCCTGTAATATTGGAAGAACCGGCCATCGGCCGGGATATTTTTCTACCGAAATATGTACAAATTAATCTACAAGGGGGATCTAATGGATGTTTTTTTAAGTGTGATGGAGGTCTAGGGAGGAAACTAGAAAAATAATGAAGAAATTACAATAATCGACCAAAAAGTGAACCATTTATTTAACTATCTCTTAAACCGCTCCTATTCTGGGATGCTCAGGCCTCTTCAGTGTAAATGTTGGTTCTCCACACTCTCTCTCTCTCTTTCTTCCTTGATTTACGATACTACCACTTTATCCCCTAACTTCAATATAAATGATATTGCATTTTGGTTTTGATATTGGTTCACTTTTTGGGCGATTTTTGCAAGTATTCATTATTTTTCTAGTTTCCTCCCAAGACCTTATCAAATACAAAAAAAACCCACACACATCCATTAGATCCCCTTTCTAGATTAATTTATACATTTTTCGGTAGACAAATTTACCGGCCGAAGGCCGGTTCTTCCAACATTACATGCTCACTATCGTTCACCAGGGAAAAAATTGACACTTAAATAGCACGAAAGGTCTAAATATTGACGAAGAAATGGGGCGAAAGGTCTTAAAATCGACTAACTAATGGGGCAAACATCTTCACTCCTGAAAACTAATGGGGATAAACATGAGGGAGAAAGTGGTCCAGAAAACCGGCCCATCCCCCCTTAACCAGATTCTTCTTTCAGAGTACCTTTGCTATGGCTTAAATTTTGCACCAAGTGATTATGTTCTCAAGTGTCTCTAATAATATATTTATTTTCTAACATTTCAAACTTTGATCCCTATTGTTTTGTATTGTCAAGCCATCTTCCTTTATCAGGGCCTCAGACTTTATCCTTAAATATAAGTTTTACAAAACTTCATATAAGCATTGACTCCTTGAAACTTTTACTGTCAACACCGTTAGCACTGACATGACATTTCAGATAACTGGTATTTTCCCATGTAAGCATTAATCTCTCGTTATACTTTGTACAGTCGCGCTGATAAGTCATGGCCCAGCTCTCATTACGTTTGGCTTTCTCTGTGCTGTATTTATGTCTGCCAGATGTTGAATAGGGTGGGTAAGCGAAGGAACATGTTTGTATATTTCACTCAATATGAAGAAATGAAGCTTAGATACTGCTGATACCAATTATTGATCAAAACATACTTGGTGCCGAGACATCACTTATTAGCACGACTGTACATAGTGTGATAGGATATTCTCAGTAAATGTACCTTCTTCCACCTAATCTTATCTTTAACTTCCTTCCCCTACATGATTTTGTAAAGTCTAATCTCCAGTTTTCTCACGAGCCTGAAACTAGTACATTGTCATCATCGATTGGCTTTCATAGAATGAGGGGCAGACTACTGATTCTCTTAATATCTATCTATCTATCTATCTATCTATTTATCTATCTATTTACTCAGGCCCAATCTCCACTTTTCCTTTTTTTTAGGGGGGGGGGGGGGGGCCGGGGGACTCAAGACAGAGCAAGAACAGGGACAACACAAAACACAACAGAAAAAAATGAAAACAAAAATACAAATTCACACACATCTAGGTCATCCAGGAGAAGACCCAGAGACCAGGGTCACCAAGGTCCCTCTAGCACTCCCCCGGCCCCCTCATATATTATATGTTATATATTTATCTGTGTATCGTACTACTTTAACTATTCTTGTCCACAATGTTTTATATTGTGGCAACTATTATACGATTATATTCAGATTAGGAAGGACCTCTAGCAATAATAAGGCTTCAAACTATCTAAACCAACCCTTTCAACTACCGCAGATCTTTGCTAAGCTGCATACTATCGTTTAAATAAAGCTAGAATGAAAGATAACACACGTCGCTGGTACTCAAAGGGTTAAACTAGCTTAATAAGTGTTAGTAAAGCAGGAGAGGAAAATTATTATTTCTTAACTATTTTGATATTAGTTAAACAAAATGTGTGCGAAATACAGCCGGGTGCTACTGTACTGCTTGTAATACAGCCGGGTGCTACTGTACTGCTTGTAATACAGCCGGCTGCTACTGTACTGCTTGTAATACAGCCGGCTGCTACTGTACTGCTTGTAATACAGCCGGGTGCTACTGTACTGCTTGTAATACAGCCGGCTGCTACTGTACTGCTTGTAATACAGCCGGGTGCTACTGTACTGCTTGTAATACAGCCGGGTGCTACTGTACTGCTTGTAATACAGCCGGCTGCTACTGTACTGCTTGTAATACAGCCGGGTGCTACTGTACTGCTTGTATTACAGCCGGCTGCTACTGTACTGCTTGTAATACAGCCGGCTGCTACTGTACTGCTTGTAATACAGCCGGGTGCTACTGTACTGCTTGTAATACAGCCGGCTGCTACTGTACTGCTTGTAATACAGCCGGCTGCTACTGTACTGCTTGTATTACAGCCGGCTGCTACTGTACTGCTTGTAATACAGCCGGCTGCTACTGTACTGCTTGTAATACAGCCGGGTGCTACTGTACTGCTTGTAATACAGCCGGCTGCTACTGTACTGCTTGTAATACAGCCGGCTGCTACTGTACTGCTTGTAATACAGCCGGCTGCTACTGTACTGCTTGTAATACAGCTGACTGCTACTGTACTGCTTGTAATACAGCCGGGTGCTACTGTACTGCTTGTAATACAGCCGGCTGCTACTGTACTGCTTGTAATACAGCCGGCTGCTACTGTACTGCTTGTAATACAGCCGGGTGCTACTGTACTGCTTGTAATACAGCCGGGTGCTACTGTACTGCTTGTAATACAGCCGGGTGCTACTGTACTGCTTGTAATACAGCCGGGTGCTACTGTACTGCTTGTAATACAGCCGGGTGCTACTGTACTGCTTGTAATACAGCCGGCTGCTACTGTACTGCTTGTAATACAGCCGGGTGCTACTGTACTGCTTGTAATACAGCCGGCTGCTACTGTACTGCTTGTAATACAGCCGGCTGCTACTGTACTGCTTGTAATACAGCCGGCTGCTACTGTACTGCTTGTAATACAGCGGGTGCTACTGTACTGCTTGTAATACAGCCGGGTGCTACTGTACTGCTTGTAATACAGCCGGGTGCTACTGTACTGCTTGTAATACAGCCGGGTGCTACTGTACTGCTTGTAATACAGCCGGTGCTACTGTACTGCTTGTAATACAGCCGGCTGCTACTGTACTGCTTGTAATACAGCCGGGTGCTACTGTACTGCTTGTAATACAGCCGGGTGCTACTGTACTGCTTGTAATACAGCCGGGTGCTACTGTACTGCTTGTAATACAGCCGGGTGCTACTGTACTGCTTGTAATACAGCCGGGTGCTACTGTACTGCTTGTAATACAGCCGGTGCTACTGTACTGCTTGTAATACAGCCGGCTGCTACTGTACTGCTTGTAATACAGCCGGCTGCTACTGTACTGCTTGTAATACAGCCGGGTGCTACTGTACTGCTTGTAATACAGCCAGCTGCTACTGTACTGCTTGTAATACAGCCGGCTGCTACTGTACTGCTTGTAATACAGCCGGCTGCTACTGTACTGCTTGTAATACAGCCGGGTGCTACTGTACTGCTTGTAATACAGCCGGCTGCTACTGTACTGCTTGTAATACAGCCGGTGCTACTGTACTGCTTGTAATACAGCCGGCTGCTACTGTACTGCTTGTAATACAGCCGGCTGCTACTGTACTGCTTGTAATACAGCCAGCTGCTACTGTACTGCTTGTAATACAGCCGGGTGCTACTGTACTGCTTGTAATACAGCCGGCTGCTACTGTACTGCTTGTAATACAGCCAGGTGCTACTGTTCTGCTTGTAATGCAGCCGTCTGCTACTGTCCTGCCTGTAATACAGCCAGCTGCTACTGTACTGCTTGTAATACAGCCAGCTGCTACTGTACTGCTTGTAATACAGCCGGGTGCTACTGTACTGCTTGTAATACAGCCAGCTGCTACTGTACTGCTTGTAATACAGCCAGCTACTGTACTGCTTGTAATACAGCCGGCTGCTACTGTACTGCTTGTAATACAGCCGGTGCTACTGTACTGCTTGTAATACAGCCAGCTGCTACTGTACTGCTTGTAATACAGCCGCTGCTACTGTACTGCTTGTAATACAGCCGGGTGCTACTGTACTGCTTGTAATACAGCCGGCTGCTACTGTACTGCTTGTAATACAGCGGGTGCTACTGTACTGCTTGTAATACAGCCGGGTGCTACTGTACTGCTTGTAATACAGCCGGTGCTACTGTACTGCTTGTAATACAGCCGGCTGCTACTGTACTGCTTGTAATACAGCCGGGTGCTACTGTACTGCTTGTAATACAGCCGGCTGCTACTGTACTGCTTGTAATACAGCCGGTGCTACTGTACTGCTTGTAATACAGCCGGCTGCTACTGTACTGCTTGTAATACAGCCGGGTGCTACTGTACTGCTTGTAATACAGCCGGCTGCTACTGTACTGCTTGTAATACAGCCGGGTGCTACTGTACTGCTTGTAATACAGCCAGCTGCTACTGTACTGCTTGTAATACAGCCGGTGCTACCGTACTGCTTGTAATACAGCCGGCTGCTACTGTACTGCTTGTAATACAGCCGGGTGCTACTGTACTGCTTGTAATACAGCCAGCTGCTACTGTACTGCTTGTAATACAGCCGGGTGCTACTGTACTGCTTGTAATACAGCCGGCTGCTACTGTACTGCTTGTAATACAGCCGGGTGCTACTGTACTGCTTGTAATACAGCCGGCTGCTACTGTACTGCTTGTAATACAGCCGGGTGCTACTGTACTGCTTGTAATACAGCCAGCTGCTACTGTACTGCTTGTAATACAGCCGGCTGCTACTGTACTGCTTGTAATACAGCCGGTGCTACTGTACTGCTTGTAATACAGCCAGCTGCTACTGTACTGCTTGTAATACAGCCGGCTGCTACTGTACTGCTTGTAATACAGCCGGCTGCTACTGTACTGCTTGTAATACAGCCGGGTGCTACTGTACTGCTTGTAATACAGCCGGCTGCTACTGTACTGCTTGTAATACAGCCGGGTGCTACTGTACTGCTTGTAATACAGCCAGCTGCTACTGTACTGCTTGTAATACAGCCGGTGCTACTGTACTGCTTGTAATACAGCCGGCTGCTACTGTACTGCTTGTAATACAGCCGGCTGCTACTGTACTGCTTGTAATACAGCCAGCTGCTACTGTACTGCTTGTAATACAGCCGGCTGCTACTGTACTGCTTGTAATACAGCCGGCTGCTACTGTACTGCTTGTAATACAGCCGGGTGCTACTGTACTGCTTGTAATACAGCCAGCTGCTACTGTACTGCTTGTAATACAGCCGGGTGCTACTGTACTGCTTGTAATACAGCCAGCTGCTACTGTACTGCTTGTAATACAGCCAGCTGCTACTGTACTGCTTGTAATACAGCCGGCTGCTACTGTACTGCTTGTAATACAGCCGGGTGCTACTGTACTGCTTGTAATACAGCCGGCTGCTACTGTACTGCTTGTAATACAGCCAGCTGCTACTGTACTGCTTGTAATACAGCCAGCTGCTACTGTACTGCTTGTAATACAGCCGGGTGCTACTGTACTGCTTGTAATACAGCCGGGTGCTACTGTACTGCTTGTAATACAGCCAGCTGCTACTGTACTGCTTGTAATACAGCCGGGTGCTACTGTACTGCTTGTAATACAGCCAGCTGCTACTGTACTGCTTGTAATACAGCCGGGTGCTACTGTACTGCTTGTAATACAGCCGGCTGCTACTGTACTGCTTGTAATACAGCCAGCTGCTACTGTACTGCTTGTAATACAGCCAGCTGCTACTGTACTGCTTGTAATACAGCCGGCTGCTACTGTACTGCTTGTAATACAGCCAGCTGCTACTGTACTGCTTGTAATACAGCCGGGTGCTACTGTACTGCTTGTAATACAGCAGCTGCTACTGTACTGCTTGTAATACAGCCAGCTGCTACTGTACTGCTTGTAATACAGCCGGCTGCTACTGTACTGCTTGTAATACAGCCGGGTGCTACTGTACTGCTTGTAATACAGCCAGCTGCTACTGTACTGCTTGTAATACAGCCAGCTGCTACTGTACTGCTTGTAATACAGCCGGGTGCTACTGTACTGCTTGTAATACAGCCGGGTGCTACTGTACTGCTTGTAATACAGCCGGCTGCTACTGTACTGCTTGTAATACAGCCGGGTGCTACTGTACTGCTTGTAATACAGCCGGGTGCTACTGTACTGCTTGTAATACAGCCGGGTGCTACTGTACTGCTTGTAATACAGCCGGCTGCTACTGTACTGCTTGTAATACAGCGGGTGCTACTGTACTGCTTGTAATACAGCCGGCTGCTACTGTACTGCTTGTAATACAGCCGGGTGCTACTGTACTGCTTGTAATACAGCCGGCTGCTACTGTACTGCTTGTAATACAGCCGGCTGCTACTGTACTGCTTGTAATACAGCCAGCTGCTACTGTACTGCTTGTAATACAGCCGGGTGCTACTGTACTGCTTGTAATACAGCCGGCTGCTACTGTACTGCTTGTAATACAGCCGGGTGCTACTGTACTGCTTGTAATACAGCCGGCTGCTACTGTACTGCTTGTAATACAGCCGGCTGCTACTGTACTGCTTGTAATACAGCCGGCTGCTACTGTACTGCTTGTAATACAGCCGGCTGCTACTGTACTGCTTGTAATACAGCCGGTGCTACTGTACTGCTTGTAATACAGCCGGCTGCTACTGTACTGCTTGTAATACAGCCGGGTGCTACTGTACTGCTTGTAATACAGCCAGCTGCTACTGTACTGCTTGTAATACAGCCGGGTGCTACTGTACTGCTTGTAATACAGCCAGCTGCTACTGTACTGCTTGTAATACAGCCGGGTGCTACTGTACTGCTTGTAATACAGCCGGCTGCTACTGTACTGCTTGTAATACAGCCAGCTGCTACTGTACTGCTTGTAATACAGCCAGCTGCTACTGTACTGCTTGTAATACAGCCGGGTGCTACTGTACTGCTTGTAATACAGCCAGCTGCTACTGTACTGCTTGTAATACAGCCGGCTGCTACTGTACTGCTTGTAATACAGCCAGCTGCTACTGTACTGCTTGTAATACAGCCAGCTGCTACTGTACTGCTTGTAATACAGCCGGCTGCTACTGTACTGCTTGTAATACAGCCGGGTGCTACTGTACTGCATGTAATACAGCCGGGTGCTACTGTACTGCTTTTAATACAGCCGGGTGCTACTGTACTGCTTGTAATACAGCCGGCTGCTACTGTACTGCTTGTAATACAGCCGGCTGCTACTGTACTGCTTGTAATACAGCCGGGTGCTACTGTACTGCTTGTAATACAGCCGGGTGCTACTGTACTGCTTGTAATACAGCCGGGTGCTACTGTACTGCTTGTAATACAGCCAGCTGCTACTGTACTGCTTGTAATACAGCCGGTGCTACTGTACTGCTTGTAATACAGCCGGCTGCTACTGTACTGCTTGTAATACAGCCGGTGCTACTGTACTGCTTGTAATACAGCCAGCTGCTACTGTACTGCTTGTAATACAGCCGGGTGCTACTGTACTGCTTGTAATACAGCCGGCTGCTACTGTACTGCTTGTAATACAGCCGGGTGCTACTGTACTGCTTGTAATACAGCCGGTGCTACTGTACTGCTTGTAATACAGCCGGTGCTACTGTACTGCTTGTAATACAGCCGGCTGCTACTGTACTGCTTGTAATACAGCCGGCTGCTACTGTACTGCTTGTAATACAGCCGGCTGCTACTGTACTGCTTGTAATACAGCCGGTGCTACTGTACTGCTTGTAATACAGCCGGTGCTACTGTACTGCTTGTAATACAGCCGGTGCTACTGTACTGCTTGTAATACAGCCGGCTGCTACTGTACTGCTTGTAATACAGCCGGCTGCTACTGTACTGCTTGTAATACAGCCGGCTGCTACTGTACTGCTTGTAATACAGCCGGGTGCTACTGTACTGCTTGTAATACAGCCGGCTGCTACTGTACTGCTTGTAATACAGCCGGCTGCTACTGTACTGCTTGTAATACAGCCGGCTACTGTACTGCTTGTAATACAGCCGGCTGCTACTGTACTGCTTGTAATACAGCCGGCTGCTACTGTACTGCTTGTAATACAGCCGGCTGCTACTGTACTGCTTGTAATACAGCCGGGTGCTACTGTACTGCTTGTAATACAGCCGGCTGCTACTGTACTGCTTGTAATACAGCCAGCTGCTACTGTACTGCTTGTAATACAGCCGGCTGCTACTGTACTGCTTGTAATACAGCCAGCTGCTACTGTACTGCTTGTAATACAGCCGCTGCTACTGTACTGCTTGTAATACAGCCGGGTGCTACTGTACTGCTTGTAATACAGCCAGCTGCTACTGTACTGCTTGTAATACAGCCGGGTGCTACTGTACTGCTTGTAATACAGCCAGCTGCTACTGTACTGCTTGTAATACAGCCGTGCTACTGTACTGCTTGTAATACAGCCAGCTGCTACTGTACTGCTTGTAATACAGCCGGGTGCTACTGTACTGCTTGTAATACAGCCGGCTGCTACTGTACTGCTTGTAATACAGCGGGTGCTACTGTACTGCTTGTAATACAGCCGGGTGCTACTGTACTGCTTGTAATACAGCCGGCTGCTACTGTACTGCTTGTAATACAGCCGGCTGCTACTGTACTGCTTGTAATACAGCCGGGTGCTACTGTACTGCTTGTAATACAGCCGGCTGCTACTGTACTGCTTGTAATACAGCGGGTGCTACTGTACTGCTTGTAATACAGCGGGTGCTACTGTACTGCTTGTAATACAGCCGGGTGCTACTGTACTGCTTGTAATACAGCCGGGTGCTACTGTACTGCTTGTAATACAGCCGGCTGCTACTGTACTGCTTGTAATACAGCCGGCTGCTACTGTACTGCTTGTAATACAGCCGGGTGCTACTGTACTGCTTGTAATACAGCCGGCTGCTACTGTACTGCTTGTAATACAGCCGGGTGCTACTGTACTGCTTGTAATACAGCCAGCTGCTACTGTACTGCTTGTAATACAGCCGGCTGCTACTGTACTGCTTGTAATACAGCCGGGTGCTACTGTACTGCTTGTAATACAGCCGGCTGCTACTGTACTGCTTGTAATACAGCCGGGTGCTACTGTACTGCTTGTAATACAGCCAGCTGCTACTGTACTGCTTGTAATACAGCCGGGTGCTACTGTACTGCTTGTAATGGGGGTCACCGGCTGTTCTTCTCTTTTTCTCCTTTTGTCTCTTTCTCTGGCTTGTATCCATTCGGCCCCATTCAGCCAACTGTTTTAAGACGCTTATCCCCATCCATGTGTCGATTTCTTCCTGGCGAGCGATAACAAGCCAGCATTGTATGGACAAATCCGGCTTCGCCGGAGAAATTTTTCTATCGAAAAATGTATAAATTTAGCTTGCTGTCAAAATAAAAAATATATATGCTGGCTCGCTACCGCTCGCCAAGAAAATATTAACACCTAGATGGGGGTAAACGTCTGAAAACAGTATGCTGAATGGGGCCAAATGGATACAAGCCAGAGAAAGAGAGAAAAAAACAGCATGTGACCTCCCATAATGCCTCTTATAACAGTAAGACAGGATGAAGCTTAATATCTGAGAGATAACTCGTTCAAGTAGCTTCAAATTGGATAGGTTCCGCTTTAGAAACTATGTAGTAAGCATTGGTTGGGATACAAGGTTCTGGATATGTGGACTAGATTGTCTATACTCTATGTTTTCCAGCTGAGGGTAAATTGCCATGTTACTAGCTTGTTTACTCAGCTATTATGTAGATTTTGTAGCGAAATAAGTTGTAAATTGTGAAAACTTGGCAATAATACGATGCACAGACATAGCAGCATCATATTGGTCCAGTACAAACAATACGATGCACAGACATAGCAGCATCATATTGGTCCAGTACAAACAATACGATGCACAGACATAGCAGCATCATATTGTTCCAGTACAAACAATACGATGCACAGACATAGCAGCATCATATTGTTCCAGTACAAACAATACGATGCACAGACATAGCAGCATCATATTGTTCCAGTACAAACAATACGATGCACAGACATAGCAGCATCATATTGTTCCAGTACAAACAATACGATGCACAGACATAGCAGCATCATATTGTTCCAGTACAAACAATACGATGCACAGACATAGCAGCATCATATTGTTCCAGTACAAACAATACGATGCACAGACATAGCAGCATCATATTGTTCCAGTACAAATCAATACATCAAAGACTAAAGCCGCTGTCACACGAGCGATTTTTCCGTCAATTTTCCATGAGCTAGTTTTTCCTCGTTATATTTAGGGAATTTTTTGCACTGGTATCGGTAACTAGACTGAAGGTAGAGTATGTTAGGTGGCTGAATTCTGATAAAGTGTAACAATTGAAGCTGCCAGACCATAATTGCCCGTAAAAATTGCTCGAAAAGCGGCTCGTGTGACTCCAGCTTAAAGGATTCAATTTACCATCAGCTGAAAATAAACCGACTATAGTGCAGCGATTAAGCCAGTGTCACACGAGCGCTTTTTCCGTCAATTTTCCATGAGCAAGTTTTTTCTCGTATCATTTCGGGACATTTTGGCACTGGTATCGGTAACTAGACTGAAGGTAGATTATGTTAGGCGGCTGAATTCTGATAAAGTGTAATTTTTAAAGCTTCCAGACCACAATTACCCGTAAAAATTGCTCGAAAAAGGGCTCATGTGACTACGCCTTTAGCTAAGGAACGGTAGGATATTTCAAAAGCAAAACTGGATAGTCATATGAATGATGTGGGTTGGGTGTAAATGGGATCTACCTCGTGTAGGCCGGTCAGCTTTAACCCTTGTCTAGCGGGGTGTTTTGGGCTATTTTGGGCATATTCAGTCCCTCCTGAATGAAAACAAATTTATTTAGCAAAAAACTAGGCGCTAAAAGCTTCAAAATGAGACCAGAACGAGCTACGTAGCACTCGTGGTTCTCATACAGTGATACCAGTAACATGGGAGTTTAGCGTATTTCGGCATATTTTTCCCAGCTATACTCACTACTGGCTACACTGCCAGCCTCTTGAGAACACAGGGAACATGAGTTCATGGGCGGCGGTAAGCACCTGGGAGTCGGCTGTCTGGCCCATTGCCCAGGCCATTTGCACTTGATTTTAACCCTTTAAAAGCCTTAATAATGCTCCTAACTTGCTGCAAATTGGTGCACGACTTAAGTCGAGCGCCGCTCTTTAAGGGTTAAGCATACGACTTCCGATTTCTTATGTTCTTAAGAGGAGGCAGACCGTTTGTCTGGACCCCTTCTCCCTAATGTTTAGCCCCACTAGTTTTGAGATTTTAAGACGTTGGTTCCACTAGTTTGGGGATTTTATGACCTTTCGCCCCATTTCGGTGTCAATTTTAAGACCTTTCGTGCCATTTAGGTGTCGATTATTTCCTGGCGAGCGATAGCGAGCCTGCAATTTTAAGAGGAACCGGCCTTCGGCCGGGAAATTTTTCTACCGAAAAATGTACAAGTTTATCTTAAAGGGGGGTCTAGGGGGTGTTTTTCTAAGCTTGATGGAGGTCTAGCGAGGAAACTAAACAAATATATGAATACATTAATTAATAGACCAAACAAACGGTCAGTCTCCCCTTAAGTCCCTTTTGATAATGAACACTACGTATTGAACTATTAGTGTAAAGGTGATATCACACGAGCGTATTTTTCGGCAATTTTCGACAAGGAAGTTTGTTCTCGTACTATTTTATAACTGTTTCGCATTGGATTCGGAAACCAGCTCGAAGGTAGATTATTTTAGGTAGTTTAATTTATTCGAGACTTCAATTTTATAGCTGTCAGACAACAATTGCTCGTAAAAATTGACGGAAAAATGTCTCGCCTTAACACAAGTTGTTTCATGTTAGTTTTTATTGGAATTTAGTTAGACAGAGATTTGTGAATATTCGACTTATTTTTTTCGAATTTGTCTTACTTATCCGGCTATCATATCCTTAAGGGAGCCAACCTCGCTTGTTTGTTTTCTCTTTCTCTCCCTCTTTCTTTGCCTTGTATTAGGCCCCGTTCAACTATTTTAAGACGTTTACCCCCATCCAGGTGTCTTTATTTTCCTGGCGAGTGGTAGTGAGTCAGAATATATATAATTTTGTTTTGACAGCAAGCTAAATTTGTAAATTTTTTGATAGAATAATATCTCCGGCGAAGCCGGATTTCTCCATACAATGCTGGCTTGCTATCGCTCGCCAGGAAGGAATCGACAACTGGATCGGGATAAACGTCTTAGAACAGTTGGCTGAATGGGGCCGAATGGATGCAAGCCAGGGAAAGAGAGAAAAGGAGAGAAAGAAAAAAACCCAGTGACCCCATTAAATTAAACCTTTCGCGATGACGTGGCATTGTTTTTATTCACCTACATTTAGACAATTTTATGAAGATTAGGAAGGACATATGGTAGCTAAAAGGATTAATTGAGATAGTCTGTAATCTTCTAACGGGTAGACATCCTTCCTCAGCTGAATAAAGCCGTATAATTGTTGCCAGAATATAATGAAAAGGATGTGACCAGTACTAAATGGGTTAATATGATTAGCCAAACTTTTGTATAACTATAACCTACCTCGGATTCGTACCATGAACACTCCACAGTTGTCGACCTTGCAAGGGGTGCCAAGATCTGTATTAGTGATGAAGTAATACCCTGAATCCGACAGTTGGTTAGAAGGGATTGTCAGCACTCCATCTACGATCCGCCCATCCTTCCTATTGACGTCGGGTAAGCCTTTCATCCATTTGATGGTTGCATTCTCGATATCCTTGAAGTTTACTATTAAGTCCTCGCCGGCGTTGATGGTGTAGCTCAGTTCCGTTGGTTCATATCTCTCTGTTGGGAGAACGGACATTGTACAGTTGGTCTCATAAGTTATGTCCTTTCAGTGATCTTGTACATGGAAATATAAAGCGTGTGATTGAATTCCTAGTGTAGTTTCTTATGCAGTGGCTAACTCGTCTGATAGTCAACTGATAATTAAAAGAAACGACACTCGCAATTCATTCATGCTAATATACTTGCATACATAAGATCACGACGAGGAACAAAACTTAATGTGGCCAACTGTACAATAACTCTTTGAAAATTGGAACACAAACATAAAGATTACACAAGTGATACATTTAATAAGTGGTTCAATCGTGTATGTGCTCCTTATGTGAATAGATAAATCGAACAACACTCTTTATGTGCATCATTTTTGTTTACAATTAAGGGGAGATGGGATATTTTTCTGGTCCCCTTCTTCCTCATGTTTAGCCCCATTAGTTTTGAGATTTTAAGTCTGTTATACCAGGTTTTTACTGGGGTTGTATTGACTTTATAGGTAGGTTCTTACTCGATTTTTTTTTTTGTTTTTTTTTGTTTTTTTGTTTTTTTTTTTGGAAAAGATGAGACAAACACATGAACACAAGCACGAAGGTAATAGTGAATAATATAACACAGAGTACAAACATAGATTATTCATATTCACACAAAATCATATGGGTAGAGGTGCAATGTTGCATAAGACAGGGATAGGTTCTAAATAGCAGCACGATCGAGGATCCTCTAGGCGTCTTAAGGGGAAGATATAGGCAGGTTCCGACGATCTCTGAAGATGTTGCTGCCTGGTATTCCCTACGACGCATGCATTTGTACAGTGTAGTGTCCATAATGATATACCCTTAACAATTAGGTACATTTGCAGTAATATATGTCATACAGTATATTTGTATGATGATACTAGTTCCCTCATTTACTTTATATACAGATATATCTTAGTTCATATTGGTAACCTGATTATTGGTATATGACTGTACACTTGGTAGTTGACTGAGGTGAACAGGAAGTTCTACGCTGACGTATCGGTATTCTACCGCTTACTGTACTGCTGACTTGATATATACATCACACCACCACCTCTTGAAATTGCATGTTCTGCATTATTCACACTCGGACCAAATATGGTCACGGAAGTATACGATACGGCCGCAGGTCTTACCGGCCGCCAGAATAGGGCGCGGTCCTTTCCACATTACTGGAGAACACTGGGGACTCTCACACACACCTCTCACGCAACTAGAGGTGTCTTGCATTCACTCCTGGTGCACTTCATCTACCACAATCCAGAGTCCCCGTATTGAGACTTAAAATCATTCATCACTACTCCACCATAATACTACTATTGAAGAACTACTACTGAATGCTGATACCAATTGTTCCTGTTTATCTCAAGTTATAATCTACCCCCTGTTGTTGTTTGTTCCTATTCTGACTGCTGTTGATTCTACACCTATTTATATCAATAAATACCAGGCTGATTTACTTGTGTATTTATTCTGACTTCCCATTAGGTCATTAAATAATAATTGAGTGGTGGCAAGCGATGATAACCGCTACTGTTATTACAAGTTTAAGGCTGGTAGTGGGTACCAGAAGAAAGCTACTAAGTTATATAGTGACATCCATGCATGTTACATATCACATATACCCGTTTAACCATTTGAGTGAGGTCGTGCTAATAATTCATGTCTCAGCTGTCATTAAGTTTGGCTTGCACTGTGCTGTATTCGTGCCTGTTAGATGTTGAATAGGGTGGGTAAGTGTAGGAACATGGTTGTATATCGCACTCAAAAAGAATAAATCATGTGTAAATATTGCTGATACCAATTATTGTTCAAAACATAATTGGTGCCGAGACATGACTTATTAGGCCGTCTGTACCAGCGACTTGTGTTATATTTTGTCCTTCTATATTTGGACTGTTATTATGTAGCTAAGGAAAGATTTGTGGTAGTTGGTCGAGATCATTTGAATCCTTATTATTGCTAGAGGCCCTTCCTAAGCTGAATAAATGTGTCTAATAGTTGTCAGTAAATGATAAAAAGGTCGTCCCTGGTACTGAATGGGTTAATACTATAGGCAAACCATATGTATGAGCGACCCACAGTCCTCCATTCTTGGTAATACTGCGATCCTTCGCACGGGCTTCTGTAAACACATTAACAGCTAATATTGGACAGTTTGGTTGATAAGCGTGTATGATCTCTTTCACCTCCCATATTCATTCCCATTCTCTCTCTTCTTCCCTCATTCAATATAATTCTATTAATTAATTATTAGATAAAGTGAAGACACCGAAGTGATTTTGTTCAAATTAGGAAGGACCTCATATATATATATATATATATATATATATATATATATATATATATATATATATATATATATATATATATATATACCGTATATATTCTCTCTCTCTCTCTCTCTCTCCACCTATCTATCTATCTATCTGAGAAATGCAGGACAGCCAACACTTATTTTTTAACAAATAAATATAGGTTTGTTTTTATTGTACGGTTTTCTTTAATAATAATGAATGGGTTACTTCTCTAATAGAAGTACTGTGTTCTATGTTTACCATGTTTTGACTTCTTGTCCACACCAACCTTGAGGTAAAATTCTAAGCGCGATTTTTTAGAGGTTGTGTGTCTGTCTTTCTTTATGTATGTCTGTGTGTCTGCTTCTGTCTCCCTCTCTACCCTTATGTCTGTGTGTCTGTCTTTCTTTATGTATGTCTGTGTGTCTGTCTTTCTTTATGTATGTCTGTGTGTCTGCTTCTGTCTCCCTCTCTATCCTTATGTCTGTGTGTCTGTCTCTCTTGATCTATATATCTATCTATCTGGTACTGTGTCTGTCTTTATGTATGTGTGTCTGCCTGTCTTTTTCTCCCTCTCCGTCCGGTTTGTCTGCCCATCCGTCTGTATGTATGTATGTATGTATGTATGTTTCTCTCTATCGCTCTCTCTCTCTCTATCTATATATCTGTCTATCTAGTGTATAGATACATTTAGTTACCTATATACACAAACTGCACAGACCTAATAGGCAGACCGGACTTAAGCCAGTGTCACACGAGCGTTTTTTCCCGCAATATTCGATGATCAAGTTTTTTCTCGTAATATGTTGTGCCTCTTTCACACTGGAATCCGAAACTAGACTGAAATTAGACCAAATTACTTTACAGACAAAATCAGCCACCAAAGCTTAATCTACCGCTTTGGTGGCTGATGTTTTCTGTAACATAATTTTTGAAGATGCCCGACTACAATTGCCTGTAAAAATTAACAGAACAAGAGCTCGTTTGACACCGCCATTGTAGTGTAGAAGCCTTACCATTGATGTACCGGAGTGGAGTAGTGACGGGGTATTCTTCCTGGCCATGGTCATTACTGTAGCACTTCACACCACGGGCTATCGAAGTACTGCTCTTCTTCTTCTTCATAGTCCTATTATTTTCATTCCCTGAAGATGCTGTAAAATGTTAGAAGCTCAATATGAATATTTATTTTATATTATATATCCACCATTCTAAAGTCTCAAATGTCATATAATTGACTATCGTATATATTTTTGTTTTTCATGTAAACAATAAACTTACAAAATGTACAGCTTACTAGTTAATCTGTTTATGCTCTTTGTTTATGACAAATATGCTTCAATTTATTAACGACCAATTAATTTATTAACGACCACGGAGACGATTGAGCACACCTAACTTCTGGGAAGCTGTTTCAGCAAGAGTGGTAATATGATCTTAATTTCTAAGAAAGGTCAGAATAAAAAGATACACCAAGAATATTGAGAGAAGATGAGGGGTTGATTTGTGTATTGTTGAAGAATAATTGATACTCTTGCAGAAGATTGAGATGGAGAGAGAGTGATAAATAGTGTCTTGGAGGCGTTCAAAGTAACAAGATATTCTCTGCCCCAATCAAAAATAATTGATAGATCAGAAGACAGGCGTGCTATGAACCAACTTATCACGTGAGTTTTGGAGTGATTGTGTGGTGGGTCGTTGGGGAAAACTAGTTGAATAATGTAGGTAGAGTCGTCAGAATATATACTGTATAAGTGAATAGGGCTAGAGGTACAGTCAAGATCATCAATGAATATTAGGAAGAGAATTGGAGACAATACAACACTGAGAAACACCGGAGTTGATAGGTTGAGGAAGTGAGTGATGGCTATCCAAAGCCTCAGCTATGGAACGGCCAGATAGAAAATTAGAGACAAAGTCACAAATAAAGGGATAACACCAAAGAAAGGGTAGTTTGGAAATCAGAGATTTGTGCCAGACTCTATCGAAGGCTTTCGATATTTCTAGCACAATAGAAAAAGCCTCAACGAAGTCCTGAAGGGAGGAAGACCAAGAATTAGTAAGATAAGTAAGGAGATCACCAGTAGAGCGGCCCTAAAGGAAACCTTAATGGCAATTTGAAAGAACATTATGGGAAGACAGATGCTTAAGACATTTTGAATTAGGAATAGACTTTAGAGATGCAAGAAATGAGAGCAATTGAACGATAGTTGGAGGGTTGAAAGCAGTCACCCTTCTTTGGGACAGGTCTATGAGAGCAAACCTCCAGATAGGAGGGAAGATGTTAGAAGAAAGACAGTGACAGAAGAGTTTGCCTAGGCAGGGAGTCAAATGGAAGCACAGTTTCTTTAGTACAACAGGAGGGACACCATATGGTTTCTACGCCTTCTTAGTAGTAAGCTCAGAGAAGGCAGAAAGTTCATCTTTAGAAGAAATTAGGATATTAGGCATAAGTAAGTGAGAGGGGAGTGGAGAGGGAGGAATAGCACCGGAATCATCCAAGGTGGAGTTTTTAGCAAAAGTTTGAGCGAAGAGTTTAGCTTTGTCAGAGGAAGAAGTAACAGTGGAGCTGTCGGAGTAGACAAGAGGAGGGAAGGACGAGGAAGTAAAATTGTTGGAGAGGTTTTTGGGTAGATGCCAGAAAGCTTGGGAAGAACTAGAGTTAGAAAGTTCAGAACATATATTATTGATGAAGAGTTTTTGGCGAGTCAAAGAGCAGATTTGACTTGATTCTGGGCAGATACACAGAAAGTGTGAGATTCTTGAGTTTGAAAGCGACGGTACCGTTTGAATGCTTCCTCCTTATTGAGGACAACAGTAGAACAAGCATGAGTAAACCAAGAGTTTTGTTTACATTAGCCTGAGAGAAAGAAAATGGAATGTATGCCTCCATGCCCGAGATGATTACCTCGGTAATGCGTTCAGCACTCTCCGAAGGTCTCCGGCCACGGAAGTCAAAATCATTCCACGGTTATTTATGCTGATACATAGATAGCCTACATATTCAAAGTTGTTACGGGTTGAATTGAAACTCCTTATTTATTTTTTACCTGATATTTGTATTTCGGAGGCTCCTTTAAGGGGGTAGTCCTCGCTTTTCCTGGACTCCCTTCTGCCTCATGCTTAACATAATAGTTTTGAAATTTTAAGATGTTCGTTCTGTTAGTTTGGCGATTTGGAGACCTATCGCCTCATTTCTTTGTCAATTTTAAGACCTTTCGTGTCATTTAGGTGTCGATTTTTTCCTGGCGAGCGATAGCGAGCCTGTAATTCTAGAAGGAACCGGCCCTCGGCCGGGAAATTTTTCTACCGAAAAATGTACAAATTTATACTGAAAGGGGGTCTAGGGGATATTTTTATAAGCTTGATGGAGGTCTAGCGAGGAAACTCAAAAATCAATCAATAATATAAATACATAGACCAAAAACCAAGCACTACCCCTTCATATTTGTTAAGGCTTCAAAATGAATGGGAATTAATACTGTACCTCAGCAATATTTACCTTCGAACACGATATTAGTATCGTGGCTCGGGATAAGTTTGGTTTTGAAGGAGCTTTGTGCTGTGTTTTGTTTTGAGTTCCCATCGATGCAGTAGAGATCTTGGTGGTCCCTGTCGTTCAACTTGTACACCAGGATCAGGTCTGGGGGGGGCTTATTGTCGCCACTGTAACAATTATTATTATTATTATTATTATTATTATATAAGATGTGTGTGAATTTGTATTTCGTTTTTGTGTGTTCATTGTTTTCTGGAAATTATAATTGAAAAGGTTCAGCACTAGTATTTGTGGAAACGATTTCACATACAAGATATGTTCTACCTGGAACAAACTTCCCTCGGAAGTTATAAACAGTTCTTCAGTAGAGCAGTTCAAGAAGTTGTGTTGTCCATATTCTGGCTCTATCTTGAGTCCTCCCCCCCCCCAACAAAAAGGACGTTCATTCTTTACTAATGGCCCCACTTGTCAGTCATATATTTGTCTTTTCCAAAATTTTCTGAGGTCCTTAATGCCTTCCACAGTAGAGGAAGTTAAGTGCTGGTGAAGGTGCAGGCTGGAGGGGAAGGAGTAAGTCCCATTCTTGTGGCAAGCTTGCAGACTGGTGTGTGTTGAGGCTGCTTCTCATGGTATATATGGCCCCAGCCTGGATCGTCAAGCTAGTCTGGCTTGCCTTACTGGGCCAATAACAGGCCGGGGGGGGGGGGGGGATTACGGGTCATGCTGTGTGATCCTGGAGATGTGGTGATGCTCATGGTGGTGGAAGTGGTGAGGCTTTCTTGGCCCTGTCCCTCCTGACCAATCCGCATTGGTTTCATGTCCTTCCTCGACCCGCGTCCCTGATTGGTCAGGTATCTCTTGGGGGTGGTGAGCGGCTGTAGTTGGAGCAACATGAAGGGTGTTGGGGAGTCCTCAGCGTTTTGGAAGTGGACGTGGCTCCCATCCACCTCCAGTAGGTCCAACTTCCGCATGTCCTCAGCTATTTCTTTGTGTAGTCTTGAGTCTGGCTGGGGGCAAGTGTACCTCACCCTTCAGCTGAGGGAGTCTCAGTCGGTGATGAGGTTGGGGGGGGGGGGGGGGGGGGTGTGTGTTCTGGTCCGGTCCCACATTATTATTATCGTGTGGAAGTCAAAATTATAATTGATATACAGTATATATATATATATATAGAGAGAGAGAGCTTGCAGCTCCATGAGTCACACCTAACGAGCGGCCTAGGCGGTAATTTATATGTACCACCCAGCGGGGTGTTTTTACCCTAAATAGGGTTGTTTACGTGATCATTTTCATGCCTAAATAAGACCCAAAGCGTAAAACAAGTATCTATCCCTGAAAGGGCATAAACAGAGCTTTCCAATGACACCCCAACCATCCTTGTACGACCGTTAGTTTTCTTGCAACGATCGCGCAACACGAGTGCAAAAACCATGTAATTAGGTACTTTCCCTACATAATTCCCTGTGTAGCGAGTGTGAGGGGGGATGGAAGGGTGGTTTTCACTTCAGTTGGCCCACTGCGGTGGTGTGCAACGGTCATAGCCTAACTACGCTCCTCACACCGCTCAGCTCTCTCTCTCTGCAACATTACGTGCTGAAAATGGCACACGACATAAGTTGTGAACCGCCACTTAGTCCAAATTTCTTTCACACGACATAAGTTGTGCGCCGCCAATAAAGGGTTACAAGAAATATATACACACACACACACATACACATAGGCTATATACTGCACTGTACATACAGTATATAACTATATATATATATATATATATATATATATATATATATATATATATATATATATATATATATATATATATATATACCTGTATATATATATATATATATATATATATTGCCGGACGCCTTATTCCTCTTTACGAGGGTGGCCATACACAAAATGCCCCCAAGCAGACCTAACCCCTGTGGGAAGGACAACCCATGCCAGTTTACTGAAGGATTTACAGGATTGACCACTCAACTTAGGGTTCGTCTGACTCCGAGGCCCTCTATGTATATTTTTAGCACTATTTTTCTACAGTGGTGCGTGGCTAGGCCATCCACTATTTTATATATACAGAGAAAGAGAGAGAGAGAGTAATTTAATATAATACTAAAAAAACATAAAAGAGCCAAATAATACAATAACATAAAACATATACCGGTATATTTATATAAGATTTGTTTTATGTGTATGAAGGAGACAAAAGGCAGGCTGCCTGTAACAAGTGTCTCCCCCACAGCCGAAATTGACAGAGAGCCAAACTCAAAGGCCGTTTGGGTGAAAATGCATGGACACACGAAGCTTAAAGCAGTCTAAGTCATAGGATGAAGGGAAGATTGATTGAGGGAGAGAGTTCTAGATTTCACTTGTTGAGTAGAAGAAAGACTGAGAAAATGTGCTAACTTTTGGGTTGAAGAGCTGTACAGAATAGGAGTGGGACTATTTTGAAAGGCGGGTGCCTCGCACTTGATGAAAGGCAGGGGGTATTCACTGGGAGAGCTCTGAAGAACACTGGTTGTTGTAATAGTGATAGAAGAGTGAAAGAAATGCAACATTGCAGCGTGTAGAAAGAGATTGTAGGGAACTATAGTCTATTCGCAGTAAGTAGGCGAGAAATCATGACCTCTATCCGCTGTAACTCAAAAAGGGCTAGAGCAAATTGGCTGTAAATTTCCACATCTATTCTTTGACTGACTCTTCCCAAATGGTAAAAATATTAGCTGGATTATTCGACTCGTTTTTGAGTTACAGAGGTTAGAGGTCATGATTTCTCGCCTACTTACAGCGAATAGACTATAGTAAGAGGAAGTGAGTTGATGAGGAGAAATACTTTTGACTTGACTCTTTCGAGAAGTGCGATATGGGTGGAGCATCCCCACACATGAGTAATGCACAGTAGCCTACATCATTATGGGTGGAGCATCCCCACACATGAGTAATGTACAGTAGCCTACATCATTTGTACATTTAAGGGGGGTCATCTGCTTTTTTATATCTCCTTTTCTCTCTTTCTCTGGCTTGTATCCATTCTGCCCCGTTCAGCCTACTGTTTTAAGACGTTTATCCCCATCCAGGTGTCGTTTTTTTCCTGGCGAGCGTAAGCGAGCCATCATATTTAAAAAAAACAAAATTTGACAGCAGGCTAATTTTGTACATTTTTCGATAGAAACATTTCTCCTTCGAAGCCGGATTTCTCCATATAATGCTATTTTGCTATCGCTCGCCTGGAAAAACTCGACACATGGATGGGGATAAACGTCTTAAAACAGTAGGCTGAACGGGGCCGAATGGATACAAGCCAGATAAAGAGAGAAAAGGAGATAAAGATAAAAAAAAAGCCGGTGACCCCCCTTAACAATAATGACTTAAAACAAGATAGTTGGTTTTGAGTCAGGATAATTAATGTCTGTCGTTTACCAGCCTGCACATCAGTCCACTTTACCCTGCAAGCTAAATTTGTACATTTTTCGATTAATAAACGTTCGAATACAGTACTTTAACCCTTTTGGTACGGGAGAAGTTACTTGTTTTTATGCTGGCTATCACTAGATTTTCTTGGAAGATAAAGAGATGACGGTAGAACAGGAAAGAGAAGTGGTAATGAATAGAAATGAATGGAGAATGCTTGTGAATAGATGAGTGATAACGCGGTCGTTGGGAGAAGGGGTCGGGCGCCAGTTGGACTAGACAATAGTCCATCAGGCGCCTGGCCCAGGGAGCCGGTGTGTATATGAAGGGTCATGCCTGGATGTGAGGTGGGCGGGAATTATGGTGGTAAAGCTTCGCTGCGTGTCTGCCTGCTAAGACTGGAACCTCTCCGGGAGACCTGGGAATCTTTTGCTGGTGACCCAAAATGGACCTGGGTCTCTGGGTTTTCTCTTGGGCGATCTAGATGTGTGTGAGTTTGTTTTCTTTTGTTTATGTGTTGTGTTGTGTTGTCCCTGTTCGGGCTCTGTCTCGAGTCGGCCACCCCCAACTATGGGTTATGTGCCTGTGTATATATACATATATACATATAAAAACCGGCCTTTGGCCGGGAAATTTTTCTACCGAAAAATGTACAAATTTATCTTGAAGGGAGGTCTAGGGAGTGTTTTTTTAAGCTTGATGGAGGTCTAGCTAGGAAACTAAAAAATATATGAATGAATAAATAAATAAACCAAAAACTAACCCCTTATCTCGAGAGCCTCAACAGCGAACAACAGGAAACGAACTGAGTCACATATATTGAGTATATACACACATACACATACACACACATACAGTACACACACACACACATACAGTACACACACAATTATAAACACACACATACAAACCCTCCCCCCCCCCCACACACACACATACACCCCCACACACACATACAGTACATACATACACACACACACACCTACACAATTATAAACACACACATAATTATAAACACACACACACAATTATAAACACACACATAATTATAAATACACACAGAGTTATAAACACACACACACACATACACACACACATACAGGATATCCGTTTAGCCACTAGACAATTTTTTTTTTCACTGTGATCAGCTTTTGCCAGATTATTTTCTCAGCATAGGAAGGCCCTCTACTAATGAAAGGGGTAGACTTTAGCCTTCTTGCTGGAAGTTTGCTCTCATTCAACCCGTCCCAAAGAAGGGGAGACCGCTCTCAATCCTCCAACTTTTGTTGTTTTTCTATGTGAATGAGGGAGACAAAAGGCATAACTGCTTGCAGCGACTGCCTCCCCCAGATTAGAAAGAGGGACAGGGACGAAATCAAGGGACGTTCGAGCTAAAATGCCTGGACACACAGAGTTTGAAGCAATTTAAGTCATAGGAAGAGGGAAAGACTGATTCTGGGAGAGAGTTCTCAGAGCTCAGCAGTTGAATAGAAGAAAGTCTGAGAATAGCGTTTCACTCTTGGGTTGGACAGTAGCACAGAGTAGGGTTGGGATTGTGTTGCAAGGCGGGTACGTAGAGTAGGTGGTATACACTGGGAAAGCTCCGAGGAACACTGATTATTGTAGTAGCGATAGAATAGCGAGAGAGATGCAAAATTGCAGCGAAGAGAGAGAGATTGCAGAGAGTTGGTGAGTGGACAGACGTTAATGATACGAAAGGCTTTTCTTTCTACTTTGTCGAGGAGTGCGGTGTGAGAGGATCCTCCCCACACATGTGAACAATACTCATACAAGGACGCACTGTGCCCTTGTACAGAGCAAGAAGCTACGCAGGGGTAAAGAAGATAGATAAATTGAGTTTTGGAAGCATTAAATGCAACAAGGTTTTCTTGACTCCAATTGGAAATAGTAGCTAGATCAAAAGACAAGTATTTTATGGCTTCATTATGTTTGCTTTTGAGGGACTGCTGGCTGGGGCGTTCTGGGAAACTAATTGATTGGTGTAAGGTAGAGTCGTCTACATTTGAATGGATGGGACTGGATGTACAGTTGAGAAGATCATTTATGAAAATTAGAAAGAGAATAGGAGATAGGACAGAACCTTGAAGAACACCGGAGTTGATAGGATGAGGAAATGAGCTATGGCCATCCACATCCGCAGCTATGGAACGGCCGGCAAGTAAATTAGAAACAAAGGTACAGATGGAGGGACAGAAACTGAAGGAGGGCAGTTTGGAAATTAAAGATTTGTGCCAGATTCTATCGAAGGCCTTCGATATGTCTAGTGCAACAGAAAAAAGTCTCACCGAAGTCCCGAAAGTTGGATGACCAAGAGTTAGTAAGATATGAAAGAAGATCACCAGTAGAGCGACCCTTAAGGAAGCCATACTGGCGATCTGAGAACAGATTATGAGAAGAGAAATGCTTAAGAAATTTGGAAGCAAGAATAGTTTCAAAAACTATAGAGATACAAGAGATGAGAGCAATTGGACGATAGTTGGAGGGTTGAGAGCGGTCACCCTTCTTTGGGACAGGTTGAATGTGAGTAAACTTCCAGCAAGAAGGAAAGACGTTAGAAGAGAGACAGAGACGAAAGAGTTTGCCTAGGCAGGGAGTCAGCACGGAAGCACAGTTTTTAAATACAACAGGAGGAACACCGTCCGGACCGTACGCCTTCTTAGTATTAAGCCTAAAGAGGGTAGAAAGTACATATTTAGAAGAGATTAGAATATTAGGCATAAGAAGGAGAGAGGGGGGTGGAGAGGGAGGAATAGCACCGGAATCATCCAAGGTAGAGTTTCTAGCAAAAGTTTGAGCAAAGAGTTCAGCTTTGTCAGAGGAAGAAGTGATGGTTGTGCCATCAGAGTGGAAAAGGGGAGGGAAAGACGAGGAAGAAAAGTTGTTGGAGAGGTTTTTGGCTAGATGCCAGAAAGCTTGGGAAGAGCTACAATAGAGTTGGATAGTTTAGTGCATTTATTATTGATGAAAGAGTGCTTGGCAAGTCGAACAGATTTGGCTTGATTCTGGGCAGAAACATAGCAAGAATGAGGTTCTTGAGTTTTAAGGCGTCGGTACCGTTGTGAACAGCAGTAGAACAAGCGTGAGTGAACCAACATTGTTTTGCATTAGACTGAGAGAAAGAAAATGAAATGTACGCTTCCATGCCCGAGAGGATTACCTCGGTAATGCGTTCAGCACTCTCCGAGGGTCCTCGGCCACAGAAGCGGAAGTCATTCCATGGGAAATCAAATAAGTACTGCCGGAGAGCCTCCCAGTCGGCAGCACCAAAGTGCCACAAGCGCCGCCGGCTGGAAGGATCGGATGGCCGTACTGAAGAGATAGGACAGATGACGGAGATAAGTTTATGGTCGGAGGAGCCCAAAGCAGAGAAAAGATTGACAGTATAAGAAGAAGGGTTAGAAATCAGAAATAATTCTAGAATGTTGGGCCGACCTCCAAGCGATCCGTGATACGAGTGGGTTGCCGGACCAGCTGCTCTAGGTCATTTATGATAGAAAAGACATAGGCTTGTGCACCAGGTTGGTCAGTAGAGTGAGAGGAGAGCCATTGGCAGTGGTGAATGTTGAAATCTCCTAAGATGGAGATTTCAGAGGAGGGAGAGATAGATAGAATGTGTTCCACTTTAGAGTTTAGATAGACGAAGAATTTGGGAAAGTTGGTAGAGTTAGGGGAAAGATACACAGCACAGAATTATTTAGTATGAGAATGACAGGATAGTTTGAGCCATAAAGTTGAAAATTCAGAGGAATCAAAATCGGGAACACGAGAGCAAGTGAGTTTGTTGTGCACGTATGCACAACATCCGCCTTTGGCTTTGAAACTAGGATAGAGAAAGTAGGAGGATACAGAGAAGGGGCTGCTGGAAGTTGTTTCAGATACCTGGGTTTCGGTGAGAAAAAGAAGATCAGGTTTGGAGGAGGAGAAATGGTGTTCGATAGAGTGAAAATTAAAGGAAAGGCTGTGAATATTGCAAATGTTGATAGTAAGAGTGACAGGCCGTGGTCCAGAGCATTTAGAGGGGTCGTCCGGGGAAGGTCGGGAAGGTGTGGGGGCATTTATGGTCCCTTCTCCCCCTGGGGACTCCGAGACTGGGCCTGTGTTCATCATTGAATCATAGCTTTTTGTGGAAGGAGGATGTGTGGTGTGCATGTTAAGTGTAGTGAAGTAGATAGGAGGAGGAGGTGTTTGTGAGAGCATGCTGGACTACTCTCAGCGTAAGTGAAGCACAAAGGGAATCAGTAAGAGAGGTCAAGCAAATGAAACAGGAGTTCCAGCGGTTCCTTATCAAATGCTTACAGCCTCTCCTGGGTATAGCCCTGTTCGATTGGTGCCTACAATCTACCCCCATTCCCCCTATTAGTCGCCTTGTAGGACACGCAGTAGGACGCGTGGGACATATATTTTTGTTTACCTCCACCATAAGATGGAGGCCCACTTACCCCCAAGGGGGGGGGGGGGGGATAGGGTATCATCCAACTGCTCTCATTTCTTGCATCTTTAATATTATTTATATCGAAGGGGGATCTTAGGGTATTTTTTAAAAGCTTGATGGGGTCTAGGAAGAAAACTGAAAATCTCCCCTTAATACTGATATATATATATTTTCAAAACTGTCTTGAGTTGAATTTAAACTCCTTATTCATTGTGTACCTGATATGTTTTGTACTTCGGAGGTTCCTTTTCAATGGTCGAGGCTGCAACATGTATCAGAGTTAAGGGGGGTCACCGTCTTTTTTTATTTTGCTCTCCTTTTCTCTCTTTCCCAGGCTTATATCCATTCGGCCCCATTCAGCCAACTGTTTGAAGACGTTTATCCCCATCCAGGTGTCAATATCTTCCTGGCGAGCGATAGCGAGCCAGCATTGTATAGAGAAATCAGGCTTCGTCGGAGAAATTTTTCTGTCGAAAAATGTACACATTTAGCTTGCTGTCAAAACAAAAATATAAATATATGATGGCTTGCAACAATATAAATATATGATGGCTTGCAACAATTCGCCAGGAAAATAATGACACCTGTATGGGTATAAACGTCTTAAAACAGTAGGCTGAATGGGGCCGAATGGAGAAGAGAGAGGGAGAGAAAGATAAAACAAAGCGAGGTGGGCTCCCTTAATGGCGGCAGCTGTACAATATAACACAACACATTATAATAGACTCACAGGACTGCAGGAGGTTGGAACAGCAGGAGGCAACACATTATAATAGACTCACAGGACTGCAGGAGGTTGGAACAGCAGGAGGCAACACATTATAATAGACTCACAGGACTGCAGGAGGTTGGAACAGCAGGAGGCAACACATTATAATAGACTCACAGGACTGCAGGAGGTTGGAACAGCAGGAGGCAACACATTATAATAGACTCACAGGACTGCAGGAGGTTGGAACAGCAGGAGGCAACACATTATAATAGACTCACAGGACTGCAGGAGGTTGGAACAGCAGGAGGCAACACATTATAATAGACTCACAGGACTGCAGGAGGTTGGAACAGCAGGAGGCAACACATTATAATAGACTCACAGGACTGCAGGAGGTTGGAACAGCAGGAGGCAACACATTATAATAGACTCACAGGACTGCAGGAGGTTGGAACAGCAGGAGGCAACACATTATAATAGACTCACAGGACTGCAGGAGGTTGGAACAGCAGGAGGCAACACATTATAATAGACTCACAGGACTGCAGGAGGTTGGAACAGCAGGAGGCAACACATTATAATAGACTCACAGGACTGCAGGAGGTTGGAACAGCAGGAGGCAACACATTATAATAGACTCACAGGACTGCAGGAGGTTGGAACAGCAGGAGGCAACACATTATAATAGACTCACAGGACTGCAGGAGGTTGGAACAGCAGGAGGCAACACATTATAATAGACTCACAGGACTGCAGGAGGTTGGAACAGCAGGAGGCAACACATTATAATAGACTCACAGGACTGCAGGAGGTTGGAACAGCAGGAGGCAACACGCTAAAATTGGAAAAATATATAATTTTAATAATGATAATGATGATGTTGATGGTATTTATAATAATAATAATACAAAATATTAAGTTCAAAATAGTATAAGATTAAATTGCGACGTGTTTTGATGAATCCATTATTGAAATTGAAATAGTATTACTACTACTACTAATGATAATAATAATAATAATAATAATAATAATTAAAATAGATAAGACCTCCGCCAATCACTGCGCTCCCTTTTACTTGCTTGCACAGCCAGCTGAGTTTGACAGCTCACTTACAATGTGCCACACCTTGCCCACCAGCCAATCAGCGGCCTCCATTATCGGAGCGTGAAGCTGGACTTCTTACTCCACCTCAAAAGTCACTCTCTTTCTCTTCCCGAGGAGTTCCTTCTGATTATCCACTAACTAACACCTCGGTGCCAGCCCTGTACTCCCGTAAGCTGCCAAAAGAGGTTTATAATCAGCTTCCTGGTACTTATTTTGAAGAAAGGAAAGAGGAGGTGTAGGAAGCAAGAATTCATAGCGAGCGTGCCACCACACGTGCCCGCCAGCCAATCAGAGTGCGGGAGAGCGGGGGGCGTGACTATAAAGGCTGCCGCGCACGGGCCACTGCACCGGAATCATCACACAGCTCCTGCTCTCTCCTGATTGGCTACAACTCTCCACCTATCCCTTACCACCAAAACCATCATGCTTCCAGCAGCCCCCACCTGCTTTGCTGGCCATGTTAAATGGTTTAACTACAAAAAGGGAATGGGCTTTATCAGCCAACAGGAAGGAGGAGACATCTTTGTACATAGAAGGAGCATATCTCGCCCCAATCCACTCCACGCTCTGCCCTCTCTTGGTGACGGAGAGAGGGTAGAGTTTACCATCAAAAAGGGGAAGAAGGGAATGGAGGCACATCGAGTATCTGGACCCAAGGGTGACTGTGTGAAGGGATCGGTGCATGCCAGGAAGAGGAAGGAGAAGGCAAGAGTAGAGCAGCCATCTTGTGACAAGGACTCAATCATCAAAATCATTGTCACCACAGCCACTGCTCTTGCTGGTGGGGACATCAACCTCCTAAGGGTGTATCTCCCTGCTCTCCTACAAGCTAACAACTTGCCCTCTATTATCATCCCAAACATGCACTCCACCAAAATCACTCGTCCACAGGCTCCCCAACAACGTCCAAGACAGCAGCCACGGAAACGCCTGAACATCTACAAACCAATCAATAGGAGCAGCCTTCCACCACCTCGTCCTGCAGTCTCGGCATCGCCACCTCCATCAGCAGTCAACATCACCGGACCAGTAGCAGCCTCGACTCCAGCACCTGCCACCATTAATCATCCGGTGGCACTCCCCTCCACGTCGTCTGAGTACACTGTGTCCACCATAGGAGAAATAGTCGACGTGGAGACGATCGAGGAAGAAGGAGTCAAGGATGCAGCACCAAGAGGAAAAGGACGTCCCCCCCCTGAATCACCTTTATGGAGAACCATTTTGGGGGACACCGAAGCAACCCCTGATCCATCTTTTACACCAGAGCAAGTAGAAGGTCTAAGGATCTTCCAAAGTCAGCTGTTCAAGATCAGGAGCTCCATGAAAAAACCAAAAAGATCGAGAAAGACCTTCAACATGGAAGAATTCGTTAAACACCAACATTAACACCATCGACTTCTTCACCACCACCATCAACACCCATCTCCTGCCTTCATCTTGCAGCCTCCCAGCCCCCTTCTTGGCAAGCCATACTGATCCAGCCCAATACTCAACTCACGCACGTTGGGTCAAGCCCCGACACTCTATTTGCTCTCACTTTTACCACTGTCTCTCCTACTTAACCAATAAAAAACTTCCCTTCTTTCACCCTCACCCACCTTTTCTATATTCATTTGAATTGAATTGAATTGCCACTGGGGTCACTCACCCCTCGGAACTCACCGGGTTACCACATTGCAACCTACTTGCTCTCTCTCGCCCGGGCATAAAGGAGAACCAGGAACCCACCTTTCCAGTTACCCTGCCCTCACCTAAAGTCACAACACACACCACCCCTGACCTCTCCTCACTTTCGCCCACTCGGAGGATGCACCATCAGTATCCTGCCGCCTGTCGTCACGTCGCTAGTCTGCACACATACAGTCAAGCGCTTCAAGAGGGACGACAGAAGGTGGACGGAAGCGAGGACTTCCAGAAGAGCTACTGGCCAGCTCTGAGGTGGTAAAGCACAGTTCCAGACACACACACACACCTGATCCAGCATACCAGAATATATTTGTTTAAGGACCCATATTGGGCCCGCATACGATAAAGGAAGAAAGAGAGATGTTGTTGACTAACCTGGTGGTTCCCATAAAAATTGATGTGTCCTTCTAGGACAAGACTAAAGGAAAAAGAATTTAGACTCACCTGAATCCATAAAGATGATGATGTGTTATTAATTATTTATTTTTGTTAGCAACGGCGCCATGCCGAAAGAGTTATTATATAGGATCTTATTGGAGAGATTAAAGATGAACAAAGTAAAAGTAAAGAGGGGAGGGAAAGAATACTTCTGTTAATAAATGAGGCAACCACTAAGTTAAAAAGGGAAACAGTTGTCGATTTTAGGAGTAGAGTTGGTTGTTGGATAGAACATAATAATAGCTAGGGAAGGACACTAGTCCATATGAATCATTCATTAAGTTGTGAAAAAGGAAACTGTGAAGAAGGACATTAGTCCAATGTTAATTACGTGATTATTAAGTTTAAAAGAGCTATTCCGTGTATGCGTTTTGAGGCACGGTTCATCTTTTGTTAGAACGATTATTGATTAAGGTGAAAGGTAACATAGCGTGTTTGTAATAGGGTTACTTGAGGGTAAATTCGGAAGGTGTAATTGAGATAAAGATTGTAAACCTATATTGTGAAGTAACTGGGTGATGGAATCCAATAGTGTCATTGAGATAAAGATTGTAAACCTATATTGTGAAGTAACTGGGTGATGGAACCCAATAGTGTCATTGAGGTAAAGATTGTAAACTTATATTGTTGAAGTAACTGAGTGACGGAACCCATATTATATGTGAGAGAGAACTTGTAATCTCAGTCATTAATTTGTACGATTTTATGTCATTGTTGAGGTACTTGTGTAGTAACGACGGTTGTGTCCAAGGAGTAAATAGATTCTATGTGTTGAGGAAATAGATTATAATTATGTGTTATAGCCTTGGTATTGAGAAAGGATACAGAAGGCTCAGTAAACGTGGGAAAATCTCAAGAGTAGAGGAAAGAATATAACTTTTGTTTTAGTTAGGCAAAGAGCAAATGTTTCATTAGGCCCTGGTCTTAATAAAAGACACAGCAGGGTTTCGATTTAATTATTTAGGATTAATCACTAATAACGGCTCGTAGGATCGAAGCCGACTTGAGTCAATACCTGAATAGCGGGGATTCAGTTAGGGAGTAACGGGAACTTTAGGGGTCCAAAGTACAACCTAGCATGAATCAACGTAATATTCAATCTGCGTCTTGAACTCATCTCGGCCCGAGAAAAGAACCTATTATTAGAGTAATTAGGAAGTCTGTTAAATAAAATATACGAACTTCTAAATGACTGTCGAATTATCCCCCGTAGTAGTAGTAGCATAGCAGAATTAACATTAAATACTACAATAATAATAAGCTTACCGAAGACTGCAGCCGCCCACATCACGCCCACGTCACTTCGCCCACACCAACCACTACCACTCTGTAGAACATAATATAATAATATAGTATCCATGTGCTATCCTTTCCTTCCACTATTATTTAATGGGGTTTTGCTATCTCAATTAGAATAAAGGCCTGACCACCTAGCTTGCATCATAAGGTCTGTGTGGTCCTTGTACCTATGAAAAAAACATAGTCATATTCCATACCAAAATCTAAGGTATGAAAAAGGTATATAAGATCAAGGGTTATATTGACTATAGTCCGTTCATTCTAAGTTGGGAAAAAATCTTATCCTCTATCCTCTCATAACTTAAAAAGGACTAGAGTAATCGAGCTAATATTTCTACCAAATAGGATTTTTTTTTTTATGTGAATGAGGGAGACAAAAGACATAACTGCCTGCAGCAAGTGCCTCCCCCAGATTTCAAAGAGTAACAGGGCCGAAATCAAGGGACGTTCGAGCTAAAATGCCTTGACACACGGAGTTTGAAGCAATTTAAGTCATAGGTAGAGGGAAAGACTGATTCTGGGAGAGAGTTCCAGAGCTTAGCAGTTGAATAGAAGAAAGTCTGAGAATAGCATTTCACTCTTGGGTTGGACAGTTGCACAGAGTAGGGGTGGGATTGTGTTGCAAGGCGGGTACTACGTACCCTACGTAGAGGAGGTGGTATTGGCTACACTGGGAAAGCTCCGAGGAACACTGATTAATGTAGTAGCGATAGAATAGCGAGAGAGATGCAACATTGCGGTGAAGAGAGAGAGATTGCAGAGAGTTGGTGAATGGACGGGAGTTAATGATACGAAAGGCTTTCCTTTCTACTTTGTCTAGGAGTGCGGTGTGAGAGGATCCTCCGCACACATGTGAACAATACTCAATACTTCCTGACCGAAAGCTGGTTCTTCCAAAATTACAGGCTCACTATTGTTCGCCAGGAATACAAAATCGACACCTAAATAGCACGAAAGGTCTTAGTATTGACAAGGAAATGAGGCGGAAGGTCTTAAAATCGACAAACTAAAGGGGGAAACATCTCAAAATCTGAAAACAAATGGGGCGAAACATGAGGGAGAAGGGGATCTAGAAAAACGACCCATCTCCCCTTAATTAATGGTATACAATTTGGGAAGGATCTGTGGGAATTATAAGGGTAAAGACTAATATCAAATATATTCCTCTGACTTTCACATACCCTTGTTAATCTGAATAAAATCGTCTAATAATAGCCAGAAAACAGACAAGAGAATAGTGTAATCGGATCTTGAAAGGGTTAAGTGTGGTTTTAAGGTTCCCCTTCTCCCTCATGTTTAGCCCCATTAGTTTTCAGATCTTAAGACGTCCGGCCCATTAGTTTGGATATTTTAAGATGTTTCGCCCCATTTCTTTGTCAATACTAAGACTTTTCGTACAATTTAGTTGTCGATTTTGTTCCTGGCCAGCGAAAGCGAGCCTGTAATTTAGGATGGCATTTTGCTATCGAAAATGTACACATTTATCTCGAGGAGAGTCTCAGGGGTATTTGTATAAGGCTGATGGAGGTTTAGGGAGCAAACTAAAAACCTCCTCTTAACCCCTTCTGTACCGGTGACGTCTTTTTTATTTTATTCTATAGCTTCTTAAGACAATTTTGGGCAGTTTAAGAAGAATCTGTGGTGGTAAAAAGAGTTAAGGGGGCAGGGCTTGGTTTTTGGTCTATATATTTATGTCTTAACTTTATTTTTGGGTTTCCTCGCTAGACCTCCCTCAAGCTTAAAAAAAAAAAAAAAAATTAGACCTCTTTTCAAGATAAATTTGTACATTCTTCGGTAGAAAAAATGTCCTGGCCAAAGGCCGCTTCCTTCTAAAGTTACAGGCTCGCTATCGCTCGCCAGGAAAAAATCGACACCTAAATGGCACGAAAGGTCTTAACATTGACAAAGACATGGGGCGGAAGCCCTCAAAATCGCCAAACTAACGGAACCAACGTCTTAAAATCTCAAAGCTGGTATGCTAAACATGAGGGAGAAGGGGGTCCCGGAGAAGCGAATACTACCCCCCTTAAGGGAGATAGTTCGAAGCCTGTTATAATTGCTGGAGGCCCTTTTGAAGCTGAATAAAATCGTCTCATAATAGCCAAAAGAAAGTTGAAGGGGAGGTGTCGCTTTTTCTGGACCCCCTTCTCCCTCATGTTTAGCATATTAGTTTTTGAGATTTTCAGACGTTGGTTCCGTTAGTTTGGCGATTTTGAGACCTTTCGCACCATTTCTTTGTCAAATTTAAGGCCTTTCGTGCTATTTAGATGTCGTATTTTTCCTGGTGATCGAAAACGAACCTGTAATTTTAGATGCAATCGGCCTTCAGCCGTGATATTTTTCTATCGAAAAATGTACAAATTTATCTTGAAAGGGTCTATGAGGTGATTTCTTAAGCTTGATAGAGGTGTAGCAAGGAAATTCAATAATAAATATATAAATTCATAGAACAAAAAAACAAACACTGCCCCCATAAAGGACACGATGACGCATTGTATTGCTGTTATATCTGGCTATTAATAGGCGATTTTATTCAGATTAGGAAGGGTGTGTGGAAAATCAGAGGGTTAATCGAGATAGTCCTTGCCCTTTTACCTCCCACAGATCCTTCCTTAGCTGTATAAAATCGGTTAATGATAGCCAGAATAATCCGTCAAAATACTTCAAAGGGATTATGAGGATATTAAGGGGAGACTGACCGTTTGTTTGGTCTATTAAAGGTGAACTACAGGGATGAACGAAAACACGAAGATTAATGCAGGGTCATAACTTGGCATGAATATACTGTAATATGTACATGGGCAATATCGATATAATTCCATTAAACTCCAGAACAAAATACTAATATATATAGTCGTTGGTGACGAATTAGCATTTTCAGCCAGCTGGAGTGACGTCACTGTGTAGAGACGCCGTTTGTAAACAAGATATGCGGTCCTGAACAGTGAGGCCTGTTTTTCGTAATTAATACCTTTCAATTCAATACTTAAGTTATGCAAAAGATCGACCAACGTCCTGATGATGTGGTGCACATCAAGAAATAATCCCAGCTCGCCAGCAATAAACATACATGCAGTGTTTATGCATGTTTAGCCTGGTCCAGAGTTGAGGGAACTCGGTTCTAAGGCCTATTTCGTAATGATAATATCGTTTTCTGTTCAATTTATATATCGCGGTCCCTTGACCAGACAGTGGTGAAGCCAAATGTTGAGCTGTAAACATGCATACAAATTATAAGAGTTTCTCAAATAAAAAAACACAGATTCACCCATTTCCCATGTCGATAGTTCCCGCCATTGGCCACAGTTACGTCATGGTAAACACGCCAGTTCGCGCCACATAAAATAACTTAGATAAGCTATATTTCTATGTTGTTAAAACAAATTGATGAAAGTTCTTCAGTATCATATACCTAAAACCAAGCAGATCCCAATGGACATTGTAGTTTGAATAGGTTTCATCCCTGTAATTCACCTTTAATGCATTTATTCATATATATTTGTTTAGTTTCCTCCCTAGACCTCCATCAAGCTTAGAAAAACACCCCCTAGACCCCCCTTCAAGATTGATTTGTACATTTTTCGGTAGAAAAATGTACCGGCCGATGGCCGATTCCTCTTAAAATTGCAGGCTCGCTATCGCTCGCCAGAAAATAATCGACACCTAAATGGCACGAAGGTCTTAAAATTGACAAAGAAATGGGGCGAAAGGTGTTAAAATCGCCAAACTAATGGGCCGAACGTCTTATAATCTCAAAACTAGTGGGGCTAAACATTAGGGAGAAGGGGGTCCAGAAAAACGGTCTGCCTCCCCTTAACTGTGGACTTAAGGGCAGGTTTTTAGTTTGATCCCTAGACCTCCATCAAGCTTATAATTACACCCCCTAGACCCCCTTCCAAGAAAAATTTATACAGTTTTCGATATGAAAATATCCCGGGTTCCTTCGTCACTTTTTAAGATCTTCCGTGCCATTTAAATGTCGATTTTTTCTTGGCGAGCGATAGCAGGCCTGTAATCTATGAGGACGGCCGGGACTTTATTCTACCGAAAAATGTAAAATTGAACTCGAAGGTGGGTCTAAGGGATGTTTGTAAAGCTTGATGGAGATCTAGGTAAGAAACTACAATAATAAATAAATATTATAAGCTAATAAATAAACCATACCATACCAAAGCCACTCCAACAGCTTCCTCTATCTCTCTCCAGCACCCCTTCTCCCCAATCAACACTCAACAAAGCCACTCCAACAGCTTCCTCTCTCTCTCTCCAACACCCCTTCTCCCCTCTCAATACTATAGACTAATAACACACACAACAAAACCACTCCAACAGCTTCCTCTCTCTCTCTCCAACACCCCTCTCAACACTCACACAACAAAACCACTCCAATAGCTTCCTCTCTCTCTCTCCAACACCCCTCTCAACACTCACACAACAAAACCACTCCAACAGCTTCCTCTCTCTCTCTCCAACACCCCTCTCAACACTCACACAACAAAACCACTCCAATAGCTTCCTCTCTCTCTCTCCAACACCCCTCTCAACACTCACACAACAAAACCACTCCAACAGCTTCCTCTCTCTCCAATACACCTTCTCCCCTCTCAATACTCACACTCTCGCCTAGAGTTCTAATCCATCTCGCCTAGAGTTCTAAAGGAAGCTAAGGATGAGCTCTCCAAACCACTGACATTACTATTCAATAAATCCTTGCAGTCTGGAACTATGCCTGATCAGTGGAAGATAGCCAACGTAACACCGATATTAAAAAAAGGCAGCAAATCCCTACCCAGTAACTATCGTCCAATTAGCTTAACCTCAGTTGTATGTAAAATGCTAGAAACGGTCATAAGAGACAGACTCGTAAATCACTTAGAGGAAAATAACATACTTAAAGATACTCAACACGGCTTTCGTAAAAAACGTTCCTGTTTAACAAGCCTCTTAGACTTCTTCCACGATATCCTCAACCTCTATGATGAGAGTAAAGCTGTAGATATTATATACCTTGATTTTCAAAAGGCCTTTGACAAAGTTCCCCACAAACGTTTACTGCTAAAACTAAAAGCGCATGGAATACAAGACGGTGTGTTGAAATGGATAGCAAATTGGCTCAACGACAGAAAGCAAAGAGTAGTCATAAACGGTAAGGCATCTAAATGGACCAATGTAAGTAGCGGGGTACCCCAGGGATCGGTACTAGGACCAATTCTCTTTCTAATTTACATCAACGACATAGATGAGGGTCTCACCTGTACAATCTCAAAATTTGCTGACGATACAAAAATTGCAAATAGCGTACTCTCAAAAGAACAAGTTGATAATATGCAACACAATCTAGATAAATTGTCACATTGGGCCCAAATTTGGCAAATGAGTTTCAATGCGGATAAATGTAAAGTACTACATATCGGATACCTAAATGAGAAAGCAAACTATTCGATGAATGGCACTCAGCTTAAGAATGTAAACAGAGAAACCGATCTGGGAGTAACAATATCGAGTAACCTAAAACCGAGTCAACAATGTTCAGAAGTTGTTAAGAAGGCAAACAAAATAATTGGCTTTATAGGCAGGTCATTTGAGCATAAATCCAAAGACGTTATCCTAACCCTTTACAATTCCTTAGTCCGCCCTCTTATGGAATACTGCGTTCAATGCTGGTGCCCTTATTACCAAAAAGACATAAACAAGCTAGAACGAGTTCAACGTAGAGTTACCAAAATGATACCTAGCCTAAAGAACAAACCATACGAAGAGTGTCTTAGAGAATTAAATCTATTTCTTTTAACCCAGCGCAGATTAAGAGGTGACTTAATTCAAGTGTTCAAAATCATCAAAGGCATCGACAATATGAACTGTAGTAAGTACTTCACTATCGACCTATCTAATTACACGCGGGGAAAGGGTTTCAAAATTATTGGTAAATCTTTTAACTCACACGAATCAAAGAATTTCTTCTTCAATCGAGTTGTCAACTTGTGGAATGGGCTTCCCCGAGACGAGACGTTATAGACTGCAGCACCGTTGATTCATTTAAACTCCGCCTAGACAAATATCTCGCATCAAACCCGCGACTGACTGCGTTTGTAAATTAATAACTTTATTTTATCCTGCCCTCAGTTACTAACCCATATGTCCCCTACTAACTTCCTAGTCCTGTCACGGACATTAGTTCCAGGGTAGTAGTTCCCTTTCCAATGTTCCCTTACCCTCTCTAAATCACTGTTTGGACACTTGATCCTCAGTGTTTTGGAGGACAAGCAGCCTAGAAGGGTCACTAGACCTGTTGTTGCTTGATTTCCTTTGTACCTTTGTACTTCCTTTGTACAACAAAACCACTCCAACAACTTCTTCTCTCTCCAACACCCCTTCTCCCCTATCAACACTCAACAAAGCCACTCCAACACCTTCCTCTCTCTCTCTCTCTCTCCATCTCCAACACCCCTTCTCCCCTCTCAACACTCTTCCAAAAGTAGCTACGAGGTGCCGTTGTAAAGGCTTATCCCCTAATACCTTCACCTGACCTAACTCCCTTAGTGTGGTCTTAAGGGAACCCACCTCGTTTTTTTTCTCTTTCTCTCCCTTTCTCTTTGCCTTGTATCCATTCGGCTCCATTCAGCCTACTGTTTTAAGACGTTTACCCCCATCCAGGTGTCAATATTTTCCTGGCGAGCAGTAGTGAGCCAGCGTATATATATTTGTGTTTTTATAGCAAGCTAAATTTGTACATTTTTCAATATAAAAATGTCTCCGGCGAAGCCAGATTTCTTCATACAATGCTGGCTCTCTCTCGCTCGCCAAGAAGAAATCGACATCTGGATGGGGATAAACGTCTTAAAGATAACAGTTGGCTGAATGGGGCCGAATGGATACAAGCCCGGGAAAGAGAGAGAAGAAGAGAAAGACAACAAAAAAGCCGGTACCCCCCTTAAAATACAGGTGTCAAAGTGTAGATGAATTACATTTATTAATATCGTTCATAACACCCATATCCCCTAAAATAAATACATGAAAGCATGAGATCCTCCCAGGATTCGAACCCAGGACACCACATACAGAATTTAAACATTTAAGGGGGGATGGTTCACTTTTTGGGCGATTTTTGCATGTATTCCTTATTTTTCTAGTTTCCTCCCTAGACCTCCATCAAATTAAAAAAAACATCCGTTAGATCCCGCTTCTAGATTAATTTGTACATTTTTCGGTAGAAAAAAGACTCGGCCGAAGGCCGGTTCTTCCAACATTACAGGCTCACTATCGGTCGCCAGGGAAAAACATGACACTTAAATAGCACGAAAGGTCTACCTATTGAAGAAGAAATGGGGGCGAAAGGTCTTAAAATAGACTAACTAATGGGGCAAACATCTTAACATCTGAAAACTAATGGGGCTAAACATGAGGGAGAAAGTGGTCCAGAAAACCAGCCCATCCCCCTTAACCACTACACCACCAAGACAATGACAAGCTTAGCACAGTACCTCAGTAAGATGACAAGGGACTGGGGTTCTCGAAAAAGTGCTCCAGTCTTGATACTACTCTTGATTTACAGTGTGTTGGCTTAAGGGGACGGTGGCTGTTTGTTTGGTCTATTAATTCATATATTATACAGTATATATATATATATATATGTTTTTAGTTTCCTCCCTAGACTTGCATCAAGCTTAGAAAAACACCCACTAGAACCCCCTCACCAGGAAAAAATCGACACATAAATGGCACGAAGGGTCCTAATATTGACAAAGAAATGGGGTGAAAAGTCATAAAATCCCCAAACTAATCTAACCAACATCTTAGAATCTTAAAACTATTGGGGCTAAACATTAGGGAGAAAGGGGACCAAAAAAAACACCGACTCCCCTTAATCTCAACAGTTCATCAGCCTCACCTTAACTAACTCAGTAGTAAGTTGACACCCACGACAGAGCACAGAGCGGAAGGTGTGTCACTCTCCCAGTCACTACCACTGTCACACTGTCACTGTCACTATCAGCGGGTTCCTCATATACACATTCCTTCAGGAAAACAGTTGATAAGGTCCTTCTTGCCGGCTCTATCCAGCGGCTTGGTTGGCTTGGAACACCAGCCGAAAAGTAACAATATACAGTATATACATATACATGTGTTTTCTTTTTTTTTCTATGTGAGTGAGGGAGGCACAAGGCAGAACTGCCTATAGCGAGTGCCTCCCCCATAGTTGAAAGAGTGACAGGGCCAAAATCAAGGGACGTTCGAGCCAAAATGCCCAGACACACAGAGTTTGAAGCAACTTAACTCATAGGAAGAGGGAAAGACTAATTCTGGGAGAGAGTTCCAGAGCTCAGCTGTTGAATAGAAGAAAGTTTGAGAGTAACGTTTCACTCTTGGGTTGGAGAGTTGCACAGAGTAGGGGTGGGATTGTGTTGCAAGACGAGTACCACGTGCCCTACGTAAAGGTGGTATACACTGGGAAAGCTCTGAGGAACACTGATTATTATAGTAGCTATAGAATAGCGAGAGAGATGCAACATTGCGGCGGAGAGAGAGAGATTGCAGAGAGTTGGTGAGTGGACGGGAGTTAATAATAAGAAAGGCTTTCCTTTCAACTTTGTTTTATTATGTTACCTCCACCAACCGACTTTACTCCTAAACTCAATTAATGAAATCAACAATTACATGTGGCAGTCCAGGGACTCGAACCTAGGATGCTCACACTGAAATTCAGTGCATTTATCCATTGCGCTACGAACACAGTTAAAGAATGGTGGACAAGCCTACGATTTATTATGCAGTTTCGAATCCTGCATATCAATCTAGGCATGTACACAATTCCAACAACGCTATCATAGGCTATGGATAGATGTATGGATATAGATGTATAGGAGAGTGGTGTGAGAGGAATCTTCCCACACATGTGAACAATAATCAATACAAGGATGCATCAAGCTGTGCAGGGGTAAAGAACCCCATAAGGCGGTTGAGCACACCCAGCTTCTGGGAGGCTGCCTTAGCAAGACTGGTAATATGGTCCTTCCAAATGAAAGCAGAATAAAAAGAGACACCAAGAATATTGAGAGAAGATGCAGGATTGATTTTTGTATTGTTGAAGAATAAGGGATAGTCCGCTAGGAGTTCCGGACGGGTAGATAGATGGAGAAATTGGGTTTTGGAAGCATTAAAGGTAACAAGGTTTTCTCTGCCCCAATTTGAGATAGTAGTCAAATCAGAATTTAAGTGTTCAATGGCTTCATTACGTTTGTCGTTGAGGGATTGCTGGCTGGGGCGTTCTGAAAAACTAATGGAGTAGTGTAAGGTTGAGTCGTCTGCGTATGAATGGATGGGAATTGAGGTACAGTTGAGAAGATCATTTATATAAATTAGAAAGAGAATAGGAGATAGGACAGAACCCTGAGGAACACCGGAGTTTATAGGGTGAGGAAGTGAGCGATGGCCGTCGACAACCGCAGCTGTGGAATGGCCGGAAAGGAAATTAGAGACAAAGGCACAGATGGAGGGATAGAAACCGAAGGAGGGTAGTTTAGAAATTAAAGATTTGTGCCAGATTCTATCGAAGGCTTTCGATATGTCTAGTGCAATAAAAAAATGTCTCACTGAAGTCCCGAAAGGAGGATGACCAAGAGTTAGTAAGATATGAAAGAAGATCACCAGTAGAGCAACCCTTAAAGAAGCCATACTGGCGATCTGAGAGCAGATTATGAGAAGAGAAATGCTTAAGAAATTTGGAAGCAAGAAGAGTTTCAAAAACTTTAGAAATACAAGAGATGAGAGCAATTGGACGATAGTTGGAGGGTTGAGAGCGGTCACCCTTCTTTGGGACAGGTTGAATGAGAGCAGACTTCCAGCATGAAGGGAAGATGTTAGAGGATAGACAGAGACAAAAGAGTTTGCCTAGGCAGGGAGTCAGCACGGAAGCATGTTTTTTTAGTACAACAGGAGGAACACCATCCGGACCGTACGCGTTCTTAGTATTAAGCCGAGAGAGGATAGAAAGTACATCTTTAGAAGAGATTAAGATATTAGGCATAAGTAAGAGAGAGGAGGGTGGAGAGGGAGCAATAGCACCGGAATCATCCAAGGTGGAGTTTCTAGCAAAAGTTTGAGCGAAGAGTTTAGCTTTGTCAGAGGAAGAAGTGATGGTTGTGCCATCAGAATGGGAAAGGGGAGGAAAAGACGAGGAAGAGAAATTGTTGGAGAGGTTTTTGGCTAGATGCCAGAAAGCTTGGGAAGAGCTAGAGTTGGATAGTTCAGTGCATTTATTATTGATGAAAGAGTGTTTGGCAAGTCGAAGAACAGATTTGGTTTGATTCCGGGCAGAAACATAGGAAGAATGGGATTCTTGAGTTTTAAGGCGTCGGTACCGTTTGAATGCTTCCTCCTTATTGCGGACAGAAGTAGAACAGGCGTGAGTAAACCAAGATTTTTTAGCAATAGCCTGAGAGAAAGAGAATGGAGTGTATACTTCCATGCCCGATAGGATTATCTCGGTAATGCGTTCAGCACTCTCCGAGGGTCCCCGGCCACGGAAGCAGAAATCATTCCATGGGAAATCAAAGAAAAACTGCCGGAGAGCCTCCCAATCATCAGCGCCAAAGTGCCACAAGCGACGCCGGCTATGAGGATTGGGTGGCCGTACTGGAGAGATAGGACAGGTGACAGAGATAGGTTTATGGTCGGTGGAGCCCAAAGGAGAAAAAAGATCGACAGTATAAGAAGAAGAGTTAGAAGTTAGAAACAAGTCAAGAATGTGGGGCCGATCTCCGAGGCGATTCGGGATACGGGTGGGTTGTTGAACTAACTGCTCTAGGTCATTTAGGATAGAAAAGACGTAGGCTTGTTCACCAGGTTGGTCAGTAGTATGAGAGGAGAGCCATTGGCGATGGTGAAAGTTGAAATCTCCTAAGATAAAGATTTCTCAGAAAGTAGAAATGGATAGAATATGTTCCACTGTAGAGCTTAGATAGTCAAAGAATTTGGGAAAGTTGGTATATATATATATATATACATATATATATATGAGTATATATCACAAATACACGTGAGCCACTAAATGTTTCTAATCTCTCAGTGGGGTTCTTAGAAACAAATATATATATATATATATATATATATATATATACTGTACTGTATATATATATATATATATATTTTTGTTTTTTTGTTTTTTTTCTATATTCCAACTTACTTCCTCTCGGGCATAGGCTGAGAGCCTTAACATTCACCGCTTTACAATGAACAGTGAAGCCCGTGAGGTCTTGTTCCAGTCTAGGGAGTGAGACATGTGAAGCACGTAGAGTACAACGAGCACCTGCCATCTTGCCTTCACATGAGGCACGGTGCTCACTCATGGTCCGAAACGACCCCATCTCTGAAGCCACCTCGTTCCCGTGCTTCACTGTCTCACCCCCTACACTCGGACTCTCACACTTAGATAAACACAACACACTTACACACACACAACGCCACCTGTTGAGCAGATAACTCACCAGGCATTTCACCCCTATAGCATATTTTGAATATGGCAATATTCATACAGTGCTATTTAATCAGGGAACAATGAGGGTATTTTATTGACGTTTCGGTGGGCTTGTGGTAATGCACTGATACTAGGTACAGCACAAATTCCATCCCAATAATATCTTCCCATTGATACATCGGGATTTGAACCCAGGACCTTTGGATTACCAGGCCAGTGGCAAGACCACTCCACCACACCTCCCCTTACACATATATATATATAACTTTGCCTTACATCCTAAGCTACCATGTGTGCAAATTTGAGACCCCTACGAGCCTTTTGGGAGGCCTAACATTATTATAATAAGAGGAAGCCGACATCCAATGGCCGTCACTGGGACTGTGCGTTACATATGTAGACAACTTCCAAATGGACGATGCTGGGGCTGGACGGGTTAAAGAGAAGCTTTTTGTTTTTTTACTGGACCTCCTTCTCCCCCACGTTTAGCCCCATTAATTTAGAGATTTTAAGACATTCGTCCCATTAGTTTGGCGATTATAGGACCTATCACACCATTTCTTTGCCAATATCAAGACCTTTTGTGCCATATAGGTGTCGATTTTTCCCTGGCGACTGATAGCGCGCTTGTATTTTAGGAGAAACCGGCCTATGGCCGGAAATTTTTGCTACGGAAAAATGCACAAATATTTCACGAAGAGGGGTCTTGGAGGTGTTTGCTTAAGCTTGATGGAGGTCTAGAGCACAAAAAAAAAAAAAAAAAAAAATCAAAGAAAGAAATGAGAGAGAGAGAGAGAGAGAGAGAGAGAGAGAGATGACTTCCCTTGTAGATACCCACATTATTACCCACATTCACACCACTGTTATATATTAGTGACCCTGTTTACCTAACAGAGAGAGAGAGAGAGACAGAGAAAGAGGGAGGGGGAGAGAGAGAGTGAGAAAGAGGGAGGTGAGGGGGAGAGAGAGAGAGAGAGAGAGGGAGGGGAATGAGGGAGAGTGAGAGAGAGAGAGGGGGAAGGGGAGTGAGGGAGAGTGAGAGGGAGGGGAGGGAGAGAGGGAGGAGAGTGAGAGAGAGAGAGAGAGGAAGGGGAGTGAAGGAGAGTGAGAGAGAGAGAGGGAGGGGAGTGAAGGAGAGTGAGAGAGAGAGGGAGGGAAGTGAGTGAGAGAGAGAGAGAGAGAGAGAGAGAGAGAGAGAGAGAGAGAGAGAGAGAGAGAGAGAGGGGAGTGAGGGAGAGTGAGAGAGGGAGGGGAGTGAGGGAGAGTGAGAGAGAGAGGGGAGTGAAGGAGAGTGAGAGAGAGAGAGAGGGAGGGAAGCGAAGGAAAGTGAGATAGAGGAGTACAAAGGAAAGGAATACAAAGGAAATCAAGCAACAACAGATCTAGTGACCCTTCTAGGCTGCTTGTCCTCCAAAACACTGAGGATCAAGTGTCCAAACAGTGGTTTAGAGTGGGTAAGGGAACATTGGAAAGGGAACTACTGCCCTGCCACTAACGTGGCAGGACTAGGAAGTTAGTAGGGGACATATGGGTTAGTAACTGAGGGGAGGATAAAGTTATTCATTTACAAACGCAGTCAGTCGCGGGTTTGATGCGAGATATTTGTCTAGGCGGAATTTAAATGAATCAACGGTGCTGCACTCTATAACGTCTCGGGGAAGCCCATTCCACAAGTTGACAACTCGATTGAAGAAGAAATTCTTAGATTCGTGCGAGTTAAAAGATTTACCAATAATTTTGCAACCGTTTCCCCGCGTGTAATTAGATTGGTCGATAGTGAAGTACTTACTACAGTTCATATTGTCGATGCCTTTGATGATTTTGAACACTTGAATTAAGTCGCCTCTTAATCTGCGCTGGGTTAAAGGAAATAGATTTAATTCTCTAAGACGCTCTTCGTATGGTTTGTTCTTTAGGCTAGGTATCATTTTGGTAACTCTACGTTGAACTCGTTCTAGCTTGTTTATATCTTTTTGGTAATAAGGGCACCAGGATTGAACGCAGTATTCCAGAAGAGGGCGGACTAAGGAATTGTAAAGGGTTAGGATAACTTCTTTGGATTTATGCTCAAATGACCTGCCTATAAAGCCAATTATTTTGTTTGCCTTCTTAACAACTTCTGAACATTGTTGACTCGGTTTTAGGTTACTCGATATTGTTACTCCCAGATCAGTTTCTCTGTTTACATTCTTAAGCTGAGTGCCATTCATCGAATAGTTTGCTTTCTCATTTAGGTATCCGACATGTAGTACTTTACATTTATCCGCATTGAAACTCATTTGCCAAATTTGGGCCCAACATGACAATTTATCTAGATTGTGTTGCATATCGTCAACTTGTTCTTTTGAGAGTACGCTATTTGCAATTTTTGTATCGTCAGCAAATTTTGAGATTGTGCAGGTGAGACCTTCATCTATGTCGTTGATGTAAATTAGAAAGAGAATTGGTCCTAGTACCGATCCCTGGGGTACCCCGCTACTTACATTGGTCCATTTAGATGCCTTACCGTTTATGACTACCCTTTGCTTTCTGTTGCTGAGCCAATTTTCGATCCATTTCAACACACCGTCTTGTATTCCATGCGCTTTTAGTTTTAGCAGTAAACGTTTGTGGGGAACTTTGTCAAAGGCCTTTTGAAAATCAAGGTATATAATATCTACAGCTTTACTCTCATCGTAGAGGTTGAGGATATCGTGGAAGAAGTCTAAGAGGTTTGTTAAACAGGAACGTTTTTTACGAAAGCCGTGTTGAGTATCTTTAAGTATGTTATTTTCCTCTAAGTGATTTACGAGTCTGTCTCGTATGACCGTTTCTAGCATTTTACATACAACTGAGGTTAAGCTAATTGGACGATAGTTACTGGGTAGGGATTTGCTGCCTTTTTTGAATATCGGTGTTACGTTGGCTAGCTTCCACTGATCAGGCATAGTTCCAGACTGCAAGGATTTATTGAATAGTAATGTCAGTGGTTTGGAGAGCTCATTCTTAGCTTCCTTTAGAATTCTAGGCGAGATTGTATCAGGTCCTGGCGTTTTATCTACCTTGAGTTTATCTAAACAATTCAATACTTCTCTCTCTGTAACGGTGATATTGCTTAGAACATCTGAATTATCAATCTGAATCGGCGATGGTGTAGGGATATCACTGAGGTCTTCTGTTGTAAAAACTGATGCAAAGAAGGTATTGAGGGCATTACTCATTTGTACTTCGTCTTTGGTGTATTCTCCTTTTTCATCGACTAACGGTCCAACAGTTGAAGTAACTACTTTTTTCTTTCTGATATAACTATAGAATTCTTTCGGGTTTGTTTTACTTTGATTCGCAATATGTAACTCTAAGGTCTTTTTACTCTGCTTAATTAACTTTTTGGCTTTGCGTCGTAGCTCTACAAATTTCACCCGTTCTTCGTCATTTTGTGAGGATTTTAATCTATCATTAGCAAATTTTTTAGCAAGAAGGCAGTTTGAAATATCTTTATTCCACCATTTGGGCTTATTATTATGGCCTGGACGCCGTATTTTCGATGGTATGCAGTCTTGCACTGCTTTTAGGTAAGTGATTTCGAATAACTTCCAAGATGTATTTATGTCGTTATTGTTAATTAAAAAGCTCCAGTCAGTTTCTTTAAACATAGCTCTAAGTTTATGGAAGTTTGCTTTCTTGAAATTAGGGACTTTTTCGATGCTACTATTTGGTTCGTTACTAGTAAACTTTAAAGTGAAAGTTATCGTACGATGGTCGCTGTTACTGAATTCATCACCAACATTCAAATTCTCTATTCATTCTTCTTTTGTTGCAAGTACAATGTCAAGAACGTTATTACCACAGGTCGGCGTTCGAACAAATTGATAAAGCGAACTCTCTTGCAAGTTCGTATACAAGTCATGTCCGGAGTGTGAAGTAAGAGTATCGCCCCACTTGGTCACAGGTAAATTAAAGTCGCCAAAAATTACGGTATCTTGTGAGTTACTTACATCTGCAATTTGTTCGTAAATTTCTCGGTCAGTTTGCACTGATTGAGCTGGAGGTCTGTATATTAATGCAAGTATTATTTTTGTACCTTTATTATTCTTTATTAGCACAAAAGATGTGTCGACATTCACAATTTGAGGTTTTGACACGAGGGTCGGGTTAAGACTTTCTTTGATATAAAATAAAACGCCACCTCCATTTTTATTTATTCGGCTGTTCTCAAACATTACATAACCGGGAAGTGAATACTCTGCTAAAAAGTCTCTATCTTCTGTATTGAGCCAAGATTCTGTTATGCCAATCACATCATAATTTTCTGTAAACACTAGTTCCTCTAAATCTGAAAATTTATTGCGTATGCTACGAGCGTTTGCATAGAAAACCTTTAAAGTTGCGGTTTTAGAACTCGCACAACGTTCTTTCATCGAATTTTTGGTTCTGGTCGGATCTACATTTACATTCATGGCTGTCCTCGGTCCTCGGTCGTTATCCCTGACGGTTTTGAATTTGGGTCGTGTTGGTGGAGCTTTATCCAAATTCGCGGTTCTTGACGGATTAGTATTTATTTCCTTTGTAGGTTGCCGTCCTCGCTGTCTTCGGTCCTCTTTCCTGGTTGTCCTGTGAGGGAGAGAGAGATGGGAGTGAAGAGGGGGGTGAGGGAGAGAGAGGGAGGGGGGGGGAGTGAAGGAGAGAGAGGGGGGGATATAAGGAGAGAGAGAGGGGGGGAGATGGAGAAAGATAGGGGGGGGGGGGAGGGGAAGGGAGAGATCCCTTCACTTTAAGGGAGCCCACCTCGCTATTTTTCTCTTTCTCTCCCTCTCTCTTTAGCTTGTATCCATTCGGCCCCATTCACCCTACTGTTTTAAGACGTTTACCCCCGTCGAGGTGTCAATATTTTCCTGGCGAGCGGTAGCGAGCCAACATATATGTATTTTTGTTTTGACAGCAAGCTAAATTTGTACATTTTTTGATAGATAAAATTCTCCGGCGAAGCCGGATTTCTTCATACAATGCTGGTTAGCAATCGCTCGCCAGGAAGAAATCGATACCTGGATGGGGACAAACGTCTTAAAACAGTTGGCTGAATGTGGCCGAATGGATACAAGTCAGAGAAAGAGAGAAAAGGAGAGAAAAAAACAAAACAAAAACGGTGACCTTTTTTTTTTTTTTTTTTTTCCCTAGCGGGGGAAGGGGGAGGAAAAGTAGAGGTTTGGTCAGGAAGGTAAAGTAGGAAATTATGAAAGAAAGTAGTAGATTAAAAGTTAGTGGGCATACCACCTTAAAGGGTAGGGCAGTTAGTGGGCACCACCTTAAAGGGTAGGGCAGTTACGGTAATACACCAAAGGTATTACTATATTACATTATTTAATGAAGTTCAGAGTTATTATTTGAGTCTATTCTGTATTTAAAAGTTTATTTTGAGTCTATTTAACATTTCAGTTGAAATATTATAGTGTTGGCTATCATTGTGTGTTATATTCTACAGGGGGGAGGTTATTAACTTGGCAGTATTTATTCATGTCATATTTTTCCTTCATCTCCACCCATCTCCAGTTATCGCTGGGTTTCTTTGTTCTTTCTACATTGCGAAAAGCCGTGAAGAAGTAGCCTGTTGTTTCTGTTTCCATTCTTCTGATGCACTCATAGACGTCTCGAGTTATTCGTGTTTCATCTTCTTTTGTAAGGATGCTTTTGAGGTTCTTGAAGTCCAGGTGATCAGTGTTTGGTAGGTCCTTTGGGTATTCTTGTTTTTTCTCTGTATTCTTCGTTCGTGATCTGGTGTTTTTCGGAGATGGAACAGGAGTTGGAGTGTGTTCTTCTTCCTTCTCTTCTTCGTATTCATCTTCTTCTGCATAGTCCTGGAGGTCCACTTCTGTCTCGTCTTCTTCTTGTTCTTCTTGAATAGTTGGCTTGTTCTCCTTCCTTGGTGTTTTATTCTTTCTTCCATGTTGAGTGGGAGGTTTCAGAGCTTCAAGAGGGATCTTGATTGTTGGCAGGTCGTTGTGGTTAAGTATCAGTGGAATTATCCGACTCAATTGATGTTTATTTGAGCCAGCAATTGCCACTGCAGCTTGAATGCATGCATAAATTTTTGCATTAATGTCATTGTTATGCCCTGTTTTTCTACAGGTTTAACTTGGGTAATGTGAGTTCTAAATTGACTGGGTATATAAGGCTGCATGCACAATACAAGATATGAGGAATAGAGAACACAAAGAAACACATGGTAGCAAGTTACATGATCACGTTTATTGATATACCACTGCAGAATACTTGTGTAAGACAATATAATAGAATTGAACAACACTAGCATAAGTGGATCTGGATGGAGCCTAGTCTCCCACTTCCAACGTTCAGGTATTAATCTTCTGATCACTGGCTTTGATTTCACAGGTTTATATACCGAAGACCATCAATGTTACTTATAGATTCATATTCACTGTTAGATTTATCACTGGTAGCTCTGGTGCACAAGTAGTAGTTCACAGACTAGATTAGACACGCATTTTTAGAGCACGGGAATTCTAGTAACCTCAGGGGGTACTGATCTAAGTTTTATATCCTTGTCTCAGAAATACATAGAACGCAAATCAGTGGGCGAACGTTAGATATCACTAGAGTTTTAATATCTGAATAAGGTAATTACGAGAGTCAAGGTCGCCTGTTAATTAAAGAGCACTGATCGCTTAGTACGTCCCAAATGGAATGGTTAAGTATGAATTACACTGGGCAAGGTCTTAGCCACTTCGTAGAAATATTAATTAGTGAATCTAAAACAGCACAGTAAGATGTAGTACTGCTAAAGGGAATCTTGGGTAGTATCTGATGGGTCTGGTCCTGGTTATCTTGCGTCCATGATGTTGGGGGCTAACGACTGGTTCCGCGGCCGTCCAGGAGGGCCATGTGTGTGAAGTTCTTCAATACGTGGGCAGGTCCTTCTATCCAAATCTGCCACGGAGTCTGCCGGTTCTGGGATCTCACTCCGGAACAACACAAGGGCAGAGCTAGAAATTAACTGCAGGGTAGTGACCCCTGGTTGGTGTCTAGCTTTCAACTGATTTGACTGGGGGCGGGAGTTAGATTTATAGGCTCGGTTCTGGACCCTGTAGACAGTAGGGATCTCGAGTCTTATGGACTTAATTGAGCTCTCAATAGATATGGGGACTAGGTAAGATGGTATTTACTGTTGTGGCACAGGGCGATAGGAAGCCTTTATATTTTCATATAACTGAGCCTTAGTAAGAGGTACTATTTTGGCTATACTGGACGTATTTAGGGGAGAGAGACTGGATCTACTTTGCGAGGAGGATGGGGACAGCTGTGATAGGAGCGTCTCTCTAGATTGTTCAATCTTCATTCTATGGTATAGCTGAGGTGCTAATTTAGTGATCAGAGCATGCAAGAAAGGTAAATGGTTTATTGTGAGTTAATAGAGGTTAGTAAAGGTGTTAGTCATTCATGGTTAGTTCATTGATAGGAAGAATTCCTGTGCTACCTGGCAATGACTCGAAAGTCAAAACAGGGGCCAGGTATACCTCCGCGGGGGTGGGGGTCTCCCTCCTCGGGTGGGCAAAAAGGGGGAGCTGGGCGCCCTCTCTCTGATATATTCGTCCGGCGGCTGTGGCTAGGGGCTTGCCATATCACCAGTGTTTGTAATAACCCTCTGTGTATGAGACAGATGTGAGTGTCTTTAATACCAAAACCGAAGGTGCCTTAGCTAGCTGGTTTTACTCGGCTGGTTGTTAATTGTAGGGTTTGCTGGATATGGTGGAGACTGGGTTGCTAACTCTGCCACATTTATCTGGAAGTATGACAATAGAAGTTAGTTACTGGCGGGGCGGCTAGCCTCGCACCGACGACCATTGGGTGCAGGGTTGTGAATGTGTTGTAAGAGAATAGATGGCATGCAAGGGGCTACTGGGCACGGGTTACATATATCTATACTCGTCATGGAAAATGATATACGAGGTCTAGGGACAGCGTGGGTGTTTTAACTTCTAAGATATATAACATCTACTTCTCGGATGCAAGAACATACATAGATATAATTATGGCTGTCTGATGTGTTGGCATTGGCTCAACGTCGGGACAGGCATGGGTGTTTTTAATATGAATGTATATTCCTGTTCATCATCTTTGTAGTTGGGAGTGTAGGACACGAGGGGGTTAGTGTACGTGAGGTGTGGAAAATGGTCAGTTTTAGAAAAGGTAAATGGGTGTGTCCTGGAGCTGTTTAGCCCTGCGGGCTTGGGCTGTCTGAAATGGCTGGCTCGGTCAGCTGGTCCTTTCGTTCTGTGGACCTTTCCTTTGGTGTTTCTGTGTGGTGTTCGTTCATGGCTTCTGTGGTGGGCTTCTCGTTCTGGGGCATTTTAGTCATGTTCTACATTTCTGCTGTATTGTTTCTTGGGTGTTTTGATGGTAGATCCCTGTGTCCTGCTGCCAGTTGGTCCCGTGACTTCGTGTGATTCTTGGCCTTTTCTTCCACTTCTGACGATGAACTCCACCATTTCGCCATCTTCCAGGGATCTTTTAGTGTTATGTTGATGTTTAATTCCCGAAAAATGGACAAAAATGTCTTGTTCACTGTCATCACGAGTTATGTAGCCAAAACCACGTTGATGATTGTACCACTTCACAGTCCCGGTGTTTTTGGTGTTCATGGTGTTAGGTGTTAGCAGCAGGTCTTGTCATCTTCACACCGGTGACCCCCCTTAACCCTCTCCGACATATGACGCGATTTTGAGCCTATTGGGGATACTTTAAAGCCTTTGTTACCATCAGGGGTATTTATAAAACTTTAGTTTAGTTACTTCAACCTCTGCAGTTGTCTTTGAGTTAGCTGTGGGCAGAAAACTAATTTTAGAGAGGTAATTATAAGAGTGAGAGAACTCTATTTCTTAGTGCTAATCTGGCAACCTCTGCATCATAAATGCGTGAAAGGGTTAATAAACAGTAATTTGTATGTATCTTTGTCATGACATAAGCGGTTATTACCAGTTAAGGGGAGGCACTTGTTTTTTTCGGGACCTCTTTGTCCATCATGTTTAACCCTATTAGTTATGAGATTTTAAGACAATCGCCCCATTAGTTTGGTGTCGATTTTTTCCTGGCGAGCGATAGCGAGACTGTATTTTAAGAGGAATCGGCCTTCGGCCGGGACAATTGTTCTACCGAAAAATTTACAAATTTATATCGAAGGTGGGTCTAGGGGGTGTTTTTTAAAGTGTGATAGAGGTTTAGAGAGCAAACTAAACCCCTTCCACCCTTAAAAAGCGGCTCACCACTTAAGTCGAGTTAAATAAAGCTGGACTATGTGGCGGCGCTCGACATAGGTCGAGTGGCAATTTCAGCACGTAATGTGGCTGAGAGAGAGAGACAAGTGGTGGCAGGAGACTAGCGAGCGTATGACTGCTCCAGACCACCGCGGCGAACCTACTGACACAAATCTCAGCTCCCTCCTCCCTCTCTCACTCGCTACATACTCAATTATGTACCGAAAGTACCGAATTACCTGCTTTTTGCACTCGCGTTGCACGGTTATTGCAAGAAAACTATCCATCATACAAGGATCGTTATGGTGTCATTCGAAAGCTCTGTTTATGCCCTTTCAGGGATAGATACTTGTTTTACGTTCTGGGTCTTATTTAGGCATGAAAATGATCACGTAAACAGCCCTATTTTGGCTAAAAACACCCCGCTGGGCGGTACACATAAATAAACCGCATAGGCCGCTCGTAAGGTGTTAAACCATTGAGCCGAACCAGTAAATTATGCTGCACAATACCGTCTGGGCTCCCTTAAGGGGATGTTTTTTACTCGACTCCCTTCTCCCTCATCTTTAGCCCCATTAGCTTTGAGATTCTTAGTCGTTTGCCCCATTAGCTTAGCTATTTTAAGACCTTTCGACCCTTTTTTTGTAAATGTTAAGACCTTTTGTGTCATTTATGTGTCTATATTTCCCTGACGAGGGATAGTGAACAAACGCCGGAAAATGTTCTACCGAAAAATGGAAAAAATTCATCTGGAATGGGGGTCTTGGGTGCCATTTACTTCTAGTGTGATGGACGTCTAGGGAACAATCTTAAATCAAATAAAAAAACATCTCCTTAATTAACCTTGGTTTATCCTTGATTCTGTTGTTACCTTGACTTAAGTTTGTTTTTATCTTTCTCTCCTTTTCTCTCTTTCCCTGGCTTGTATCCAATCTGCCATATTCAGCCAACTGTTTTAAGACGTTTATCCCTATCCAGGGATAGGGATATTTCTTCCTGGCGAGCGATAGCGAGCCAGCATTGTATGGAGATATCCGGCTTCGCCGGAGAAATTTTTCTATCGAAAAATTTACAAATTTAGCTTGCTGTCAAAACAAAAATATATATATGCTGGCTCGATACCGCTCGCCAGGAAAACAATTGACACCTGGATAGGGGTAAACGTCTTAAAACAGTAGGCTTAATGGGGCCGAATGGATACAAGCCAAAGAGAGAGGGAGAGAAAGATACAAAAAAGCGAGGTGAGCTCCCTTAAAACATCCGTTGAACACAATCATTCTTATGCCATTACTCTTGGCCTGATCATACTATATCATACACCCTATACGACCTATAGACTACGTCAGGTTATAAACATTATATATTTGACAAATCTCATACTAAATACTTGTTGCTTAGGGGACCGACCGGTTAATTTAGGCTTAAAAAACTCGAAATCCTGAAAATACCAATAGGTGTTTACTCAACAAGAGTCAACATCCCTTCATAAGCCAGTGAAATGTTATTAGTGAAAACCCATTGGATTTTTTTTTTTTTTTATGTTTTCCAAACTTTTCCTGTAATTCTAAAAACGTTATATAGCGAACTTTGAAATTAACATGCTCAGTAACTACTGGTCGTACGAGGAGCATACCTATATACATGGAAAGAGCGTAAGCTAATCTACAACCTCCCATACGCTGTATCATATACTTTGTCGTGTTCCTGCGTAAAATATTGTAAAACTAAACAAAAAAGTAAAAAATGTCAGCTAATTACCTTAGACTGTTACATGTTTTTCTCAGAAGCTATATTGTCGCACTTTCGGATGTTACTCTAAAATTGTTATTGGAGCTATAGGAATGGTGTATATACCATTGGAAAGGTAATTAAAAACACTACAAGTCCTATAAAGCCAATTTACTCTAGCCAACTTTGTTTGGTTGCAGTATGTTGTCACAGACGTAAAATTCTACAAAATAATTTCACCTTAATTCATAATCACCTAAATCCAAAAATACACAAAACATATAAAATGTTCCTTATAGCAACTACAGCACGTGCTATAGGGATTTCTGTAGGAGTAGAATGGGTCGTAGTAGTGCTATAGTTTGCAACCTTTTTTTACCTAAATTGTAAGAAAAAAGCAAATAAAAACAAAATTTTTTTTGACCTAGTTTTAGGGTCACATACACCTGTGCCAAATTGCATTTACATTGGAAGTAAGGCCTGGAAGTTAGTAAATAACCGGTCGGTCCCCTTAACAGGGGTATAGACTGTAACACACACTTGTTGCTTAACAGGGGTATAGACTGTAACACACACTTGTTGCTTAACAGGGGTATAGACTGTAACACACACTTGTTGCTTAACAGGGGTATAGACTGTAACACACACGTGTTGCTTAACAGGGGTATAGACTGTAACACACACTTGTTGCTTAACAGGGGTATAGACTGTAACACACACTTGTTGCTTAACAGGGGTATAGACTGCAACACACACTTGTTGCTTAACAGGGGTATAGACTGTAACACACACTTGTTGCTTAACAGGGGTATAGACTGTAACACACACTTGTTGCTTAACAGGGGTATAGACTGTAACACACACTTGTTGCTTAACAGGGGTATAGACTGCAACACACACTTGTTGCTTAACAGGGGTATATACTGTAACACACACTTGTTGCTTAACAGGGGTATAGACTGCAACACACACTTGTTGCTTAACAGGGGTATAGACTGTAACACACACTTGTTGCTTAACAGGGGTATAGACTGTAACACACACTTGTTGCTTAACAGGGGTATAGACTGTAACACACACTTGTTGCTTAACAGGGGTATAGACTGTAACACACACTTGTTGCTTAACAGGGGTATAGACTGTAACACACACTTGTTGCTTAACAGGGGTATAGACTGCAACACACACTTGTTGCTTAACAGGGGTATAGACTGTAACACACACTTGTTGCTTAACAGGGGTATAGACTGTAACACACACTTGTTGCTTAACAGGGGTATAGACTGTAACACACACTTGTTGCTTAACAGGGGTATAGACTGTAACACACACTTGTTGCTTAACAGGGGTATAGACTGTAACACACACTTGTTGCTTAACAGGGGTATAGACTGTAACACACACTTGTTGCTTAACAGGGGTATAGACTGCAACACACACTTGTTGCTTAACAGGGGTATAGACTGTAACACACACTTGTTGCTTAACAGGGGTATAGACTGCAACACACACTTGTTGCTTAACAGGGGTATAGACTGTAACACACACTTGTTGCTTAACAGGGGTATAGACTGTAACACACACTTGTTGCTTAACAGGGGTATAGACTGTAACACACACTTGTTGCTTAACAGGGGTATAGACTGTAACACACACTTGTTGCTTAACAGGGGTATAGACTGTAACACACACTTGTTGCTTAACAGGGGTATAGACTGTAACACACACTTGTTGCTTAACAGGGGTATAGACTGTAACACACACTTGTTGCTTAACAGGGGTATAGACTGTAACACACACTTGTTGCTTAACAGGGGTATAGACTGTAACACACACTTGTTGCTTAACAGGGGTATAGACTGTAACACACACTTGTTGCTTAACAGGGGTATAGACTGTAACACACACTTGTTGCTTAACAGGGGTATAGACTGTAACACACACTTGTTGCTTAACAGGGGTATAGACTGTAACACACACTTGTTGCTTAACAGGGGTATAGACTGTAACACACACTTGTTGCTTAACAGGGGTATAGACTGTAACACACACTTGTTGCTTAACAGGGGTATAGACTGTAACACACACTTGTTGCTTAACAGGGGTATAGACTGTAACACACACTTGTTGCTTAACAGGGGTATAGACTGTAACACACACTTGTTGCTTAACAGGGGTATAGACTGTAACACACACTTGTTGCTTAACAGGGGTATAGACTGTAACACACACTTGTTGCTTAACAGGGGTATAGACTGTAACACACACTTGTTGCTTAACAGGGGTATAGACTGTAACACACACTTGTTGCTTAACAGGGGTATAGACTGTAACACACACTTGTTGCTTAACAGGGGTATAGACTGTAACACACACTTGTTGCTTAACAGGGGTATAGACTGTAACACACACTTGTTGCTTAACAGGGGTATAGACTGTAACACACACTTGTTGCTTAACAGGGGTATAGACTGTAACACACACTTGTTGCTTAACAGGGGTATAGACTGTAACACACACTTGTTGCTTAACAGGGGTATAGACTGCAACACACACTTGTTGCTTAACAGGGGTATATACTGTAACACACACGTGTTGCTTAACAGGGGTATAGACTGCAACACACACTTGTTGCTTAACAGGGGTATAGACTGTAACACACACTTGTTGCTTAACAGGGGTATAGACTGTAACACACACTTGTTGCTTAACAGGGGTATAGACTGTAACACACACTTGTTGCTTAACAGGGGTATAGACTGTAACACACACTTGTTGCTTAACAGGGGTATAGACTGTAACACACACTTGTTGCTTAACAGGGGTATAGACTGCAACACACACTTGTTGCTTAACAGGGGTATAGACTGTAACACACACTTGTTGCTTAACAGGGGTATAGACTGTAACACACACTTGTTGCTTAACAGGGGTATAGACTGTAACACACACTTGTTGCTTAACAGGGGTATAGACTGTAACACACACTTGTTGCTTAACAGGGGTATAGACTGTAACACACACATACACATGTTCATTCTCTCTCTCTCTCTCTCTCTCCTAGTGGTTATTTTTTGGTTTATTTATTTATTTATTTATATATTTTTTAGTTTCTTCGCTAGATCTCCATCAAGCTTATAAAAACACCCCCTAAATCCCTCCATCACGAAATATTTGTATATTTTTTGGTAGAAAAATGTTGCGGCCGAAGGCCGATTTCTCTTAATATTAGTGGCTCGCTATCACTCGCCTGGAAAAATCGACACCTAAATGTCACGAAAGGTCTTACAATTGGCAAAGAAATGGAGCGAAAGGTGTTAAAATCGCTAAAGTAATGGGCCAACCATCTTAAAATCTCAAAAATAATGGGGCTAAACACGAGGGAGAAGGGGGTCCAGAAAAACCGTATACCCCCCCCCCTTCAAAGACTCAATTTTATCTCAAATGTATATATTTAGAGTGTTTGCTTTCATAAACCCATGTGACCTTGTTTTAAATATCAATTGTATTCCTTTTAGTATTAAGTAACACCCCGTTCTTAACATTAATCATCAATTACAAACTCCAATGCACTTGAATAAACTAATGAAAGCATATGGTCCTTCTGGGATTCGAACTCGGGACACCACACCCAGAACATAAGCATCTAAACCATTACATTAAGTTTATAGGCCTATATCTTTGTATTGTATCCACCATTTACCTATGATAAATTAACCTTGTACACTCTTAAGCTTATGTTTCTGTTCCACTCTAAGTCTCCCAGCTCAGCTAAGGATAAGTAATGATAAGGCAGCATCCCAGAAGCTGGTTGTCCTCAACCGCCTCAAGGGGTTCTTTACCCCTGCACAGCTTCTTGCTCTGTACAGGGGCACAGTGCGTCCTAGTATTGAGCATTGTTCACATGTTTGGGGAGGATCCTCTCACACCGCACTCGTAGACAAGGTAGAAAGGAAAGCTTTTCATATTATTAACTCCCGTCCACTCACTAACTCTCTGCAATCTCTCTCTCTTTGCCGCAATGTTGCATCTCTCGCTATTCTATCGCTACTACAATAATCAGTGATCATCAGAGCTCTCCCAGTGTATACCACCACCTCTACGTAGGGTACGTGGTACCCGTCTTGCAACACAATCCCACCCCTAGTTTGTGCAACTTTCGAACCCAAGAGTGAAACGTTATTCTCAGTCTTTCTTCTATTCAACAGCTGAGCTCTGGAACTCTCTCCCAGAATCAGTATTTCTCTCTTCCTATGATTTAATTTGCTTCAAACTCTGCGTGTCCAGGCATTTTGGCTCAAACGTCCATTGATTTTGGCCATGTCACTCTTTCAAGTATGGGGGAGGCACTCGCTACAGGCAATTCTGCCTTTTGTCTCCCTCACTCACACAGTGAAAAAAGTATATTAATAGACATTACAGGAAATAGGAGTGTGATGGTGGCAGGAAGGTTGGGACTCGAATCGTTTTAAAGGGGGAGATAGTTGTTTTTTCTGGACCATCTTCTCTCTCATGTTTAGCCCTGTTAGCTTTGACATTTTATGAAGTTCGTTCCATTAGTTTGACGATTTTAGACGTTTTGCCCCATTTCTTTGTCAATATTATGACCTTTGCGCCATTTAGGTGTAACAAAATTCTGGCGAGCGTTAGCGAGCCTGTAGGCCTAATTTTAGGAGAAATCAACCTTCGGCTGGGACATTTTGTATACCGAAAAATGTACAAATTTATCTTTAAAGTAGGTCTATGTTTTTTTGTTTTCTAGGTTTGATGAAGGTCTAGCGAGGTTTCTATAACATATATACATAACTATATAAATATATAAAAAAATACCCATGTGCCCTTTAATAGAGAGGCAGCATTACATGAAAAACTACCCATCTCCCCTTTAATAGAGAGGAAGCATTACATGAAAAACTACCCATCTCCCCTTTAATAGAGAGGCAGCATTACATGAAAAACTACCCATCTCCCCTTTAATAGAGAGGCAGCATTACATGAAAAACTACCCATCTCCCCTTTAATAGAGAGGAAGCATTACATGAAAAACTACCCATCTCCCCTTTAATAGAGAGGCAGCATTACATGAAAAACTACCCATCTCCCCTTTAATAGAGAGGCAGCATTACATGAAAAACTACCCATCTCCCCTTTAATAGAGAGGAAGCATTACATGAAAAACTACCCATCTCCCCTTTAATAGAGAGGAAGCATTACATGAAAAACTACCCATCTCCCCTTTAATAGAGAGGCAGCATTACATGAAAAACTACCCATCTCCCCTTTAATAGAGAGGCAGCATTATATGAAAAGGCTACAGACTATTTCAAATAATCCTTGTAGTTACCTTAATTATATCCTTCCTTAGCTTCATAAAATCGTCAAAATGTAACTAGAATGTAATGTAAAAGACGTTTCCGGTACCGAAGGGGTTAGTAAAGGGGTAGCATTACATGACTCACGTAGGAAGGGTTGCTTCCAAGATGATCAACGGATAATTCCAACTACAGTCTAATTATTATTATTTATTTAATTGTTTAGCTTGATGGGCGTACTTATTTGCTTAATTATTAATCTTTTTTATTATTTTGCTTAGTTTCCTCCCTAGACCTTCATCAAGCCTCCAAGCCCCTAAGAGCTCCCTTCAAGATAATTTTGTAAATGTTTTGGTAGAAAAATGTATCGGCCGAAAGCCAATTACAGGCTTGCTATCGCTCGCCAGGACAAAATCAACACCTAAATGGAACTAAAGGTCTTAAAATTGACAACGAAATGGGGCAAAAGGTCTTAAAATCGACAAACTAATGGGGCAAACGTCTTCAAATCTCAAAAACTAATGGGGTTAAACATGAGGAAGAAGGGAGTTCAGAAAAATCAGTCATTCCCCCTTGTTTACTTTTAGTGAACGACAACTTTATATTTTGAAACTGCTACTACAAAATATGTTACTTAACACTCAAAGAGCGGGTGGTGGAGTATATTCACTGTGCCGCCCAGCAGGTTTTTTACCATAAATGGGGTTGTTTCCGTGGTCTTTTTCATGCATAAACAAGAGCCAGAGCGTAATACAAGTATGTATCTCTGAATGGGCGTAAATTGAGCTTTCCAATGACACCTGAACCATCCTTCTACGATCACTGGTTGTCTTGCAACGATCGTGCAACCGAAGGGCAAAATCCCTAAAATACGGTCATTTCGTTACATAATTACGTGTGTAGCGAGTGAGAGAGGGTGAAGTAGTGTGGAGTACATGTCAGTGGGCCCACGACGGTCGTGGCGAGCGGTCATGAGGCAACCTACGCTCCTCCCACCGCTCGGCTCTCTCTCAGAGCCAATATTGCGCCAAAATTGCACACAGACTTAAGTCGGGCCCCGCCACATAGTCCTTTCTTCTCCATACTGACTTAAGTCGGGCCCTGATTGACAAGGGTTAACTTAGGAAGGAATCCCGGTAGGATCACATGCTTTCATTAATTTCATTGGGAGGTGTTTGGTGTTGGGAGTGAAATAAATAAACTAGCTTAGCTTAGGAAGGACATTTAGGACTAAAAGAGATAATAACGATCGATCGCATTTAACCTTTTAATAAACTGGTGTGTCCTAAGATGAATAAAATCGTCTGGAACTTCTATCTATCTATCTATTGCCGGACTTCGTGATCCCCGAAGGCCCGGCGAAGGGGTTGCCACTAGCGAAACGCCCCCATGCACCTCTGTCCCAAGTCAGTCGACGCCCCTCCTTCCATCCAGCACCGCCTTCGCTCATATACTTCACTCCATCCTTCCACCTCTCATTCGGTCTACCTCTCCCTCTCTGTCCTTCCACCTCACCCTCGTACACCCTCTTAGTCATTCTCTTGCTTCCCATACGTCTAAACCTTGCTAGGATATAATATTCATCCAATTATCGATATCCCAATTACAGCTAACGCCATCTGGATCCCGTGGCAGCACTAAGACTTTCCTGACATTTAGGGGGGGATATTAGCTTGTTCCCTAGACCTCCATCAAGTTTAAACTTACACCCCCTAGACCCCCTTTCATTAAATTTGTACAATTTTCGGTAGAAAAACGTGCCGGCCAAAGGCCGGTTCCTTTTAAATTACAGGCTCGCTATCTCTCGCCAGGAATAAATCGACACCTAAATGGCACGAAAGGTCTTACAATTGACAGAAATGGGGCGAAAGTTCTTAAAATCGTCAAACTAATGAGGGCGAACGTCTTAAAATGTCAAAAGCAATATGGCTAAACATGAGGGAGAAAGGGGTCCAAAACAATCCCTTAAGTGGAAACATCCCCTTAAGGGGAGATTTCATCCTGGCGAGCGAAAGCGAGCCTACAATTTAGGAGAAACTGGCCTTCAGCCGGGTCATGTTTCTACCGAGAAATGTACAAATTCATCTCGAGAGAATTATCTTCGGAGAAGTTTTTCAAGCTTGTAATCCTGTATTTTTTGTAATCTGTTGTATATACTGTGTGTGTAATATTTGTTTATCCTTCGTAAATCATTTGTAACCATTTGTAATCCATTACAATCCCGTGTAATCCTTTGTAATTCATTGTAATCCTTTGTAATCCCTTGTAATCCTTTATAATACATTGTCATCCTTTATAATCCCTTGCAATCCTTTGTAATACATTGCAATCCTTTGTAATCCCTTATAATCCTTTATATTCCCTTGTAATCCCTTGCAATCCTTTGTAATACATTGTCATCCTTTGTAATAAATTGCAATCCTTTGTAATCCCTTCTAATCCTTTATATTCCCTTGCAATCCATTGTAGTCCTTTGTAATCCTTTATAGTCCCTTACAAGACGGTGTGTTGAAATGGATAGAAAATTGGCTCAGCAACAGAAAGCAAAGGGTAGTCATAAACGGTAAGGCATCTAAATGGACCAATGTAAGTAGCGGGGTACCCCAGGGATCGGTACTAGGACCAATTCTCTTTCTAATTTACATCAACGACATAGATGAGGGTCTCACCTGCACAATCTCAAAATTTGCTGACGATACAAAAATTGCAAATAGCGTACTCTCAAAAGAACAAGTTGACGATATGCAACACAATCTAGATAAATTGTCATGTTGGGCCCAAATTTGGCAAATGAGTTTCAATGCGGATAAATGTAAAGTACTACATGTCGGATACCTAAATGAGAAAGCAAACTATTCGATGAATGGCACTCAGCTTAAGAATGTAAACAGAGAAACTGATCTGGGAGTAACAATATCGAGTAACCTAAAACCGAGTCAACAATGTTCAGAAGTTGTTAAGAAGGCAAACAAAATAATTGGCTTTATAGGCAGGTCATTTGAGCATAAATCCAAAGAAGTTATCCTAACCCTTTACAATTCCTTAGTCCGCCCTCTTCTGGAATACTGCGTTCAATCCTGGTGCCCTTATTACCAAAAAGATATAAACAAGCTAGAACGAGTTCAACGTAGAGTTACCAAAATGATACCTAGCCTAAAGAACAAACCATACGAAGAGCGTCTTAGAGAATTAAATCTATTTCCTTTAACCCAGCGCAGATTAAGAGGCGACTTAATTCAAGTGTTCAAAATCATCAAAGGCATCGACAATATGAACTGTAGTAAGTACTTCACTATCGACCAATCTAATTACACGCGGGGAAACGGTTGCAAAATTATTGGTAAATCTTTTAACTCGCACGAATCTAAGAATTTCTTCTTCAATCGAGTTGTCAACTTGTGGAATGGGCTTCCCCGAGACGTTATAGACTGCAGCACCGTTGATTCATTTAAATTCCGCCTAGACAAATATCTCGCATCAAACCCGCGACTGACTGCGTTTGTAAATGAATAACTTTATCCTCCCCTCAGTTACTAACCAATATGTCCCCTACTAACTTCCTAGTCCTGCCACGTTAGTGGCAGGGCAGTAGTTCCCTTTCCAATGTTCCCTTACCCACTCTAAACCACTGTTTGGACACTTGATCCTCAGTGTTTTGGAGGACAAGCAACCTAGAAGGGTCACTAGATCTGTTGTTGCTTGATTTCCTTTGTACTCCTTTGTACTCCTTTGTAGTCCTTTGTGATCCTTGTAATCCTCTGTAATACATTGTAATACATTGTAATGCTTTATAATCCCTTTTAATCCTTTGTAATTCTTTGTAATCCCTTGTAGCCCCATTGTAATCCTTTGCAATTATTTGTAATCCCATGTAATCCCTTGTAATCCTTCGTAATCCATTATAATCGCTTGTAATCCCCTGTAGTACTTTTTAATCCCTTGTAGTCCTAGGTAATCCCTTGTAATTTCTTGTAATTAATTTTAATCCATTATAATTTGTTTATTTATTGTAATCCCTTGTAATTTCTTGAAGTACATTGTAATCCCTTGTAATTTCTTGAAGTACATTGTAATCCCTTGCAATCCTTTATAATCCTTGTAATCCTTTATAATCCCTTGTAATCCTTTATAATCCTATGTGTGGCACCATATGTGACACAGGATGCAGCTGAGTGATAAACCACAACGTTCACAAAGAAGTCCGAGTAAGGATATTAGCAAGATCTGTGTCGGTACTATCCTACTGGGTGTACAACTCCGTCTCTCTCTCTCTCTCTCTCTCTCTCTCTCTCTCTCTCTCTCTCTCTCTCTCTCTCTCTCTCTCTCTCTCTCTCTCTCAGGATTATACAACTTTAGGCGTGTACAATATTTCACATTGAACTTTCCTTGATGAATAAGAAACTTCAGCAGTTTCTTATTAATGGCAAGATAAAATCGTATATATATATATATATATATATATATGGAGGGTGTATATGTGGATAAATAAATATATAAATCTTTAGGGCATATATGTGGATAAACAGTAAATAGATAAATTAATTAATATATACATCTCGAGTGTGAAGTAATAGATATATAATTAAATACATAAATATATCTTAAGGGTGTATATGCGGATGAATATATAAATACACACATAAACAAAGATATCTTGAGTGCGTAGATGCGGATACGGATTTCCGCCTCACACACACAAGAGGCTGCGGAAACTTAAGGGGTGGAAGACCGTCTTTATGGACCCCCTTCTACCTAATGTTTAGCCCCACTAGTTTTGAGATTATAAGACGTTCAGCCCCTTAGTTTGGCGATTTTAACACCTTTCGTCCCATTTCGTTGTCAATGTTAAGACCTTTCGTGCCATTTAGGTGTCGATTATTTCCTGGCGACCGATAGCGAGCCTGCAATTTCAAAAGGAATCGGCCTTCGGCCGGGAAATTTTTCTAGCGAAAAATGTATAAATGTATCTTGAAGGTAGGTCTAGGGGGGGTTTTCTAAGCTTGATGGAGGTCTAGGGAGGAAACTAAAAAAAATATATGAATAAATTAACTAAAATATATGAATAAATTAACTAATAGACCAAACAAATGGCCAGTCACCCCTTAACCCCTTCCAAGACGACGACTCAGTTAGACGGCTTATTATGGCTATCGTTAGTAAAACAAGACGACGACTCAGTTAGACGGCTTATTATGGCTATCGTTAGTAAAACAAAATATATGACAAGTGGGGGTTGGGTCTGAGTATATACAGTAAATAGATAGATAGATAGATAGTTAGAAGATTGTACGGTAGCGCTAATTTCATGTCTCAGCTGTCATTACGTTTGGCTCGCTCTGTTCTGTATTAATGTCTGTCAGATGTTGAATAGGATGGGTGAGTGTAGCGCTAATAAGTCATGTCCCAGCTGTCATTACGCTTGGCTCGCTCTGTGCTGTATATCTTTATCACTCTCACTCTCTCTCTTTCTTTCTATTGTTTTCTATCTCACTCTCCCTAAGGATGAGCTCTCCAAACCACTGACATTACTATTCAATAAATCCTTGCAGTCTGGAACTATGCCCGATCAGTGGAAACTAGCCAACGTAACACCGATATTCAAAAAAGGCAGCAAATCCCTACCCAGTAACTATCGTCCAATTAGCTTAACCTCAGTTGTATGTAAAATGCTAGAAACGGTCATACGAGACAGACTCGTAAATCACTTAGAGGAAAATAACATACTTAAAGATACTCAACACGGCTTTCGTAAAAAACGTTCCTGTTTAACAAACCTCTTAGACTTCTTCCACGATATCCTCAACCTCTACGATGAGAGTAAAGCTGTAGATATTATATACCTTGATTTTCAAAAGGCCTTTGACAAAGTTCCCCACAAACGTTTACTGATAAAACTAAAAGCGCATGGAATACAAGACGGTGTGTTGAAATGGATAGAAAATTGGCTCAGCGACAGAAAGCAAAGAGTAGTCATAAACGGTAAGGCATCTAAATGGACCAATGTAAGTAGCGGGGTACCCCAGGGATCGGTACTAGGACCAATTCTCTTTCTAATTTACATCAACGACATAGGTGAGGGTCTCACCTGTACAATCTCAAAATTTGCTGACGATACAAAAATTGCAAATAGCGTACTCTCAAAAGAACAAGTTGACAATATGCAACACAATCTAGATAAATTGTCATGTTGGGCCCAAATTTGGCAAATGAGTTTCAATGCGGATAAATGTAAAGTACTACATATCGGATACCTAAATGAGAAAGCAAACTATTCGATGAATGGCACTCAGCTTAAGAATGTAAACAGAGAAACCGATCTGGGAGTAACAATATCGAGTAACCTAAAACCGAGTCAACAATGTTCAGAAGTTGTTAAGAAGGCAAACAAAATAATTGGCTTTATAGGCAGGTCATTTGAGCATAAATCCAAAGAAGTTATCCTAACCTTTTACAATTCCTTAGTCCGCCCTCTTCTGGAATACTGCGTTCAATCCTGGTGCCCTTATTACCAAAAAGATATAAACAAGCTAGAACGAGTTCAACGTAGAGTTACCAAAATGATACCTAGCCTAAAGAACAAACCATACGAAGAGCGTCTTAGAGAATTAAATCTATTTCCTTTAACCCAGCGCAGATTAAGAGGTGACTTAATTCAAGTGTTCAAAATCATCAAAGGCATCGACAATATGAACTGTAGTAAGTACTTCACTATCGACCAATCTAATTACACGCGGGGAAACGGTTGCAAAATTATTGGTAAATCTTTTAACTCACACGAATCTAAGAATTTCTTCTTCAATCGAGTTGTCAACTTGTGGAATGGGCTTCCCCGAAACGTTATAGACTGCATCACCGTTGATTCATTTAAACTCCGCCTAGACAAATATCTCGCATCAAACCCGCGACTGACTGCGTTTGTAAATGAATAACTTTATTTTATCCCCCCCTCAGTTACTAACCCATCTGTCCCCTACTAACTTCCTAATCCTGCCACGGACATTAGTTCCAGGGCAGTAATTCCCTTTCCAATGTTCCCTTACCCACTCTAAACCACTGTTTGGACACTTGATCCTCAGTGTTTTGGAGGACAAGCAACCTAGAAGGGTCACTAGATCTGTTGTTGCTTGATTTCCTTTGTACTCCTTTGTACTCCTTTGTACTCCTTTATTAAGGGGGTAGTACTTGCTTTTTCTGGACTCCCTTCTCTCTCACGTTTAGCATATTAGTTTTGAAGTTTTAAGACGTTCAGTCCTTTAGTTTGACGATTTTGAGACCTTTTGCCTCATTTTTGTTATCAATACCTTTCGTGCCCTTTAGGTGTCGATTTCTTCCTGGCGAGAGGTAGCGAGCCTCTAATTTTAGAAGGAACCGGCCTTCGGCCGGCACATTTTTCTTCCGAAAAATTTACAAATTTATCTTAAAAGGGGGTCTAGGGGGTGTTTTTCTAAGCTTGAAGGAGGTCTAGCGAAGAAGCTCAAAAATAGATTAATAAATAAATATATAGACCAAAAAACCAAGCACTACCCCATTAATGTCTGTCAGATGTTGAATAGGATCGGTAAGTGTAGGAACATGGTTGTAGATCTCACACAAAAAGAAGAAATCATGTGTAAATGTTGCTGATACCAATTATTGATCAAATCAAAATTATTGGTGCCGAGACATGACTTATTAGGTCGACTGTACACTCGGATGCCATAGTCTCTAGCCCTCTCAGAAATAGTCGTGGATTTCACCATTTCCAAATAAGTAGGCTTGAACTCTTGAACACTAAGGGAGCCAACCTCGCTTTTGTTCTCTTTCTCTCCCTCTCTCTTTGGCTTGTATTCATTCGGCCCCTTTCAGCCTACTGTATTAAGACGTTTATCCAATGCAGGTGTCAATATTTTCCTGGCGAGCGGTAACGAGCCATCATATATATATATATATATATATATATATATATATATATATATATATATATATATATTTTTTTTTTTTTTTTTTTTTGACAGCAAGCTAAATTTGTATATTTTTCGATAGAAAAATTTCTCCGGCAAAGCCGGATTTCTCCATACAATACTGCGAAAGAGAAAGAGATCATTAGGTTCACTTAGCTACTATTTGGGAGTAGTAAGAGAATCTGTAGTTAGTTATACCACAATAGGTGTCTTAATCATATATACAGTATATCTGGACCTGAAACGTGAACTAAAACTTAACTTAACTCTTATAAGTAATAGTAAGTAAATCACTATATACATTTAAACACACGAAGGTCTCTGAATAACATACCAATGAACATAAAATAATGGTTAGTATTACTGTGGAAATATGCAATTATATATAGACATACTGTTACGACTGAGGTTTAAATATATCAGGGTTCTTATTCATTGGACTAGTAATGGCATAAATGCTACAACGGAAAGCGCTAGATCCAACCTCTGATGTATATTCCCAGTGAACAAAGAAGACAAATACTCTCCGAGTTCTATATGCAATAATAGGCTATCAAACTCTCAATAAATGTGCGTCTACTCTAGGCTTAAAGTTATGTGAAAACAGCCTATTACTACCTATAACCGAAGGTGCTTGGTTATGGTATGCAAAGTAAGGTGGTAAGGGAAGTTACAGCTTACGTTACTTTAATCAATAAATGTCAGGCACTCCTGCATGAAAGAAAGTGCACTAAAGTCCTTCAACACCAACAAGGAATCTTCTTTAAATGTTAGATGGTATCAAGATGCTCGAATCGGAAATGGAACCCAAAAAGGCAGGCAGCGGAACAATGCTCGTGCAGGCTATGCACACAAAAAGGCAGGATATATAATGCAGTCGGGGCCAAGAATATCCTAGACGCTACAACAATAATAATCGCCACGACAACGCAGTATTCCTATCAACAAAAAGAGCCTAAGTCGTTTGTGTCTCCATACATCAAACTAGGCTGCGAAATGCTTGTGTAATCATAAACGGGTATGCATAAAAAAAGTAATTAGGTTAATATACTTAATGTCTACTGTGACTGATAAAGTCTAGCTAGAGTCAATGATACGAGATACTGGTGCGCATGGCATGCCGCATAGCCTAGTGCAAATCTCAAGTCTGTGTGTCAAATATTACGTTATAGGGAAGGGTAGCTCTCTTGAGAAACCTTAATACCGAAGTATTAAGCGTTCTCCTGGCGTACCTCAAAGATAAACAACCGAGCCTAGAACAGTGCAGAATGGTATAGGCAAAAAGCCCTCATTCGTGCATGCTCTACTCTCAATGGCACACAGACTAGAATTTACTCAATCAACTCCAGTTCTCAGGTATGTCGTGCAGCTTTTAACTAAAGCCAGCACTCATAGGAAACAATACCTTATAGTATCAGACTCCTAGTCTAGCATTATCTAATCCAGCAGAACACTAATAATTATAGGAAGCAGTACTAAACAATATGAATGCCAACCAATGCTTCGTGATCAACTTATCTTAACAACTAACATACATGGGTTATATAAGACCTTAACGCACAATACAACTGGCCAGCATTAAGCTGATTTTGCAGAGTTAACCAGAGGGGGTATAATATTAATAAAAGGTGGTGAAAGATATGGAAAATGAGAGAGATAGGCAGAGGAAAAGGTTCTCAGGTGCAGTGAGGGTGACAGGTATCAAAGGGATAAGAGGGATACGTTCTAGAAACCAGATCTGAGGGAGAAAGTGGCGAGAGGGCTGTATATATACTGGCACTAGCTCGAGCCGCGTGGGGAAAAAGCGGTAACAAGTCCTTCAGCCAATACTAAAGAAGCCAGCCAAACATGACGTCATAAAGCATGGTAAAAAACTCCCTCAACGAATCCCCACGAGGCCAGCCAGCTATGACGTCATCGAGTATAGCAAAACACTACGCGCCTCCTCTCACTCTGTTCTACTCTCTCTCTCTCTCTCTCTCTCTCTCTCTCAATTCCTATCATTACTACTTAATGATAAAACATATACTTTGCAATTAAACATATAAATCCTTGACATGGGCGAAAACAATGAGCCTTTCTGGACTGCCCATGACACGAGCTTTCATATGAAATAAAGCACACAATAATACATCAACTGTAGCCACATCCACTGCCCTGGCGATCCTAGCGAGTCACTGTAGGACAAGCCATGCGGTTCTAACGGAGTGGTTAACGTCACACCCCCCCCAAGATTTTTCTCAGAGGCCCAAGGCTCACAAAAATCTGATTGTTAGAACCCATGCTATATCTCTACTTCCCATCACCCAGCGGCAGTAAAATATCTGGCACAGTTCTCAACAAAACATTTTATAAAATTATAACCTTCCCCAACACAATAGGTTAAATCATATGTAGTTATGCTCCTCAAGAGCGAGCTTCTCTAGCCCAGCATTCTGAGAGGAGTGCAACTCAGAATTACTGCTATAACATACTGAAAAAATTCAACTATCAAAGAAAGAGTTTTTATTTGATTTTTATGTTTTTAATTTGTTTATTTCGGCTGCACTATAGGGGCAAGCCTAGTTATTTCTTCTATACCAAACGCTCAACTCCTGCTTTACGACCCAAACGCTGCGCTACAACCGCGAGCCAACAAGCACCAAGCGGAAAATACTATTCAAACTAAAGCAGGAGGCTACCCGTGTGTCAATCTACCCAGGATCATCTACCCTCGAAAGACAATCTGCAATCACGTTGTCACAACCGGCAATATGGCGTATGTCCAGGTTATATTCCTGTAACATTAGCGACCACCTGGTCAGCCTCATATTCCGATTGTGAAACTGGTTAAAAAACATGAGAGGGTGATGATCTGTGTAAATTACAACGACTGGACCATAGGCTGGAACATAGACCTCGAAAAGCCTCAGTGCAAGTACAATTGCCAGCAGCTCTTTCTCGACAACAGAGTAGTTCTTTTGGGCTGAATTGAACTTCTTCGAGTAGAAACTAACAGGATGTTCCAGCCCATCATCGTCCTTTTGCATAAGGACGGCACCAGCCCCCACACCACTAGCATCCGTTGCTAGTTGGAAAGGTAGGCTAAAGTCAGGGGCCCTGAGGATCGGGTGAGTGCACAACAGGTGTTTTACTACGCTAAACGCCTTCTCACACTCAGGCGCCCATTTGAATTTCTTATCCTTTGCTAAAAGATCTGTCAGAGGTGCTAGCACGGTAGAGTACCCCTTAATGAAGCGTCTGTAGTATCCGATCATACCTAAGAACCTCATGATCTGCTTCTTGGTGGCCGGCCGGGGAAAGTGATCAATCGCAGCTATCTTGTTCTGTGGGGGGCACACCTGACCCAACCCCACCATGAACCCAAGATACTGCACGGACGCCCGCACGAAATCACACTTTGCCAGGTTGACCACCAAGCCAGCCTCACTAAGCCTCTTGAACAGGAGTTCTACGTGCTCACAATGACTCGTAAAGCTGTTGTCATAGATAATAACATCGTCGAGGTATACTGTGCAATTAGGAATGTCTGCCGTTATATCATTCATCAAACTCTGAAAGGTAGCGGGTGCGTTCTTTAGGCCATAAGGCATCACGTTACAGCGGTAGGTAGCACCATCCACCACAAAACCACATACCTCTTTCGCTCGTTCGGACAAGGGCACCTGCCAGTATCCCTTAACCAAGTCCACCTTGGTTAGGTACTTTGCATTGCCTATCTTGTCCACACAGTCGTCGACCCGAGGAAGAGGGTATGGGTTGGTGGGCGTCAAACCGTTTAACCGTCTGTAGTCTACGCAGAATCGCAACTTACCATCCGGTATTGGTTGCAGCGTGACGGGAGATGTCCACTTCACCACCCCCTTCTCAATCAGCCCCCTTGTTAACATATACTCCAACTCCGCCCGGAGGGCCGGCAGTTTAATAGGGGGCACCCTATAGGGAACGGACTTGAAAGGGGGGTGGTCTCCTACGTCCACGTCGTGCACCTCTAGGGTAGTGAGGCCTGGGTGCTCCGCGAAAACAGAGGGGTATGAACCGAACAGGCGCTCCACAGCCACACGCTGATGCTCAAGTAAGTGTTGCAACGCTTCCTGAGCCGCCTGGTTCGTGTTCCCCGCCCACTGGTTCGCAGAGACATGATGATCCCAGTTATCCTCCACCCGAGCTTGACTGTCCCGTTCTCCTTCTCCACCTTGACTGCTAAACGTCATCACAGGCACAGTGAGAGGGTCAGGGGGGTGCCTCACATACTCCTTCATAAGATTAACGTGACATAACTGATTGCGCTTACGTCTGTCTGGAGTGGCTAGCAAGTAATCCAGGTCTGATAGCTTCTCAACCACCCTATAAGGACCAGTGTACTTCGCGGATAAGGGGTGACCTACAAGGGGCAGTAGAATCAACACCTCCTGTCCCACGTGAAACTCCCTGAGTTTAACCTTGAGGTCGTACCTGTTCTTTATGAGGGCCTGAGAGCTAGACAAATTACGGCCAGCCAACTCCAGACTGCGCAACATCCGTTCTCGACTGTCGAGGACATACTTGAGCATAGAACAAGGTTTTTCTGCACCCTCCCATATTTCTTTAACCATATGGAGAGGCCCTCTGACACGGTGTCCACAGATGAGCTCATTAGGGCTGAATCCCAAACTTTCCCCAGGTACCTCCCGTGCAGCAAACAAAACATATGGCAGGCCAAGATCCCAATCTTTCCCATTCTCAAAGCAATAACAACGAAGCATAGATTTTAAGGTTGAGTGCCATCGCTCTAACACACCCTGGCTCTCCGGATGATACGCAGATGACACAACCGTAACAATCCCATGCTGCTGCATAGTTTGAACAAAGAGGTTAGAAGTGAAGTTGGATCCTTGGTCTGACTGAATCTCCTGCGGGTAACCATACCGGGAAAAATACACTAGCCAGTTTCGGACCACCGTCTTCGCTGACCCATTTCTCATAGGGTACGCGTCAGGGTACCTTGTTGCTACCTCCATGATGGTCAGAGGATACTTGGAAAAATCTCCCGACTGTGCATCACTGTCCTCCTCCAACTCGACAGCACCGGTACCACATTCAAGAACCTCCGGGTCTTCTAATTGCAATTTACGAATGTCCGAAGGAGCAAGCTTATCTAAGTGTTTGTGAAACAACTCATGCCCCCCTCCTACACTGTATTTAGCCTCCTGTTGCTCTCTCTCTGTGTATCGTTGCTGTCTCTTCGGTTTTTTAAGCCCATCCTCTGCCTTCTTACTAACAGTTAATGGGTCTTCTCCAGACTCGAAAATTGGTCCTAATAATGAGTCCCCGAGAATGTCCGTTGATACTAAACTCTCAACCGCATCAACTTTCAACACCTTCTCGGTACCTTTCCTCCGCTTGTCTAAAGACTGTTGACCAGAATGTGACTCCCTGGACGCAAGAGATCTGGTGACAACACACGCCATAGGTTGCACCTGACACTTCTCAACCTACTCCTGCTCCTCCCTACTCACGTCGGCCGGCTTCTCGGCAATGGCCAAGGGTGGAGCCTCAGAAGTAGGCCCCGCAAAGTCGTTGCCGAGAAGGAGGTCGACGCCCCCAACAGGCAACTTCTCCACAATTCCTACATCCAGGTCACGAGTCACACCATCAACTTCCATCTTCATTCTTACAAGCGGGTATGACCTTGTTGCATTAACTCCCTGAACCACAACCACCCGCGCCGTATTTACAGGTTTACCAGTGAAATTCCTCAACAATGTTTGCGATGCCCCAGTGTCACGCAAATTTCTCACCTCATGTCTTCTACCCCCCATTCCACACAACCGAGTCCCCTGTGGTCACTAAAGGCATCACGGACAGGGAATAAGCCTTCCGGATCCTTCTGCACTGGCAGTGTATTTACCTCGGAAGAATTGCCTCTAACAAACTCCGATGTCCTCTTGAACACTCCAATGCCGTGAGCAAAAGACACGGATGCCGGAGGAGGTCGACTAGGGCACTCATTTGCTTTATGACCCTCCTTGTGGCACCTAAAACACATAAATTTTGGTTTCGGCTTATACTGTGATGTAAAAGGCCCCTGACTTTTCTTATACAGCGTGGTGTTAGGTTTGGATTCAGTTCAGTTTTAGTTTCATTGCTCTTTTGTTTAAATGTGTCATTGCTACGGGGAGGGGGAGGATAACGGTCCTTAGCACTTGCATCGTACTTCTGTGAGGACCCGCAACCCCGAATCAACGACAGCCGTAGATCAGCCATTTCTGCTGCTTCTACTAGAGTTCTTGGGTTTTCTCCTTCAAGTTCAAAGTTAGATCACCGCCCGTGCTCTTAAAGAACTGCTCCAACATCATTAACTGCTTAATTCCATCAAATATTGTTACCTTCTCAGATCGGAGCCAGTTCCCCATAGCATCGGACAAGTCCCGGGTGTGTTCCAAAAAGGTGCTATCTCTTCCCTTAGTTACACCCCGGAACTTCAAACGGTACGTTTCTGGTTGCAGTTCGTAAGCCCTCAGGACAGCCTCCTTGAGATCCTCATACACAATACATGACTCCAAAGGTAACGCATCGTAGGCTTTAAGACCCTTGCCTATTAGTCTAGAGGATACAAGTGCTGCCCATTTATTCTCTGGCCACTGGTGTTCCTGGCACTTCTTCTCAAAGCGTGCACAAAATTCTGTTACACCACTCTCATCAAACACCGGAACCAGTTTCAATAAGTGCGAGAGAGATTGATCATGACCACGGTTACCAGCCCCAAGTCGCTGTCCCGTTGCCTCTACCCGCGACCTCTCTACGTCCTTGTCGGCACAGTACCTAGTCGACTCTAAATCAGCTTGGATTTTTGCTAGCTTGGCTCTCTCTTCTATCTTGGCTAATTCTATTTGCTGCTGAAGCTGAAGCTCAGATGCCCTATGTTGCTCCTCAGATACCCTGATAGCCTTTCTCTTTTCGATCTTAGCTAATTCGAGCCTAAACAATAATTCTGGAGATAACCCTTGAGGAGGTGAAGGTGCTACAATGTTTGAAATTACCGGTGGTCCCCCCAGGGGCAACCCACCCTGCCAGTCACCACCCAACTGTGGACGCGTACTCGGGGTCGGCAAACTACTGGGATGGCTGGGAGTCGAGTGTAGGGGAAGCATGGCTGAAGGGCTCTGAGCACTCAACCCATCTCGCTCACCAGTCACCCTGCCCAGTACACACGTTATCAAGTTATCCCTGGTCATGCTGCTAGTACCCGCATGACCGATAGCTGTGGCCAGGCATTGAAGACCGTACCGATCCATACCCTCCAACCGCTCGGCAGCAACAGGCCATTGCAAAAATATCCTAGCATCCTCCTCACAGTTCACCTGATTAACCATATCATCATACTGCTGTTCCTCAGTTTCGACATTACGTACTGTGTCTCCATTCTCCTCTGATCCGGTATAAGACATGATGCTCACAACAATTTCCCACCTCAATATTCAGAAAAGAAGCACCCCAAACTCTTATACCTCAATATACACACAAAAATTCTCGGAAATACTCAAGGGCTATACTATGTTGCAAAAAAAATATTATTCTTGCTGATCCCTGCAAAATATTCCCCAAAACAAATGTTCCCTGCTAATAAATGTAGGTTCACCAAATCGTAGGTAAGGTCGCCATTTGTTACGACTGAGGTTTAAATATATCAGGGTTCTTATTCATTGGACTAGTAATGGCATAAATGCTACAACGGAAAGCGCTAGATCCAACCTCTTATGTATATTCCCAGTGAACAAAGAACACAAATACTCTCCGAGTTCTATATGCAATAATAGGCTATCAAACTCTCAATAAATGTGCGTGTACTCTAGGCTTAATGTTATGTGAAAACAGCCTATTACTACCTATAACCGAAGGTGTTTGGTTATGGTATGCAAAGTAAGGTGGTAAGGGAAGTTACAGCTTACGTTACTTTAATCAATAAATGTCAGGCACTCCTGCATGAAAGAAAGTGCACTAAAGTCCTTCAACACCAACAAGGAATCTACTTTAAATGTTGGATGCTAACAAGATGCTCGAATCGGAAATGGAACCCAAAAAGGCAGGCAGCGGAACAATGCTCGTGCAGGCTATGCACACAAAAAGGCAGGATATATAATGCAATCGGGGCCAAGAATATCCTAAACGCTACAACAATAATAATCGCCACGACAATGCAGTATTCCTATCAACAAAAAGAGCCTAAGTCGTTTGTGTCTCCATACATCAAACTAGGCTGCGAAATGCTTGTGTAATCATAAACGGGTATGCATAAAAAAAGTAATTAGATTAATATACTTAATGTCTACTGTGACTGATAAAGTCTAGCTAGAGTCAATGATACGAGATACTGGTGCGCATGGCATGCCGCATAGCCTAGTGCAAATCTCAAGTCTGTGCGTCAAATATTACATTATAGGGAAGGGTAGCTCTCTTGAGAAACCTTAATACCGAAGTATTAAGCGTTCTCCTGGCGTACCTCAAAGATAAACAACCGAGCCTAGAACAGTGCAGAATGGTATAGGCAAAAAGCCCTCATTCGTGCATGCTCTACTCTCAATGGCACACAGACTAGAATTTACTCAATCAACTCCAGTTCTCAGGTATGTCGTGCAGCTTTTAACTAAAGCCAGCACTCATAGGAAACAATACCTTATAATATCAGACTCCTAGTCTAGCATTATCTAATCCAACAGAACACTTATAATTACAGGAAGCAGTACTGAACAATATGAATGCCAACCAATGCTTCGTTATCCACTTATCTTAACAACTAACATACATAGGTTATATCAGACCTTAACGCACAATACAACTGGCCAGCATTAAGCTGATTTTGTAGAGTTAACCAGAGGGGGTATAATATTAATAAAAGGTGGTGAAAGATATGGAAAATGAGAGAGATAGGCAGAGGAAAAGGTTCTCAGGTGCAGTGAGGGTGACAGGTATCAAAGGGATAAGAGGGATGCATTCTAGAAACCAGATCTGAGGGTGAAAGTGGCGAGAGGGCTGTATATATACTGGCACTAGCTCGAGCCGCGTGGGGAAAAAGCGGTAACAAGTCCTTCAGCCAATACTAAAGAAGCCAGCCAAACATGACATCACAAAGCATGGTAAAAAACTCCCTCAACGAATCCCCACGAGGCCAGCCAGCTATGACATCATCGAGTATAGCAAAACACTACGCGCCTCCTCTCACTCTGTTCTACTCTCTCTCTCTCTCTCTCAATTCCTATCATTACTACTTAATGATAAAACATATACTTTGCAATTAAATATATAAAGCCTTGACATGGGCGAAAACAAAGAGCCTTTCTGGACTGCCCATGACATGAGCTTTCATATGAAATAAAGCACACAATAATACATCAACTGTAGCCACATCCACTGCCCTGGCGATCCTAGTGAGTCACTGTAGGACAAGCCATGCGGTTCTAATGGAGTGGTTAACGTCACAATACATATACATAGAATAAACCCTTGATAATAATATCTATGAGAGTTGAGTATCTACCGTGAAGTATTCTAAAATAATGGTTAGTATTACTGTGGAAATATGCAATTATATATATACATACATATACATAGAATAAACCCTTGATAATAATATCTATGAGAGTTGAGTATCTACCGTGAAGTATTCTAAAATAATGGTTAGTATTACTGTGGAAATATGCAATTATATATAGACATACATTATACATAGAATAAATCCTTGATAATAATATCTATGAGAGTTGAGTATCTACCGTGAAGTATTCTAATAAGTTCAAGAAATAATATTATGAACTCTAGAATTGTTTACTAAACAATAAGGTTAACCGCACGAAGATTTCTATAGTTATCGTTCAAGAACGCGGGACGAGATGCGTCCAAGAAATATAAAAGGAGGCCGCGCGTAGGTAAATATAAAAGGAGGCCGCGCGTAGGTAAATATAAAAGGAGGCCGCGCGTAGGTAAATATAAAAGGAGGCCGCGCGTAGATAAATATAAAAGGAGGCCGCGCGTAGATAAATATAAAAGGAGGCCGCGCGTAGATAAATATAAAAGGAGGCCGCACGTAGATAAATATAAAAGGAGGCCGCGCGTAGATAAATATAAAAGGAGGCCGCGCGTAGATAAATATAAAAGGAGGCCGCGCGTAGATAAATATAAAAGGAGGCCGCGCGTAGATAAATATAAAAGGAGCCGCGCGTAGATAAATATAAAAGGAGGCCGCGCGTAGATAAATATAAAAGGAGGCCGCGCGTAGATAAATATAAAAGGAGGCCGCGCGTAGATAAATATAAAAGGAGGCCGCGCGTAGATAAATATGACAAGGTAAGTCAACAGGTCATCTATTGGACTGAGGTGCGGAAAATAGTTTATGCGGTTAATGCATGCGATATTTATCTTGAAAATGTGAGGAATACTTTATTATAAAAAGGAGAAGGAAGCTGAATTGTTTTTACAATTAATTATGTAGTTAGTTTAATGAGATCATTTTGTTCTTATGAATAATACACAATTACTTAACTGGTATTATTATGTAATAATAATCTCACAGGTCGAAGAATTCAGATTTAATGATTTAGATCTACTGACTCGAAATTAAACGTTGAATACAACCTAACCTGAATCAAATGATACTATGACTACAGGAGGTTAAAGAATGCATAAATAAAATAGCGTGTACTAATAGTTATAATAATACTAATAGTAGAAAATGGCGTACACGAGGAAGTTGCACTTGGATATAAATACCTGGTAAGGTATGAAGGAGCTCTGAACAAGTTAACAGATTCCTATAAGGAATACAGAACGAATTGGCGTTGTATTCGAGATGGTGACATAATTAGATAATAGATCTATACAAAGCTAGAATTCATAGACGAGATGGATTGAAATTATCTATTTCTTAACAGAATAAGCAAATAAGTTATTCGTAAATAAACAAGTTAACGCACATGGTCACAAAGCGTAACCTGGGTATTCGAAGTAATTAGATTCAAATTAAGATTCTAATCGGTAATAATTATTCTAGAGGAATGAGAGTCTGATATGAAATTGATCGTAGGTTCTAGGTAAAAGTTGGATTTAAATAGGGAATAGATACACGTTATTCACTTCAACTTCGACTTGTTACATACACAATAAAATGGACATATACAAGGAAAATCTGTGAGTATTCGGCTAGATATCTGTTAACACCAGTATGTAACGTATGTGTTTTATGATTTATAAGATGTTGGACACAAGTTAAACTTAGATCTTGGGCACAGATCTACTCGATAATTAATATAACTTCTGAAGGATTAATGCGTCACGCAATAAATATCGATCTTGGGCACAGATCTATGTAAGAATTAGCACTGGAATACTCGCATATTTTACCTTACCTTCACATCAATAATCACAACGTAAGACACTCAGAGACACTTAGGGTAGGTTAAGAGGATAGTAGTTCGAGTGCAAGTCTGGCCGACGTGGATAATAGATTCGGCTGTCTAGACTTCAGGGAGAACTGCCTCTCACGAACAGGAATCCAACGTCCTGGCATCAGAAGGAACACAGCAGGTCTCGTTGTAGTCTCGAGGGGGAGGGGGAGGTAGTTTCTACTTCAGTTAGATACTCCGTGCTTTTCAGCCTTAGGAATATTACTTAGATAGAGGTGCTTACTTTCCTTAATTTCAGGGAGGCTATGTTCAAGTTATTTCTTAGGTTAAACTTGTAGTAACTCAATTCTAAAAGGATATAGTGAATGGTTGTGATGTAATTTGCGAAGGTAATACTTAGTCTAAAAAATACATGGTGGTTATAGGTTTGTACATAATCGTTTTAAGTATTTTATTTAATACTCTCATGGTGGTTACGAGGTCTAGGTAAGAGATAATTGTAACTTCCGTGATTCTATGATAATCAGGGGTTATTCATGATGAAGTTGATATCTCTGTTCTTCTCTAGGTTCTCGGGGCTATGTTGAGTTCTCCGGAACAGTACTGCAAGGGAAGTCCTAGTATCCCCACTTGTTTCTATAACATTCCGGTCATCGATGTCTAACTTGCATAAGCATTTGTTCGTTATACTGCAAGTCTGGTTGTTGGTCGAATGGAGGCTGGTGATAGGTCGAGGTTGTTTGAAAGCTCGATGGTGATTGGCCCAGCTTCCCACTTTTTTTGTATGGGATACTGACCTAACTTCCTGGTCTTTAGAGAACGGGAATGACCTGAGGTCATGGGGCACTCCTCTGTTCTGTTTTCCTCTAAAGCATGGGAAGCTTGTATACATTCCCATTTCTTCTGTTGGCTTCTTCTCCTATCTTTCCTATTCTCCTGCAGGCTAGCAATCCTACAGGTCTTACTCGACCCTGTTACTTCACCACATTCGGCAAAGAAAAAGTTGCGACCTTGCGATTTCAAAATGTAGGTCCGAGTTGTTGTATTAGCCAGAACGGGGGTTAAGTGCTGTTAGTGTCAACAGCCACATGGTTGTAGGAACATCAGCTGGTGTAGAGGTGTCGATGCCCATGTGCATATGTAACAGGATCTTGGATTCTTTTGCAGTTTGCACCAATTGTTGTGGGATGTTGACAATAGTGCTGTCCAGTCCTGTAGATACCATGACGCTGTTTATTTTCATGGTTGCTGGAGGCGGTGAAGGAGCTGCTGGAGTGGGTGAAGGAGTCTTTGTAGCAGAAGGAGATGTGGTGGCTGGAAGCTCGGCAGAGTGAGTGACCTGGGAAGGGCTGGTGAGTAGAGGTAGGTCCTTGTTCCTGGTACTACCTGGTTAACCTGGTGGTGTTGTTGACCTCGCAGTAGGTGTAGCGGGGACCCTTTGCGTTGGCGAGGTAGGTTTGGGGGGGCCCGCCTTGTGTAGGTAGGGCGGAATGTCGGCGCCCATCGTTGAGGAGGTTTCACACGGCGACCAGATCTTGTACAGGGTGGATTAGAAATAGGTTGCATAAATGATGGTGGATTCACATGAGTGTGGTGTGTTGGTGATGAAGAAGAATTGGATGAATGGGAACATTTTCTAAACAGGCTGGGTATAGTGCGATGTAATTTAGAGGAAGTAATTGTAGTTTTCTGAGTAGAAGTAGATGGTTGTATGTTGTGAAATAATGGAAGAGGTCTTGAAGATGATTTTGAGATGGATTGAGAAGCTGAAGTAGTGGGAGACTTAGGTTTGTTTGCATAAGTAAGAGATCTGGAAGAGGTTTGAGTGAGAGGAACAGGAAAGTTAGAACGATCAAGAGATGGTGTTGTTGGCAGGTTTGATAAAGGCTGTGAAGGTAGATTAGGAAGGTGAGCAATAGCTGGCGTAGTAGGTAGACTGCAAGGTGATTCAGAAGATTCATTCTGTGACTGTGTGACAATACAAGCGAAAAATGTTCCTTGACATCATAAGTTTCACGCCCTAGTGGGCCGCCGTATCAAGTGGTGTGGTGATGGTGGTGGTATGGTGATGGTGGTGGTGTTGGTGGTGATATGTTAATGTGGTGTTGTTATGGTGATGGTGGTGATGAGAGTGATGTGCTATTGACATTGGAGTACGGTGGTGGTGGTGGTGGTGGTAGTGGTGGTAGTAGTAGTAGTAGTAGCGGTGGTGATGATTGAGTAGTTGTGGTGATGTTGATATATGAGTGATGATAGTGGTGTTGTGATGATGGTGTGTCAGTGATAGAGGAATGGTGGTTGTGGTGATAGTGGTGTTGTGATGATGGTGTGTCAGTGATAGAAGAATGGTGGTGGTGGTGATAGTGGTGTTGTGATGATGGTGTGTCAGTGATAGAGAATGGTGGTTGTGGTGATAGTGGTGTTGTGATGGTGTGTCAGTGATAGAGGACTGGTGGTTGTGGTGATAGTGGTGTTGTGATGATGGTGTGTCAGTGATAGAGGAATGGTGGTTGTGGTGATAGTGGTGTTGTGATGATGGTGTGTCAGTGATAGAGGAATGGTGGTGGTGGTGATAGTGGTGTTGTGATGATGGTGTGTCAGTGATAGAGGAATGGTGGTTGTGGTGATAGTGGTGTTGTGATGATGGTGTGTCAGTGATAGAGGAATGGTGGTGGTGGTGATAGTGGTGTTGTGATGCTGGTGTCAGTGATAGAGGAATGGTGGTGGTGATAGTGCTGTTGTGATGATGGTGTGTCAGTGATAGAGGAATGGTGGTGGTGGTGATAGTGGTGTTGTGATGATGGTGTGTCAGTGATAGAGGAATGGTGGTGGTGATAGTGGTGTTGTGATGATGGTGTGTCAGTGATAGAGGAATGGTGGTGGTGGTGATAGTGCTGTTGTGATGATGGTGTGTCAGTGATAGAGGAATGGTGGTGGTGGTGATAGTGGTGTTGTGATGATGGTGTGTCAGTGATAGAGGAATGGTGGTGGTGGTGATAGTGGTGTTGTGATGATGGTGTGTCAGTGATAGAGGAATGGTGGTGGTGGTGATAGTGGCAGTGATTGAGAAATGGTGCATTAAATGTGGCGGTGCTTATAATGTGTGTGTGTGTGTGTGTGTGTGGTGATAGCAGTAAGAATGTTAGTGGTGGTGTTACTGCCTGGTGATAATAGTGATATAGGCTATTATGGAAGACGTCGCCGGTACAGAATGGGCTAAACTGAATACAATAGTCTAATTTTAACCAGAATCGGCCATTGGACGTCAATACAGATCAGGTTATTTTTATTATAAACCAACTGTCTTGATAGTCTAATGCTTAGTGTGCGGAATTTCGGTGTGAGTATCCTAGGTTCGAGTCCTTGGAGTACCACATGTATTAATTATATTCATTGATTTCATTAGTTAGGTTTAATTGTAAATTAGTGAGTTCGTGAAAAGAAATATGAGTATATTGACATCCAATGGCCTACTACAACTATCTTCTGTTCACCGCATGCACAGTCACGAATCATAATAGCATACATACTTACACACTTAAGGGGGTAATGCTCGGTTTTTATGGACCCCCTTCTCCCTCATGTTTAGCATATTAGTTTTTGAGGTGTTAAGACGTTCGTTCCGTTAGTTTGGCGATGTTTTTTTTTTTTTTTTTACTATGTGATTGAGGGAGGCAAAAGGCAGAACTGCCTATAGCGAGTGCCTCCCCATAGTTGAAAGAGTGACAGGGCCAAAATCAAGGGACGTTCGAGCCAAAATGCCTGGACACACGGAGTTTGAAGCAATTTAAGTCATAGGAAGAGGGAAAGACTGATTCTGGGAGAGAGTTCCAGAGCTCATCTGTTGAGTAGAAGAAAGTTTGAGAGTAACGTTTCACTCTTGGGTTGGAGAGTTGCACAGAGTAGGGGTGGGATTGAGTTGCAAGACGGGTACCACGTGCCCTATGTAAAGGAGGTGGTATACACTGGGAAAGCTCTGAGGAACACTGATTATTAAAGTAGCGATAGAATAGCGAGAGAGAGGCAGCATTGCGGCGGAGAGAGAGAGATTGCAGAGAGTTGGTGAGTGGACGGAAGTTAATGATACGAAAGGCCTTCCTTTCAACTTTGTCTAGGAGAGCGGTGTGAGAGGAACCTCCCCACACATGTGAACAATACTCAATACAAGGACGCACTATGCCCCTGTACAGAGCAAGAAGCTGTGCAAGGGAAAAAAAAAACCTAAGGCGGTTGAGCACACCCAGCTTCTGGGAGGGTGCCTTAACAAGACTGGTAATATGGTCCTTCCAACTGAGACCAGAAGAAAAAGAGACACCGAGAATATTGAGAGAAGATGAACGATTGATTTTTGTATTGTTGAAGAATAAGGGATAGTCCGCTGGGAGTTCCGTACGGGTAGATAGATGGAGAAATTGGGTTTTGGAAGCATTAACCCTTAACTGTCGGCGCGCAACATAAGTCGAGTATAAAAAATCTGGACTATCTGGCGGCGCTCGACATAGGTCGTGTGGCAATTTCAGCACGTAATGTTGCTGAGAGAGAGAGAGACAAGTGGTGGCAGGAGAGTAGCGAGCGTATGACTGCTCCAGACCACCGCGGCGAACCTACTGACACGAATCCCACCTCCTCCCTCCCTCTCTCCCTCGCTATATACGGAATTGTATGGGGAAAGTGCCTAATTACATGCTTTTTGCACTCGCGTTGCACGGTTGTTGCAAGAAAACTAGCCATCATAAAAGGATCGTTATGGTGTCATTCGAAAGCTCTGTTTATGCCCTTTCAGGGATAGATACTTGTTTTACGCTCTGGGTCTTATTTAGGTATGAAAATGATCACGTAAACAGCCCTATTTTGGCTAAAAACACCCCGCTGGGCGGTACATATAAATAAACCGCCTAGGCCGCTAATAAGGTGTTAAAGGTAACAAGGTTTTCTCTGCCCAAATTGGAGATAATATTTAGATCAGAATTTAAGAGTTCTATGGCTTCATTACGTTTGTCGTTGAGGGATTGCTGGCTGGGGCATTCTGAAAAACTAATGGAGTAGTGTAAGGTTGAGTCGTCTGCGTATGAATGGATGGGAACTGAGGTGCAGTTGAGAAGATCCTTTATAAAAATTAGAAAGAGAATATGAGATAGGACAGAGCCCTGAGGAACACCGGAGTTTATAGGGTGAGGAAGTGAACAATGGCCGTCCACAACCGCAGCTATGGAATGGCTGGAAAGGAAATTAGAGATAAAGGCACAGATGGAGGGATAGAAACCGAAGGAGGGTAGTTTAGAATTTAAAGATTTGTGCCAGACTCTATCGAAGGCTTTCGATATGTCTAGTGCAATAGAAAAAGTCTCACCGAAGTCCCGAAAGGAGGATGACCAAGAGTTAGTAAGATATGAAAGAAGATCACCAGTAGAGCGACCCTTAAGGAAGCCATACTGGCGATCTGAGAGCAGATTATGTGAAGAGAAATGCTTAAGAAATTTGGAAGCAAGAATAGTTTCAAAAACTTTAGAAAGACAAGAGATGAGAGCAATTGGACGATAGTTGGAGGGTTGAGAGCGGTCACCCTTCTTTGGGAAAGGTTGAATGTGAGCAAACTTCCAGCATGAAGGGAAGACGTTAGGATAGAGAGAGACGAAAAAGTTTGCCTAGGCAGGGAGTCAGCACGGAAGCACAGTTTTTGAGAACAACAGGAGAAACACCGTCCGGACCGTACGCCTTATTAGTATTAGTTGAGACCTTTCGCCTCATTTATATTTTCAATTTTAAGACCTTTCGTGCCCTTTTAGGTGTAAATTTTTTACTGGCGAGCGATAGCGAGCCTCTAATTTTAGAAGAAAGTGGTCTTCGGCCGGGACATTTTTCTACCGAAAAATGTACTAATTTACCTTGAATGGGGGTCTATGGGGGTTGTTTTTCTAAACTTGATGGAGGTCTAGCGAGGAAACTAAAAAATAAATTCATAAATAAATATACATTTATATAAACACCTACTAGATCCCTATTAACAAAAATGTATACGAGTTACTGAGTGTAAACAGAAGGTAGCCAATACTCTCCCTACAGAGTCAATAAATATATCAAGTTGTTTGTATACAGTGTTGCTTAGTGTCAAAAGAAGGTCTACAAAACTCTCCCTACAGAGTCAATATACCAGGTTTGTTTGTATACGTGTCGCCGAGTGTAAAAACATATGGTATGCATTACTCTCCCTACAGATGACCTGGGAATAAACCGTGCAGGGGCCTGGAGTTGTGGCCCATCCGTCATGTTGGTAACCTGATTGTATCTCGTGATGGGTGTGTGTGTGTGTGTGTGTGTGTGTGTGTGTGTGTGTGTGTGTGTGTGTTTTGATTATGTTATGCTCCATGTGTTTTTGTTATGAACCTAATTATTGGGTTATGTGTGTGATGATGCTGGTATGTGTGTAGTTTGTTTGTGTGAGTGTAGTTTGTTTGTTTATGAGAGAGAGAGAGAGAGATGGGTGTGTTTTTATTATATTATGTCCCGTGTTATTGTGTGTGTATGTGTGTGTGTGTGTGTGTGTGTGTGTGTGTGTGTGTGTGTGTTTGCGTACATGTGCGTCTGTGTGTGTGTGTGTGCGTGTGTACAGGGCCTGGAGTTGAGGCCCATCAGTCATGATGGTAACCTGATTGTATCTCATGAAGGGAGAGGGAGAGAGAGAGAGAGAGAGAGAGAGAGAGAGAGAGAGAGAGAGAGAGAGAGAGAGAGAGAGAGAGAGAGAGAGAGAGAGTACAAAGGAGTACAAAGAAAATCAAGCAACAACAGATCTAGTGACTCCTCTAGGCTGCTTGTCCTCCAAAACACTGAGGGTCAAGTGTCCAAACAGTGGTTTAGAGTGGGTAAGGGAAAATTGGAAAGGGAACTACTGCCCTGGAACTAATGTCCGTGGCAGGATTAGGAAGTTAGTAAGGGACAGATGGGTTAGTAACATAACACAGTTATAAGTGATCTTTCGTATATCTGGGAAAAAGATAGTAACGTCTCAGTTATATACAGTATATACGCAATAATCCTTGATGAATCTGACGGAGGAATATAATAAAGTTATTCATTTACAAACGCGGTCAGTCGGGGGTTTGATGCAAGATATTTGTCTAGGCAAAGTTTAAAAGAATCAACGGTGCTGCAGTCTATAACGTTTCGGGGAAGCCCATTCCACAAGTTGGCAACTCGATTGAAGAAGAAATTCTTAGATTCATGAGAGTTAAAAGATTTACCAATAATTTTGCAACCGTTTCCCTGCGTGTAATTAGATTGGTCGATAATGAAGTACTTACTACAGTTCATATTGTCGATGCCTTTGATGATTTTGAACACTTGAATTAAGTCCCCTCTTAATCTGCGCTGGGTTAAAGGAAATATATTTAATTCTCTAAGACGATCCTCGTATGGTTTGTTTTTTAGGCTAGGCATTATTTTGGTAACTCTACGTTGAACTCGTTCTAGCTTGTTTATATCTTTTTGGTAATAAGGGCACCAGGATTGACCGCAGTATTCCAGAAGAGGGCGGACTAAGGAATTGTAAAGAGTTAGGATAACTTATTTGGATTTATGCTCAAATGACCTGCCTATAAAGCCAATTATTTTGTTTGCCTTCTTAACAACTTCTGAACATTGTTGACTCGGTTTTAGGTTACTCGATATTGTTACTCCCAAATCGGTTTCTCTGTCTACACTCTTAAGCTGAGTGCCATTCATCGAATAGTTTGCTTTCTTATTTTGGTATCCGATATGTAGTACTTTACATTTATCCACATTGAAACTCACTTGCCAAATTTGGGCCCAACATGACAATTTATCTAGATTGTGTTGCATATCATCAAATTGTTCTTTTGAGAGTACGCTATTTGCAATTTTTGTATCGTCAGCAAACTTTGAGATTGTACAGGCGAGACCCTCATCTATGTCGTTGATGTAAATTAGAAAGAGATTTTGGTCCTAGTACTGATCCCTGGGGTACCCCGCTAGTTACATTGGTCCATTTAGATGCTTTACCGTTTATGACTACTCTTTGCTTTCTGTCGCTGAGCCAATTTTCTATCCATTTCAACACACCGTCTTGTATTCCATGCGCTTTTAGTTTTAGCAGTAAACGTTTGTGGGGAACTTTGTCAAAGGCCTTTTTGAAAATCAAGGTATATAATATCTACAGCTTTACTCTCATCATAGAGGTTGAGGATATCGTGAAAGAAGTCTAAGAGATTTGTTAAGCAGGAGCGTTTGTTACGAAAGCCGTGTTGAGTATCTTTAAGTATGCCATTTTCTTCTAAGTGATTTACGAGTCTGCCTCTTATGAGTGTTTCTAGCATTTTACATACAACTGTGGTTAAGCTAATTGGACGATAGTTACAGGGTAGGGATTTGCTGCCTTTTTTTAATATCGGTGATACGTTGGCTAGCTTCCACTGATCATGCATAGTTCCAGACTGCAACGATTTATTGAATAGCAATGTCAGTGGTTTGGAGAGCTCATCCTTAGCTTCCTTTAGAACTCTAGGTGAGATTGTATCAGGTCCAGGCGTTTTATTTGCCTTGAGTTTATCTAAACAATTCAATACTTCTCTCTCTTTTATGGTGATATTGCTTAGAACATCAGAATTATTAGTCTGAATCGGCGATGGTGTAGGAATATCACTGAAGTCTTCTGTTGTAAAAACTGATGCAAAGAAGGTATTGAGGGCATTCATTATTCATTTGTACTTCCTTTTTGGTGTATTCTCCATTTTCATCGACTAACGGTCCAACAGTTGAAGTAACTATTTTTTTCTTTCTGATATAACTATAGAATTTTTTCGAGTTTGTTTTACTTTTATTCGTAACATGTAACTCCAGGGTATTTTTAATTTGCTTAATTAACTTTTTGGCTTTGCGTCGTAGTTCTACAAATTTCACCCGTTCTTCATTATTTTGTGAGGATTTTAATTTGTCATTAGCAAACTTTTTAGAAAGCAGACAGTCTGAAATATCTTTATTTCACCATTTGGGCTTGTCATTATGGCCTGTACACTGTATTTTCGATGGTATGCAGTCTTTCACTGCTTTTTGGTAGGTGGTTGCAAATAATTCCCAAGATGTATTTATGTTGTTATTGTTAATTAGAAAGCTCCAGTCAGTTTCTTTAAACATAGCTCTAAGTTTACGAAAGTTTGCTTTCTTGAAATTGGGGACTTTCTCGATGCTGCTATTTGGGTCGTTACTAGTAAACTTTAAACTGAAAGTTATTGTACGATGGTCGCTGTTACTGAATTCATCACCAACATTCAAATTCTCTATTAATTCTTCTTTTGTTGCAAGTACCAGGTCAAGAACGTTATTACCACGGGTCGGCGATCGAACAAATTGATAGAGTGAACTCTCTTGCAAGTTCGCATACAAGTCATGTCCGGAGCGTGAAGTAAGAGTATTGCCCCACTTGGTCACAGGTAAATTAAAGTGGCCAAAAATTAGGATATCTTGTGAGTTACTTACATCTGCAATTTGTTCATAAATTTCTTGGTCAATTTGCACTGACTGAGCTGGAGGTCTGTATATTAATGCAAGTATTATTTTTGTACCTTTATTAATTTGTATTAGCACAAAGGATGTGTCCACGTTCATAATTTGAGGTTTTGACAAGAGGGTCGGGTTAAGACTCTTTGATATAAAGTAAAACGCCACCTCCATTTCCATTTATTCGGCTTTTCTCAAACATTACATAACCGGGAAGTGAATACTTTGCTAAAAAGTCTGTTCTCTGTATAGAGCCAAGATTTTGTTATGCCAATTAGGTCATAATTTTCAGTAAACACTAGTTCCTCTAAATACATACATACATACATGCATAACATTTTAAGACTGAGTGCTCCACACATACGTGCAGTTTCAGTCTCTTGTCCTAATGGCGGCATTCCAGGCAACCCTGTTAAGGGCTGCTTCACTTGTCAAGTTTTTGGATTTGAGATCGGCACGTATAGTCCGATCCCAGGTCTTCCTCGGTCCACCCCTTGGTGCAGCTCCCTCCACAATCACAGAATTGCATTTTTTCACCCAATTTTGTTCATCCATTCTCTTCACATGTTCATACCATCCCAGTCTACTTGTACGCATCACCTCGCTAATACTCTTTATACCTAAACGTCTCCTCAACTCATCATTTGTTAAGGTGGAATCATCCACCTTGGATGATTCCGGTGCTATTCCTCCCTCTCCGCCCTCCTCTCTCTTACTTATGCCTAATATCCTAATCTCTTCTAAAGATGTACTTTCTACCCTCTCTGGGCTTAACACTAATAAGGCGTACGGTCCGGACGGTGTTCCTCCTGTTGTTCTCAAAAACTGTGCTTCCGTGCTGACTCCCTGCCTAGGCAAACTTTTTCGTCTCTGTCTATCCTCTAACGTCTTCCCTTCATGCTGGAAGTTTGCTCACATTCAACCTGTCCCAAAGAAGGGTGACCGCTCTCAACCCTCCAACTATCGTCCAATTGCTCTTATCTCTTGTCTTTCTAAAGTTTTTGAAACTATTCTTGCTTCCAAATTTCTTAAGCATTTCTCTTCTCATAATCTGCTCTCAGATCGCCAGTATGGCTTCCTTAAGGGTCGCTCTACTGGTGATCTTCTTTCATATCTTACTAACTCTTGGTCATCCTCCTTTCGGGACTTCGGTGAGACTTTTTCTATTGCACTAGACATATCGAAAGCCTTCGATAGAGTCTGGCATAAATCTTTAATTTCTAAACTACCCTCCTTCGGTTTCTATCCCTCCATCTGTGCCTTTGTCTCTAATTTCCTTTCCGGCCGTTCCATAGCCGCGGTTGTGGACGGCCATTGTTCACTTCCTCACCCTATAAACTCCGGTGTTCCTCAGGGCTCTGTCCTATCTCCTATTCTCTTTCTAATTTTTATAAATGATCTCCTTAACTGTACCTTAATTCCCATCCATTCATACGCAGACGACTCAACCTTGCACTACTCCATTAGTTTTTCAGAACGCCCCAGCCAGCAATCCCTCAACGACAAACGTAATGAAGCCATAGAACTCTTAAATTCTGATCTAAATACTATTTCCAATTGGGGCAGAGAAAACCTTGTTAACTTTAATGCTTCGAAAACCCAATTTCTCCATCTATCTACCCGTCAGGATCTCCCAGCGGACTATCCCTTATTCTTCAACAATACAAAAATCAATCCTTCATCTTCTCTCAATATTCTTGGTGTCTCTTTTTCTGCTGCTCTCATTTGGAAGGACCATATTACCAGTCTTGCTAAGGCAGCCTCCCAGAAGCTGGGTGTGCTCAACCGCCTTAGGAGGTTCTTTTCCCCTGCACAGCTTCTTGCTCTATACAGGGGCATAGTGCGCCCTTGTATTGTTCACATGTGTGGGGAGGTTCCTCTCACACCGCTCTCCTAGACAAAGTTGAAAGGAAGGCCTTTCGTATCATTAACTCCCGTCCACTCACCAACTCTCTGCAATCTCTCTCTCTCCGCCGCAATGTTGCATCTCTCTCGCTATTCTATCGCTACTATAATAATAAGTGTTCCTCAGAGCTATCCCAGTGCATACCACCTCCTTTACGTAGGGCACGTGGTACCCGTCTTGCAACTCAATCCCACCCCTACTCTGTGCAACTCTCCAACCCAAGAGTGAAACGTTACTCTCAAACTTTCTTCTACTCAACAGCTGTACTCTGGAACTCTCTCCCAGAATCAGTCTTTCCCTCTTCCTATGACTTAAATTGCTTCAAACTCCGTGTGTCCAGGCATTTTGGCTCGAACGTCCCTTGATTTTGGCCCTGTCACTCTTTCAACTATGGGGGAGGCACTCGCTATAGGCAGTTATGCCTTTTGCCTCCCTCAATCACATAGAAAAAAAAAAAAAAAAAAAAAAAAAGCCTGGCCCCACACATCCATCTCATTTCATTACATTCCATTCTGTTGACATCCTCTACTTTAATGGCCCATGTTTCTGAGGCATACGTCATTGCACTTTAACACATGAGGCATACACCTTTCCCTTCAGGGGGAGAGGCATTCTTTTCATGGTCAGAATTGGCAGCAGTTCTCTGAACTTCCACCAGCCACATCTAATTCTAGCGACAGTGGCAGCCTCGGCCCCACCACAGGCAGAGATGGTATCTCCTAATTAACAAAACTTGTCCACCAGCTCCAATGACTCATTTCCAAAGTTCCCAGCCACAGGATCATCACTTAACACAAGCTCGCTGTTGCGCACTACGCACTCAAATTTCTCTATTTCTGACTTATCCTTCGGCAGGAGTCCATTTATTCTACTACAGCGCTTACTCCCATGGTGTACCCAACATCGACAGATGCTACCTCGAATCAAATTAGCGCCCACACCCTTTCCACACACTGCACACGGGTATGCACCGCTCTTTTCCACATTGCCTCATCTCAATCTAGAATGCATAACCTTGGTTTTATTAACCCTCTCACGTTCTTGATGCAATTTTGAACCTATTAGGGATACTTTAAAGCCTTTGTTACCATCAGGGGTATTTAGAAACCTTCAGTTAGTTACTTCAACCTCTGCAGTTGTCTTTGAGTTAGCTGTGGGCAGAAAACGAATTTTGGAGAGGTAATTATAAGAGTGAGAGAACTCTATTTAATATTGCTAATCTGGCAACCTCTGCATCATATGGTCGTGAGAGGGTTAATATTGACTCTTAAACCCTTGCTCGCCATGCCCTCTCTCCATCTTCTGAATTTGGCCTCGGCATCTTGCATATTGTCAGCTATTAGGACTAAATCGTCTACATCAAACAGTTCCCACGGGAGTCCGCCTCTAAAACCTTTAGACAGTGCCTCCAGGACCCTAATAAAGAGGAGGAGGCTTAACACTGAACCCTGTTGAACTCCAACACAGAATGTGAACTCATCACTCAGTACACCTTTCACCCTCACCACAGTTCGCAAATCCTCAAACATCTTCATTATCACACGCACCAGTCACTCTTCCACACCAAGTTTCCTCATAGCCCACTGCACAACATTTCTAGGCACCCTGTCAAAAGCCTTCTCCAGGTCTACAAACACAAAGTAAAGATCCCTGCCTTTTAGTAAGTAGCTTTCCTGTATCTGCCTGACTATGAAGATGGCATCGGTTGTACCACGCCCTGGCATAAAACCAAACTGCATATCATCAATGGAGATGCTTTTCCTGATCAAACCCTCAAAGACTCTCTCACAGAACTTCATGATTTGGTTAAGCATTTTCAGGCCCCTATAATTACCTCTGTCTAGCACATCCCCTTTTCCTTTGTATATATTTACTATTACACTTTTTTGCCATTCCTCTGGGATTTTCTCATCTTTAATAATGGTGTTTATAAACTCAGTGACTAAGTTGACACCAGTCTCCCCTGAGGCTTTTATCATCTCAGCGACAATGTCAGAGCACCCTGGAGCTTTACTGTCCTTTATTGTATTGATTGCATCACTCACTACAGCTGGTGCTACCAAAGGAGGGGGTCCAGATATTTTTTTTTTCTCGATACTAAGCTGTTCCTTATCCCATTCAAACTCTACATTTAGCAATCGTTCATAGTGTGCCTTCCATGCTTCTCTAATTTCATTTTCTGCTTACACAATCTTCCCATTATCGTTTCTAACACACTGTTCACCTATAATATCCCTACTGTCATTTTTAAATCGCCTAGCTAGGTTGAACATCCCATTGGGATTGTCAGTGTTACACACTTGCTCGAGGACCAGGTCCTTAATGCCATTTTTAGCATTGTAAATCACTCTTTTGGCAGTTTATTTAGCTGCCTGGAAATTTATTGTGTATGCTACGAGCGTTTGCATAGAAAACCTTTAAAGTTGCGGTTTTAGAACTCACTGAACGCTCTTTAATCAAAATTTGGTTCTGGTCGGATCTACATTTACGTTCATGGCTGTCCTCGATCCTCGTTCGTTATCCCTGGCGGTTTTGAATTTGGGTCTTGTTGATGAAGCTTTATCAAAATTTGTGGACCTTGATGGATTAGCATTTAATTCCTTCGCAGGTCGCCGTCCTCGCTGTCTTCGGTCCTCCTTCCTGATTGTCCTGTGCTGAGTCGATTTCTTTTCCGAAAATACTTCACTGCATCGTTGAGAGGGCGCCCAAAATGTGCTGCTCCCACCTGGTTCAGATGAACTCCATCGTCCGAAAACAAATAGTCATCGTAGTAGAAATTGTCCCAGCTGTCTACGAATCCCACGTTCTCCTTCCTACAGAGGTTTGCTAGACAACGATTTGTGCTGGTGGCTATGTTGTAAAATCGGCTCTCTACACCGAGCCGGGGGACGATTCCTGAGACAATGATCCTTGATAACTTATCCTTAAACGACTTGATCAACTGCTGGTACTTTAAAAGCAAATTTTCCGACCGGGTTCGCTGTACATCGTTGGATCCGACGTGGATGAAGTACATTGTATTAGCAGGGGCCAGCTTCGATACTTCATCAACTGCAGCATCTACGTCGTCCACACCACCACCACGAATACAAAAACGCTTCCTGGTTTTAGGTGCCCTGGCGCAAAACTCTGCAAGCTGACCACGTATAATCAAATCTCCCACGAGCCGAACTTCTTCTGTTTCCTCTTCGTCATATGAGTCTGTGAGTATCTGGAAACGGTTGTGACACTTGGTAACCGGTATGAATTTCCTGGTCTTGGAGCAAACGTTGTTCCTCACGACACTGAAGTTGTTGTGTGTATCGGAAGCATCTGCTGAAGTGGCTACTGCAGGCGTTGGATTGTTGGCAGTTGACGTTGGGGCGTTGGTGGCTACTGGAGTTGAAGCGGTTACAATTGAAGTTTGTGGTACTCCGACGTTAAGTTTTACAAACTCTAGGAGTGATTCCAGCTTCATGGTAAGGGCGTTGATCTTGTAGTGGGCTTCATTTAATTTCGCTGTCAAATTCTCTCGTTGCTGGCAGAGTCGGCAGACTTGAAGATCGACAGTAGCAAACATGGAAACACCAAACCTACCGGCGCAGTTCGTACAGGTGCAAGTTATGGTGACAGTCACTTTCTTCAGATCACTTTACTCACTTAAAAAACACTTCACTCACTTAAAAAACACTTCACTCACTTTAAAACACTTCACTCACTTTAAAAACACTTCACTCACTTCAAGTCGGGGTGATAGCCTAACCGAAAACAAATATGTTGAAATACGCAGAAATAGCTTATCAGGGGTGATAGCCTAACCAAAAAAAAACAAATTGAGATATGCAGAATTAGGCCTCCAGGGGCGATAGCCTAACTGAAATGTTTAAAATATTGAAATACTCAGCAATAGGCTACCAGTGGAGATAGCTTAACCGAAAACAATTTATTATATTTAATTTATTTATTATTATTTTTTCTTAAATATGCAGTGATAGCCTAACTGAAAACAACAAAAATTGAAATATGCAGAAATAGACCACCAGGGGTGATGGCGTAACCGAAAACAAAATTTTTGAAATACGCAGAAATAAGCCACCAGCGTTAATAGCTTAACCGAAAAATAATAAAATTAAAATATGCTGAAATAGGCTACCAGGTGTGATAACCTAACCTAAACAAAAATATACATATATATATATATATATATATATAACAGAATATGTAACTAAATATAAAATTTACCAAATAGAGATTATATAAAATAAAAAGTATAACTGCACATAAGGAGTTAATATACTGTATGTGTCAACAGATGGCTCTGGTGTCGTTGTAGGCTAGCCAAGCAGGACACTTTTTAGATAAACAAAGTTTATCAGTCAAAGGTTACTAAAAGATCATGCAAGCACTAACTAAAATTACAGATATATATAGATAGAGTATGATACTGAATACAATAACTATTGGAGTCATTATATATTATACAAAGAAAGGTATGTTTACAAGTTTTGTTGTCGTCTGCGGATACATGTCAACTCGTACCCAAGACAACTCGTACTCGAGACATCTCGTACCTTCAAAAGACAACTAGTACTCACTTTTTTAGACAACTCGTACCAAAGACATAATCGTACTCAATTGACACCCTTTTATCCAATTCTAAATATATGTTAAACCTTTCCAAGCCATTCTAAGCTACAGTATTTTGTTTTATGTTTCTATTTTCATGGTGTGTGAAGGTAATGCCTTTTCATAGGCACTTCTTTGCCTGTTTTTGAATTGCCGAACATATATACCGGTACATTATATATTATATACTGTATATACCTACAGAGCTTCGCAATTCACGAGTTTCATATATTTTTCGAACAAATTCTTATATAATGATGTTGATGAAATGGTGTGTGACTTCGAGGCAGCAATATGACAATCTATCCGCTCGATATTACCAGATACTCATATTCAAGGCTGTTCCTTTCATTGGTGACAGGGCAGTCAGGCAGTTTACAGACAGGTTGGAATCCTCGGATTTCAGACTACTTACCACCAAAAGACACCAGTATATAAACTAATAAAACAATTACTGTCCCTGCATTGTCTACCAAGACGTCATATCCCCGATGCCTTTGAGAATTTGAGGTCTCGGGCAAATGACTGCGAAAAACTTGTCTCCCTTTTTATATATGTAAATTCGACATGGCTGATCGAGGTCCACACTGTGGAATGTAGAAAACTGGTCGAGCTTTAAGCGCTTTGTACGGAAATCTACAACTGTAGGCTACATGATCCCCCATTTGTTGAAAGAGGCACAATTCGTGACCTTACAACTACAATTAGTTTCAGAACATGTACATTCTTCGTACTTCCATGATAATGATAGCTTGAGGCAGTGGACTTAGACCACCAGGTGACACCACTTTATAAAAAAACGGGCCACATTGCCTACCTCTATTGGTGGTCCGGAAATGGCAACCAGAGATAGAGTATCGTATTATATGCAAGACGATAATCAAACCAAATTATATTAAATCAATAACTAACTGAATATATATAATAGTGGTATATTATAATAAAGACAAGATGAGGGGCAGTTTTCAAGGTTATTGGTACGAGTTGACTAGGCAAGTGAGTACGAGTTGACTCGTTGCGCCAGGTACGAGTTGGCGAGGTACGAGTTGTCCAGCACCCGTCGTCTGCTGCCTCAAAAACTATAGGAGTTGTTTAGAAATAAACAGAAGTTTATCATTCAAAAATACTACACTACCACGCTACCATGCAAGCAAATACAACTACTGAAGCATATACAACACTAATTACAATTAAGGTTGAAATATAATATGAAGAAAACAAAAGAAAACAAGTTTGTTTACAAGCCGGTGGGTGAGTCGTCGGCATCGTTAGAGGCAAAACAGGGATCTGTTTGACAAACAAACCTTTTACTAATAAGAAATACAGCACAATATCATATAATGCAAATACTGGTCGGTTTAGCGAACACTTAACAGAGTTAACTCTTATCATGCACAAAAAATAAATGGATGAGCAATATAATACTCAAATTATTGTCAAATATTCAGGCGACGAGACAGGCGTGGCTGGAGCTGGAACAGAAAGAAAGAGAGAGAGAGAGAGAGAGAGAGAGAGAGAGAGAGAGAGAGAGAGAGAGAGAGAGAGAGAGAGAGAGAGAGAGAAAAGAAAGAAAGAAAGAAGAAAAGAAGAGTGAGAGAGACACTATAGGTTTGAGTCCCAAAGGCAAGAAGGAAAACCTAATATTTAGTAGTGGCCCGGGAATCATTGACGATGCGCCTTAACGTTGGTAATGGCCAATCTTTGAACTCAAGGTGGTCTTTCAAACTTCCCGCCCGGGAGAGAACAAAATTCGATTGCCACACATCGTGAGCGAAACGCTCTTAAAAAAACAATCACGGACTCGTCCTATATGATGTGGGTACCACTACTAGAAAAAACTAGTAAAAAATAATGAAATAAAAAATTAAACTTTGATCTTAGCGTTGCGCTTCTCATGCGTCTGCTGTTTGTGTTCGCTTCGCCTCACTCATCGAAGCGGTATCTCGCCCTTAATCTGATATATCAAGACTCTCAAAACATAGCAGATAAATGGGAAGGGGATGGAAGGGAGGGCCAAAATCGTCAATGATTCCGGGGCCACTACTAAATATTAGGTTTTCCTTCTTCCCTTCAGGATTCAAACCTATAATTTATTAGTGGCCCCTTCATCATTGACGATGAGCCTGATATCTCAAGACTGGAGGGGGTCATTCATCATGAACATCAAAAACCACTAATAAATTACGGAGGTCCAAGGATACACGTACTCACAAGATCAGTTTAATAAAAAATAATACAGTATTGCACAGGTGGCATTCCTTAAAGGTAGCCTGTGGTGTTGTCACCTTTACGTTTGATAGAACAGTTGGTGAAACACATAAACTATACAAATAGCTTATAATACAAAAATAAAATAAATTATTTATCAATGTAGATAACAAGTTTGCCTATATATTTATGGCCCCAGGTACTATATTACAAAATATTTGTATGCACTCTTTTAATCCTAATCCTTAAGATTAATGAGTATATATAGTGAACTCTATCGCATTCCATAAAGTAAACATAACATTTTCCTGACTAGACTCATTTGAGTCTAAGGAATGGGTTATCACATGACCTTTCATTCTCGTCATATCTTGTATCACATAAGAGGCAGGTCAGAGTCCTTAGCTAGGATACTCCCCCCCCCCCCCTTTTCTTTACAAAATAGCTTAAAACTAGACTTTCTGCCTTAATGCTACACATGTACGAGAAGGTTTCATGAGATTCACGGACAGGTAACGTGTTAGAAATGTGTGATTAGAAGACCACAACTGTGTCTGTTGAATATCATCGAGAGAGTAATTATGGAGGAATCCGAGGGATGCCGCCCACTTCCGAATATCGTGAGCCCTAGCCAACACGCCCGGATTACTCTCCCGAATCACCTCTACTAATAACGCAGCTAGCCGGCGATTTTGAAGACGTTTACCTGTCCGCGAAACCTAGAGGGAGCCCGCCTGTGATGGCCGGGACCCCCGCATAAATGACATAAGGGCTTGGACCGGACAAAGTAAATGGTGCTGATCACCCTGTTTCAGAGCTGGAACTTCAAACTCTGTAAAGACATGATTACTATGTTCATTCTTTGCTATGAAATTAGGAGCAAGTGCAATATGGACACTCATGTTGCGCCTCGAAAACCGTAAACAGTTCGGCTCCGAACTCATCGCCGCCAACTCAGACACCCTGTCACCTGTTGCCAATGCCATTAGAAAAATTTCCTTTTTTTAATTTTAACTCGAAAGGCGGATCATGGCAATATTTTCGTGATTGAAGCATTTCAAGGGCCAGATCAAGTGACCAGGTGGGTGTGAGTTGACAAGGAGGGGGGTGAAGCCGGAAGCAAGACCTCATAAAACCCTTTTCCTCCGCCTCCGGCACGGACAGGCCTGTTAAATAAAAATATGGTGTCCGAATTGCTGTGAGGTGATTCCATAAGTGGGGTGCACCTTGACCCCCAAAAATCCCCAACTCCCTAAATGTTATGTTTTATATATTTTTTGGTTATTATATTAGTTAGCAGTAGTATCCTCTATATGTTCCCCGAAATTGGTTGCTTTTCTAAAAAAATGGAATTATCTATGAATTTGATTGTATTTTTCACGAAAAATATAATAACTAAGCCAAATTTTTGCTGCAATTAATCTCTTGAAACTTGGATATACATTGCTAAACAACGTATTACACAAAATATCGAGCGGAATTCGCAGTTAAAATGACTATATGCTGCTCAAAATGAATTTATTGTGCATGATCTTATATAATTTCATGAAAATCTCGAAATATTTCATAAAATACTACAAAAAATTTGTTCCGACGCCACTTAGGGAACTGTTGGCTCGACATGTTGTTTATAGCGGTGTTTTGCATATATGTGCATCATTACACGTATGTCAGCCCATAAATACTCGTGATACATGATCTAGAAGGTGAAAAATGGCCTAAAAAACTATGTGAAATTCAATATTCAAATGTAATTTAGAGTGTTGTCATGAAAAATAGTTGTGTTTGTGCTCCGAATATAGTTTTCTCTAAGCACGCTGAATCTAAGGAAAACGCAGAAATTCCAATATTTGATGGGTAACTCCATCAAAAACATTCTGATAAAGAATTGTTTTACGTTCGTGGTTGGCTAAAGGTACTTCATAATGATATTATGATAGACATTACATTATGACATGACATAATGACTGTATATATTTATATAAATATATATATATATATATATATATATATATATATATATATATATTCTTTCAGGCAGGTGAGATTAAAATAATAGGCACAGTTTGCATTATTGAGTTTTTTATTGATACTCTCAATTTTTCGTATAGTTTTTCTGGTATTTTCAGGAAGTTGGTAAAGGAGGTTTGCAAATGGTTCCGACGTTTCAATGGGCGCAGCCATCATTATCAAGGAGAAGTGAAGTTAGAAGGTGATAAGTCGAGTTTATATAGGCGATACAAGATCAAGAAAGGGATTATTGTGTGCTAGCTGCATGCTGGTTGGCTAACCTAAGACTAGCTCTGGTAGGCTGGCCGGACGCAGGAGTGGGCGGGGCCTCTGCATCGTTCATCTGCGTGTGTGGAGGGGGCATTCCTGGGGGCATCATATATATATACATATATTTCATATTTATTCATATTTCTCTTTATTATTATTATATTGTTGATAATCGTTCCTTACCTGCTTATGGCTAGAGGGGGGAGGGGGGGGGGAGATATAAAGTGAATGATATAAAATGCTATAGAGTAAGAGTACAACATTTTCCCCCATATATTACCTCAAGGTCGCCGTACGTCAACACCCAGCTGATATCTAGGGTTGGGGGGGGGGGGGGGGGGGGTGTTAGATGCATTTTTTTCACACTGAGTATGGTACCACTTGTTCTTCTTGATCAAAGGAACATTTTAAGACTAAAAAACATAAAACCCATTTTCCATTGAAAAATAAGGTCTGAAGGTGCACCCCACCCTTAATGTGACAACTGATAACTTTTGAAAGTCAAAGAGGTAATTCAAATAATTAAAAACCAGAGCCACCGAGGACTGTTGTTGATCAGTTTCTACTATCCATGTAGTAAACGACTTCCAGTGAGATTGGTACTGTCTTTGAGTTGATTTAGCATATTAATTAATCAATTTGTGAGTCACAGATTCCCCAAACTGGCCTAGCCACTTGGCCTTCTGAATGTCCATAAGGCAAAAGTCAGCGAGGTCTTGAGGTTTCCAATTGTGTCTAAATGGAAATAAGAGATCGGGAGCGACACCGGGTTCGCGCACCACGTCTTCAATTGATTGTACCAAACTTGAGCCGGCCACATTGGCGCTATCATCGAGACTATGCCCCGATAACCCCGTAGTTTGTGAACTACTTTGCACATTAAAGGATGCGTCTGGAGGTGGAAAGAGATAAATGGAGCTCCATTTGTTCCACTCTACCAGAAATGCGTCTGGACCCCCCGCCGGAGTCTGACTCCGCCGTGTGAGGTACAGAGGTAGCTTGTGTGTTGCCTCTGATGCAAACAAGTCCACTTGTGGATGGTAGGGTTCGGCAATCATCCTTTGAAAGATGTTTTGCTTGAGAGCCCATTCTACTTGAGTGCTCTGTCGCCGAGACAGAGCGTCTGCCCAGACGTTCGCCACGCCGGGCAGATACGTTGCGTGAAAGATACATCTCTAGCTTTGCAGCTAGGTGAAAGATCTTTTCCAACAACCCTTGTAACACTCGATATCTCGTTGACCCTTGCTTTTGAGTGCATGTCACTGCAGTCAAATTGTCCATTCTGAAGGCAAGAGACTTTCCCGCCTGGCTCATGCCGTGCTCCTGTAAAAAGAATAGTGGGACTAGCAACTCCTGGGTATAGATATGAAGATTATTTGATATTGACCATAGACCCTGACCCTGATGTCCTAGGTTTGATTGGTAACCAGGTAACCCCATCCCAGGGTTCCTGACGCATCTGTATCGATCCAGACCGTCGGAGGCGGAGCTGTCCAAGTCAAGGAGGAGTGTATTACTTATGGCTTCGCCCAAGCCGCCAGGAGGTTGTGTATTAAAAGAATTGTCCTCAGTGTTTCCGCTGGCAACAGCAGAAAGCACCTATTTCCTTCCAAAATAATTCTTTTGACCCTCAGACGACCTAACGGGACCGTCAGGTATCCAATTGAGTGAGCCTACCAGAGATTCCCAGATCCTCCTTATTGTTGTCACAGAATGAAGAAACCGAAAGAGTTTCCTCCGAAATCTCTGGCAGTTGTCTTCGCTTTGACTCAGAGTGAGTTACTCGGTATCCCAGATAAGGCCCACCCATTGAATTTCCCTGGTGGGGATCAAGGAGGACTTTGCTAAGTTCACCTTGAACCCCAAGGCAGCTACATGATCTACCACCTGTTGAACATGTTGAAGGCATATTATTTTGGATTGTGCTACCACTAGCCAGTCGTCTAGGTACCATAACACCATGATCCCCAGTTCGAGCAATGGTAGCAAAGCCTGTCGGACTAATTTTGTGAAAACTCGGGGTGCTAGATTTAATCCAAAGGGCATTCTCTGAAAGACAAACGTTTGATCCCCGTTGCGTAAAGCTACAAACTTTTGAAAACTTTTGTTGATTGGGACATGCCAGTAGGCATCTGTGAGATCTATTGTACACATCCAGCCCTGTGGCGGGAGTGTCAATCTGATCTGATTCACAGTCAGCATCCTGAATGACTGATTGTGAATGTGTGTGTTGAGATATGAGAGGTCGATCACCGGCCTCATCTGAACACTGTCCCGTTTTGGCACCAAAAACAACCGGAATATGAACACAGGCATTGACACAGGACTGGGGATAATGATCTGCTTTCGGGCCATCTCTTTGACGATTGATCCCACCTCCAACGAAACAAGATTGAGTTCTGTAGGGATACACCGGGACCACCGCCAGGAAAGGCCTTTGCGGACCACTGTCCTTGCCCATGTTCGCCGGGGCCATGCCCGAAAACAATCTCGGAAGTTGCCAGTTGCATAACTGGTGTTGTCCGGCAGTACTACTCTCGTTTCCGTGTCGCCGTGTCTTGGCACTGGGAGTGAGAGAGCCTTGTGGTAAGCTATCAGTTTTTTGAAGAGGAGGGATGTGACTGATTTTGGTGTGGGGGGATGAGAGACCTTGCTACCATCGCTACTGGGTTTACCCCTAGAAGTACCCCTGAACCAACGCCCTCTACCCCTGAATTGACCACGCCCTCGAGGCGTCTCAGTATGTGCAGGGGTGGTGAAAGTCTTTGATGACTGATGTGACTTAGCTTGTCCACGAAAAGAACTCTTAGCTTTGAAGTTAGATTTAGCTGACTGCTCACCCTTAGACTTAGAAGTGGTAGCATGTGTGAGTCAAGTAAGAAATTTACGGTGCGCCAGGCATCCTCAGAGGCAATAGTTTTGGTGAAAACATTTGACAAAATAAGTCTCCTACCAATCTCTGCCGGGAGCTTCCTCACCAAGTAAACCCTCAGATCTTGGCGGACCCGTACCGCCTCAAAGAGAGCGGTCCAGACGTTGCCAAGAGACTGAATTGAATTTTGGAGAAGAAGACGCCTGTTCAGTGAAAGAGCCTTCTGGGTCTCGGCGTCTATTGCCGACTCAGTCGTTCTGGCCAGAGAGGCTCGAAGTTGGCGGCTGAGTAGGTATTGAGACGCCAGTCTCCAGGCTTTCTGCCTCATTTTAAAATCTTTATCGATTTGAACCTGTCGGGGGGACAAAAGGTTAAGGTAACTGGCATAAAGACAATTTAGGGGCACCTAGAAATTAAAAAATATACTGAGATATCCCATCCGCCTTGCCTACCGGCATGGAAAACCAATGATTGTCTTCCGACGGGGGCCGATGGCTGCTCTTACTTGTAATGGTGCTGGCAAACAGCTGGGCCTCCTGTGGCCACGCAACCCACGGCCCCGATTCCCCACCCTGAAGATGAACTAAGGATGACCCATGAGAGTCCCTGAAGGGTAAAGCATTTAATTCCGGGGTCAAACCCTGTAAAAGCTTAAGATAATTGATCCCATCTGACTTAGTCCAGTCGGAAAAAAGTTTTCCGGCGGATGCGGGAGGCAAGGCAGGGGATTGCATTTGCACAAAGTAATCAGGATTATAAAATGTGGGAATGGCCCTGACGACAACATCAAGCACCTCACCCACCTGGTTCTTGGCCCTCAACTTTTTAGCCCCACTCGCCTCGATAACCCAATGTTCCGGCACAGGTACCTCCCCTGTAACCGTGGATTGTGCGACCTCGGGGTGTAGTGGCTTAACAACTGACCAAGATGTATCTGGTCTGTATAAGAGTGGCATAGGGCCTTTCTTACCAGGAATAGAATTTTCAAGCGGGGGGTGTAGCAAATCTGAAAGCAGTTTCAGATTGGACGGTAACAAAGCTGTGGCACCCAAAGTGGGAGCCTGAGTAGTGACAGTAGGTGGAGGTAAAGTTACTCTAACTTGAGGTTGCACTGGTACTTGCCCTAGAGGTCGCACCACCGGGGCTACTGGTACTGGCACCACTACCTGACGCTCGTCTTTCACCTGTCTCATAAAGTCAAATAATTCTTGAAATTGTTCCTTGGCTACAAAAATTCCACTTTCTTGGTCAGACTGGAACGCAGAACGTGACGTCTCTGACTCCTGCGTTCCAGATTGGCGAAAAGCTGGGCGTTGGCCAGACGCCAGTTCCTCGTCGTATACACCATGCTGGTGTAGGCTAGGACCCGGCGACCGGTTCGGGGAGGGGCGGCGCAGCCTCCAACCGAGACTCGCCGACCCGGGCAGTGGTGTCGTGTGTTACAGGTTGTGAGTCAAGAACGTCGGTCTCAGAGACGTCTTGCAGGTCCAGGTCTGGAATGTCAGACTATAGTGGGTCATGGCCTGAGGGCTGCTGGTCAGAAGAGGTCTAATCGCTCCGCCGGCTAGAACACACGCTGCTACACTCCTTTTAATTCCCAAAACTGGCAAGACCCTAGGTGCTGGCTGCGGGTTGTGGGGAATTGTGAACCGGTGAGTATGGCCTGAGACATGACAAGATGTGTCTCTCGGCGTCCCTCTGTGTGTCGAAGACTTAACCCACTGAGCCCCAGCGACGCAAACAGTGCATCGGCAATGTATGTAACGCTAAACCCCAGCATCACATACGTTGCGTCAGTGTTAATTACTCCAGTCCTATGGCACCTAGAGGGCTCAGATTTGTATGGAAACTGTGTAAGTATCCCACGCAACCATGCCGATGGTTGAAAACTCTCAAAGTCCAGTGAGCACGCAAAAACATGTTTTTTTGGAGTTATTGCCTTCAATTTTTTACTCATGTAAAATAGACTTTCGGGGGCTCCGTAGGACCCCTTTTTGACCTTTTTGATAGTTTTGTTGTGTTTTTTCCTTCATTCCTAACCCTTTCGCTATTGTTTCTGGAAAAAAAAATAAAAACCTGCTGGTCCCTGGTGGTACATTTATTTATAACTAGCTGTGGCTCAGTGGGTTAACCGGCGTGGATGGCTGCTTAGCTGCCTTTTTCGACTTTGAGGACGTCTTAGACTTGTGCTTCCTGGATTTGTCCTCGCCGGCATCAAGTGCGGCGTCAAAATCAGTGCGGCGCCCCTTAGTCTTCTGTTCATCAGATGGCGACTTGGGCGTCGGTAGAGGAGAGCGGGACCTGTCTCGCCGGCGAGACGAAGCTGTGACTTCCGGCGGATCAGTGGTCCTTGGTCGCTTATGCTGGCGGGAGAAAGTTTCCGGGGTTGAGGTAACTAAAGCCCCTTTTAATAAGTCGTCTAAAATCTGGTCATCCAGCTGTAGGGATTTATGGGCGACCGTCCTACAGTAAGTTACAAATTCTGACCGAATGTGCAGTAAAATAGTTTTACATTGGGTAACAGCATGGGTCAAATAGGCTTTGCGGAAAGCTGAACAATGAAGGCATGCTTGGGACAACCAACGGCCACGTGAACGGTCCAAACAAGGAACACACCATAAACAGAGGGTGTGTCCTATAACCGCTAAATGATTACAACCTAAAGCCTTGCAGAAAGAGAAAGCAATCTTATCCATGATAACTTCCTCCCGCCAGGGAGATTGCAGAATTCTCCTAGGTGTCCCCCACGCAAACCTGGTGTGAGAAAATTTCAAGATCAATGCTCATAAGGACACGATAGGCTGGCAAAGCTAACAATAGCAATAAATCTCCAAGTTAAAAGAGAACAAAAAAATTGAATAGCACTATACAATCTTAGTTCCCCTTACGTTAAGTACATTCCTCAAAAATGTAAGTGAGTAGGTAGTATTCCCATGTTCTACTTAAATGATATAACTTCTTACCCAAGTGACCAACACTGATCTCATCCCGTCTTGTGATGTAAGCACTAACCCCGGCGACCAGTACCACTATGGATATTAATTCTTACCCCCGGCGGACCAGTCGCACAAAAATTAAAGCGAACAGTTTAACTGAAAGCTACAAGATCGAAACGGGCGAGTTCGTTTTTCGGTTCAGCCGTTAATATCCCGGCGGACGTGGCTCCCCACGATGCACCCCCAGGATAAACGTCCGATGTAGCCTACCAAGCAACGAACGTTTTAGCTGTTAAGTTTATTGCGACGGAAATTGGGGTGTGATAAAGGAGAAGGCATAGCTGGACCTCTGGAACACAATTTTAGTTACATACCGGCTCAGCCAGAATCAAACTATACGTCGTGAACAAAACAGACAAAATTCATTACGATCCTGTACCAGACGGCGGATGTTTTGAATTTTAACATAACTCTTAGAATGATGTTCCCGGCGGGAAACCGCGCGAAACAAATAGAGACACGTTGTGATTAAGTCTTACTTTTAGAAAAATCCCGCCGGAGGGGCCAACCCACCAATATGGAATGAACAATGTGTACATACGCATGTTTTTTTTTCTTTTTTTTTCTATATTCCAACTGCTCCCTCTCGGGCATAGGCTGATAGCCTTTACACTCTACCGCTGAACAGGGTGAGGCCCGTGAGGTCTTGCTCCAGTCTAGGAGTGAGACATGCGAAGCTTCATGGCTCGAAGCAATTCCACCTCTGAAGCTGCTTCGCTTCGGTGCTTCACAGTCTCATCCCCCAGGCTCAGACCCTCACTCTCAGAACGCCACCTATTGAGCAATTAACTCACTAGGCATTGCCCCCCTGTAGCATATTTGTGAATATTGGGAATATTCATACAATGCTATTCAATCAGGGAACAATGAGGGTACTTATTTGGCATTTCGGTGTGCTTATACATGAATAGTAATCAATACATCAATAATAACACATCCTAACCATATATAATAACCTACATGAGGCCAACTAGATGGGGGCAGATGGCGATGAATTAGTCATTGTAGCACAAACCTGCGATCCACCGAAAACCTCATCAACACGTAGAATTACGAAGAGTAGGTTGCAAAGCAGCATGGCTCCGTGCAGGATCCCTCAGCTAAGTGAGACAATCCACGAGCACTAGCCCACGAGGCATACTAGTTGAACACCCAAAATGGACCGAACAACAGGCCCCATTTCACCCTATAAGAAGCCTCATGACTACACAGTGAAATAATAATGAGCTAGGGGAAAAAAAAACACATGTGGGAGCATCGCCTTATCACAACGAGGGCTCCACCTAACACTTTTACCATAGACCCTGAAAAACAGTCTCCAGGGCCCGCATTTAACACTTCACAGACTACACAAGTCGATAAGCTACCTGTCCTTAGCACATAACATGTACAGATGAGCAAAGACTCACCACAAACGAGGAGAGGTGACGAACAAGGAAGGGCAGGAGTGCCAAGAGACACGTCTGTACCACGCGGGCCTGGGAGAATTAAGGGCGAGATAGCGCTTCGATGAGTGAGGCGAAGCGAACACAAACAGCAGACGCATGAGAAGCGCAACACTAAGATCAAAGTTTAATTTTTGATTTCATTATTTTTTACTAGTTTTTTCTAGTAGTGGTACCCACATCATATAGGACGAGTCCGTGAGTGTTTTTTTAAGAGCGTTTCGCTCACGATGTGTGGCAATCGTATTTTGTTCTCTCCCGGGCGGGAAGTTTGAAAGACAAGCTTGAGTTCAAAGATTGGCCATTACCAACGTTAAGGCGCGTCGTCAATGATGAAGGGGCCACTAATAAATTATACTCTGTTTCTTTTCATTTGGTAAACAAATTGAATCCCTTACCAGGTAATTTATCGATGCTTGATGGAAAATAATGAAACTACTATGTCTCTGCATCATATCAAGACCAAGATTATATAATTAGCACCCTGTTTCACCAACAAATATTCAAAATAACTGAGAAATCTTGATGGGAACTTTGCAATTTACTGTCAATTGAAAAGAAACAGACTTTAGGAATGTGTATGTGTGAGTGATCATTATTTTTTGCACCTGTTAAAATTCTGTAGCTCAGCATTATATTTAAGAGGCTAGTGGCTGTTTTGGGGGATTATGTATGCAGTTATTAATTTATTTTTTAGTTTTCTCGCTAGACCTCCATCAAGCTGAAAAACACCCCCTTCGAGAAAAATGTGTACATTTTTCGATAGAAAAATGTCCCGGTCGAAGGCCGCTTCCTCTTAAATTTACAGGCTTGCTATTGCTCGCCAGGATAAAATTGACACCTAAATGTCAGGAAAGGTCATAGGGTCGTATTCTTAAAAATCCATACTGTCGGGAATTTAGATAAAGAGGTTAAATTATACATGAAATATCCCAACAAATAGTTATAATATAATTACCAACGACGTAGTCGATGGGTGTAATCCAGTCCCCCACACACGGCTAATTCAATTGCATGACATGTAGGAATGTTCACATAATACAATATCGATACAATGAACTTAGCTTAGAGGACTGGTGATGTAGGACTGTTGTTATAGATTAATATTTGTAGCACATGGTGTACTGTGGGTTGAGTCAGAGCCGGGGGGAAGATGTTGGCTGTATGGTGTTGATTGAGAGACTAAAGGGCCGGCATCCGATCGCTTCGCGAAATTACATATGGCTGCCGGCTCATAATAATTATAACCCATAACTTGGTTTCATGATACATCTAGAGCTGATGTAGATATTTATACATTACAGTTAATATTTAACCTATACATAAGAATAAACTACAATACACAAAGAACCAGCCGAAATCGTACATGCAATACGATACCGCCAAATTCAAATGTCCTATTGGACCTAAAACTGTCGGGATCATTACCCTATTCCCGACATCAAAAATGATATACAGGAGCTATATACAGAGAACAAAAAAAGGACATCGAAGAGTCAAAGATCACCTTGTTTGATCTTTGATCTCCAAAGATCCACGGAACTCATAGCCGCCCTCCTTTTGGGACGAGCACCACCTGAAGCCTGAGGAGGATCATCCTTCTCATCATCAGCTGCCCCACCTTGAGGAGCACTGTCACCAGCACTCTCCCGCGGAGGGGTATCAGTAGAGACGCCAGGATCAATCCGGCAGTTCTACATCCTGCTCCAAGGGATATAACCTTACGACTGGGCGAGTAGTAACCCCAGTAGAAGTTCGTATTCTAGCAACCCTTATAAGACCGTCAATGCCCTGGAACAAATCGACAATCCTCCCAAGCTTCCAAAATAACCTAGGACGCTCATCATGAATCAGTACGATATCCCCGATACGAGGCCATCGTTGATTCGTCCCTTTGATCTTATTAGAGTGACGCTCGCGAAGAGACAGCAAATATTCTTGGGTCCACCGTTTCCATAGATCGTCTGACACCTTCTTCACATACTGGAACCGACGACGTGTGGCGTCAGCATTGCCGAACGTAGGGTCATGCAGATCTTCGTTATTTACTGACGATCTAGGAAAGGTATTAAGGGTTCGTCCACGTGTTAGCATAGAAGGCGAAATGGGTAAGAGGTCATCAACATCTGCCGAGGTATAGGTCAAGGACCTGTCATTGACTGACATCTCAATTTCTATTAAGATGGTTTGCAACTCCCGTCTGGTCACCAGTGCCTTTCCTAATACCTTCTTCATGGCAGATTTGACGATACCGATTGTTCTCTCCCAAATCGCCCCGAACCATGGTGCACGTGCTGGTATAAATCTCCACTGACAACCCTTTCCAGTGAGGGTAGCCACAACCTGCAGGTCATCCATTAAACTCTGGAGATATTTAGAGGCCCCGACAAAACAAGTCGCATTATCGCTCATGATAATTTGAGGGAAATCATTGCGGCCTACAAAGCGTCTTAGAGTATGCAAAAACCCCTCACTGGATAGGTCGTCAATCAATTCAATATGAATCACTCTGGTTACCGCACATGTGAATAGAACGGCATATACCTTTATGATATTACCGGGCGATTCTCTAACATGAATCGCTCCGGTGTAGTCTACCCCGGTTACCTGAAATGGTTCAGTCCTTTGTACCCTGAACTCAGGTAAGGGAGGTAGATCTACTGGGGAGTAAGGCTTACCCTGTAAGCTTTTACAGATAGTACAGCTATTGTGGATCCCTTTAATTGCTTGTCACATCTTAGGTATCCACCAACGTTGTCGCATATACTCCAGAACATAATTTATGCCAAAATGTAGGCAGGTCCTATGGCATTGGCGAATCAACAGTTTGGTAATCAAATGAGAGGAGCTAAGGAGGACAGGATATTTCGCAGAATCAATAATGTCCGCCTTTTGTATCCTGCCTCTACACTTAATTATGCCTCCTTCCATATATAATCCTAGCTGCCTCATTAAGTTAGAGGGTTTGGCCTTTGACTCCTTGCTCAGGATTTGATGTTCAGTAGGATAAGATTCCTTTTGTACTAAACATATTAGTTTTGCTTCTGCTGATCTCAATTCATGGAGTCTGATGTGCTTCGAATCTTCACTAAGGAAAGACCCGTGAGCCCGACTTCTCATGTTGTTAATGAAACGGTATCTGGTTGGGAGGAGGGGCGTCGACTGACTGGGGACAGATGTGCATGAGGGCGGTTCGTTCGTGGCCACCCCTTTGGGGATCAAGGCGTCGGGCAATAGATAGATAGATAGAAGATTTTTCGTGTCATTTAGGTTTAGTTTTTTCTGGCGAGCGATAGCGAGCCTGTAACTCAATAGGAACAGGCCTTCGGGCGGAACATTTTTCTATCGAAAAATGTACAAATTTGTCTTGAAGGAGGGTCTTGGAGGTGTTTTTTTAAAGCTTGATGGAGATCTAGGGAGGAAACTCAAAAAATATTATAAAGTTAATAAATACGCCCATCGCCCCCTTAACGAAAATATGTATCCTAGATTGTACCAGCTACTATACCCTGTTCCAAGTAGGTATGATCGTGAACCCTAACCTCTGTAACTCATAAAGGGCTGGGGTAAATGGGCTATATATTTTCACACATATTCCCTGTCTGACCCTTTCGAAATGGTACAGAATATTACCACGATTACTCTAGTCGTTTGTGAGTTATAGAGGTTAATGGTCAAGAGTTTTGGCCCACTTACTTGGAAAAGGGTATAGTGTCAAGGATTATACCAGATCTGTAGTCTCTGCTTAACTCCTAAAACAGCTAATCCCATCCACGACCGTAGCAACACACACACAAACACACATATACACACATACAGTATATATATAGCAACACACACACACGCACAGTACCACACACAATTTTTGTATTTATTAAGGTGACAGTTACAAAGTGGTGTACAATCTATCTTATTCTAGTTACATTGTAGTTTATCTTATTGTACCAGTACCTCCCTACAATCAACCTAGTTGTTCCCCAATTCGTCCCTCTGCCACGATCATTTCAAAGTCCAAGTCTCTCACTTTTGTCCTCTGTAGCGGGGAGGATCTTGTACCCCTGAGACATAGGAGTGCAGACCTGAGAAGAGAGAAAGAGAGCCGGCATCTCTTCCAAGTTATGACTTGGCTTCTATGCTGGCGCTTTTTCTCCGATATTTGTAGATCCTAACCAATGCAGACCAGGTTGCAAAAGCACGCCTCCAGGCAGCCGCCCGTTCGGAGAGTGGCTTGTGGTTACATGCCATCCCCATCCCACCTCTTGGAACTCACTTGGATGCTGAAGCGCTCCGGGTTGCCATCGCGCTCAGAGTGGGTGCGGCAGTTTGTCACCCACACACTTGCAAGTGTGGTTGGGGGATGGATGCTCAAGGTCACCATGCCTTGTCATGTAATTACAACGCAGGCCGCCTGCCAAGACACTCTGCACTAAATGATGTCATAAAACGGGCCCTGCAGAGTGCTAACCGTGCATCAATCCTCGAACCACATGGACTTCACAGAGAAGACGGCAAACGGCCAGATGGGATGACCACTTTCCCTTACAAGAATGGCCGGTGCCTCGTGTGGGATGCCACATGTGTTGACACTTTCTCCACAACCAACATCGCCAGAAACGCCGACGAAGCAGGTGAAGCCGCTCAGATAGCCGAAAATAAAAAGCGAGAAAAATATCAAGCCATCGCCAGAAATCATCAGTTCGAGCCCCTGGCATTCGAAACTTCAGGAGTCTTCGGCCCTACCACCCTTAAGAAGGTGAATGAAATAGGCCGTAAAATCAGAGAAGTTTCAGGAGAACCCTGGGAAACCCTCTGGCTCAAGCAAAGGCTAGGGATGGCTATCCTCCGGGGCAATGCCACCAGCATCATGAGCTCAGTTCGACAGGACTGGGTCATGCCACTGTGTGAGGCCCGGGCAGGAGTGGTTTATCCGTAGTCTTTCCACAGTAGGGTAAAACAAAACATAAACATTATTTGTATGTAACATGTGTGATGCACATAAATTAAAAAAAAAAAAAAAACTAATCTGGCATAAAAGACACTTGCAGAAGGTCCCATACCTCCCGACGATGAGAAGACCAGAGGAGTAAAGCTTCCTTGATCCCTGTTCAAAATTCTTTCTTCATAAGCGCGTTTTTCTCACTTTCGTTTCTCAAGTATGCCGCCTTGTGTCCTCGCTCACGATATGTTTGTGCTCTTGGGTTGAAGATTCTGATGTCGAAAAAAGCCTGTTGTCCCCTCGTCCAAAAACCTCGAGCACTTACGTCCACTCTTGCTTCATTTGAAGTATTTGCAGTATTGTGGGCCAAGCGCTGTCCGTCCATAGGCAGAAGTTCCGGTTCGATTCTGACATCATGGCACACCTCGTCCAGCATTTGTGCAGTGATGTCTCGTACTTCATCATGCCGGATACAGATGAATCCTCCTTTCTTACAGGTCATACAGTGGTCTGGGTTGTTTATTTCACCGCATGCACATTTCAGCGGCAGGTTCGAAACTGGCCACCCATACCTCAAGGCTACGGCATCATTGAATTCTTGTTTATTTAAGCTGAAGCCTTTCTCCTTTATTGGTAATGATGTGAGCCAATTTGAAGCCCCCGTGTCTTGTGCCATCTCAACTCTCATTTTCAGTTCTTCCCTACATCTGGTCTTAATTTGTTCTAGGCTATGTTTCTGTCTCTCTTCTCTGCTCTTTGTAATTTCCTGTCTTGCATTTCGTTGTTCCTCTTCGTCCACCTCATCATTTTCATTTTGCTCCCGTATTTTTTCTGTCAGAGACGTAGTAAGTTTAAGGGAATTTTGGTAATCATGTGATGCCGCCTCCACTGGTACCACACACACATACACAGTACCACACACACACACTCGCGCGCACACACACGCATACATACAGTACATAGTAACACACTCACACAGTAACACACACACACACACACACAGTACCACACACATACGCGCGCGCACACACACACACACACACATGCATAGTAACGCACTCATACAGTAACACACACACACACAGTACCACACACACACACACACGGGTTGGGATGGCCGATCAGCTTAATGCCCCTTTCCCTCATATGCTCATAGTTGTAGCCTCTTAAAAATCTTGGGTGGGGTGTGACGCTCACCGCTTCCCCCAGAACCGCATGGCTTACTCGCTAGGACTCGCAAGGGCAGAGAATATAGCTACAGTCTACCTATCATTGTGTACTTTCCTTCTCGAGAAAGCTTGTGTTGCAGACAGTTCAGAACTGTTCTTTATTTTCGTCTGTCACAATCCTTTCTTTTTTATTTAGTCAATTGAAAGTATTGTGTTAAGCAGTTGAATGATGGGAAGGCGAGCGGGAGAGAGAGAGAGAAACCAGGTTGTGTGACTTGGTAGGGAGGGCGGCGCGTGGCTGGCCCCCTTACATAGGCCTCGCGGGATTCGTTGCCTCCTGCCTAACACTGCCTACTAGGCGGCTGCTTACTGGGCGACTGTCGCGCGCCCTCGTGCCATTCCTACGAACTGGGACTCCAGCCAGGAGGTCCAGGGGAATATCCTTGTCAGATCCTTCCCAAACAGCATACTCTAAGCATCTCCCATGAACTGTTCCACACTCTTGTCTTAGAATCTTTCTCTCCTTCTGCCTCTATCATTTCCACTACTTCCTCACCTTTTATTAATATCAATCCCCCTCTGGTTCTCTGCATCCACACCTTGAATTGGTGGCCAGACTGTATTATATGCTGGATCTCACATTTCTTATGTACTAGGTTAAGGTTGAAGATAGTCATTGTCTTTTTGGGAGATTGTATTGCTCGGACTGTCTCCATCAATCACTAATGTTTCTACAGGGTTAAATAATGCTAGACTAGGGATCAGATACCTTGCTGTTGGTGTTTTCACTGTGTGTAGGCTACTTTTGAGCTACACGACACTACGGATTCTGTGGGATACCTGGGTGGATCTTTTGTCTGTGTACCTTGGAGTTTAGACTGTGTAGTGCGTGAGGGCTGCTTGCCTAATCCACCCAACACTGTTCTAACTCTATTTGCTTTTACTTTTGAGGGTCGCCAGTAGGATACTCGATACTTGTGATAGAGAATCCTCAAGAGAGCACCCCTTCATATTAACGTAATCAGGCCGCACAGACCCAAGGTCCACACTAGGCTAGGAGCTGCCTTGCTCCACCAGACTTCTGTACCTTTGCGCATCCCAGCTAGACTTTATAACCCGGGTAGACATTAGCTGGATTAGATCATATACTCTTTTATGCATACCCATTATTTTTACACAAGCATTTTGAGGTCTAGGTTGCTGTAGAGAGACACAACCAGCATAGACCGGTTTTGTTAATAGAAACACTACTTTTTCGTGGCGAGCATTATTACTGACCGCTTATAGTATTCTTGTGTCCAATAACATTATATGTCCAGCCTTTTTGTGTATTTAGCCTACACGTGCATTGTCCTGCCTCCTGCTATTTTGTGGTTCCATTTCCGATACGTTCTTCTTAGTAGCATCCGACATTATTCAGAAGATTCCTTGTTCGGTGCTTGAGGACTTTACAACACTTTCTTTCATAAAGGAGTGACAGATATTATTGATTAAAGTAACGTTAAGTAAACCTTCTTCTTGTTTGCATTAGATCACTCTTGTGATTTAATGAAGTTAACTATCTTTTCCTTGTGTACCATAACTAAGCAACCATATGTTATAGGTAATAGGCTGTTTCAGAGAACATCAGCCTATAGTAGAAGCACATAGATACTGAGAGTTAAGATACCCCGCTATCGCAGATATAACTCTGGAGGGTATATGTGTTCTTTGTTCGACGGGATTATATATCAGGGGTTGAATCTAGCGTTTTCGTTGTTGCATTTATGCCAGTCTAGTCCAATGTATAAGAGCTACTGATTTATACGAGAACCGATCATAACAAATGGCGACCTAGCTTAGGATTTGGTGAACTGACATATAATTGCAGGTTATTGTGCAGATTTTTCTCACAGTTTAGGCAGTGAACATTTGTTGATTTTGTGGAATATTTTTTGAGGACATGCAAGAATTATTTTTTTAGCAAAGTAATATAGCACTTAAGCTGTATCCGAGAATTTTTATTGTGAATATTGTGGTATAAGAGTTTGGGGTACTTCTTTTTTGTGTATCAAAGTGAAAAATCTTCAGTGAGCATCATGTCTTATAGCGGATCAGTGCAGGATGAAGACAGTATGTGATGTAGAAGCTGAGGAGAAGCAGCATGGGCAGGTTGTTAACTTGGTGAACAGTGAGGAGGATGCAAGGAATTTTTTACTATGGCCTGTTACTTCCGACCGGTTGGTGGGTATGAATCGGTACGGTCTCCAGTGCTTAGCCGCAGCTATCGGTCATGTATGTAATAGTGGCATGACCAAGGATGACCTGATGATGTGTGTGCTGGGTGGGGTGACTGGCGTACGAGGTAGGATGAGTGCTCAGAGCCCTTTTGGCGAGCCTCCCCTTCACTCGACTCCCAATCCTCCTATTGGAGTACCGACCCTGAGCACGCTTCCGCAGGTGGGTAGTGACTGGCAGGGTGGTTTGCCCCTGGGGGGATCACCGGGTATTTCTAACATCATTGCATCTCCTCCTCCTCCTCAAGGTTTGACCCCGGAGATGCTCTTTCAGCTCAAGCTAGCTAAGATAGAAGAGAGAAAAGAGCTAGCTAAGATAGAAGAGAGAAAAGAGCTGGCTAGGATGCAGCAACAGACGAGGGAAGCTGAGCTTAGGACTGAACTAGAATCTACAAGATACTGTGCCGACATGGATTTAGAGAAGTCTCGTGTTGAGACGACGGGACAGCGACTCGGTACTGGAAACCGTGCGCATGATCAGTCTCTGTCGCACCTTCTCAAACTGGTCCCTGTATTTGATGAGTCTGGTGTCACAGAGTTTTTCAATAGATTTGAGAAGAAGTGCCGGGAGCATCAGTGGCCTGAAGTTAAGTGGGCGGCCCTTGTGTCCTCTAGACTCGTAGGTAAGGGGCTCAAGGCTTACGATGCACTGCCTTTGGAGTCCTGCGTTGTTTATGAGGAGCTCAAGGAGGCTGTCCTGCGGGCATATAAGCTACAACCCGAGACATATAGGTTAAAGTTCCGGGGTGTGACTAAGGGGCGAGACAGTACCTTCTTGAAGCACGCCCGGGACCTGTCCGATGCTATGGGAAACTGGCTCAGATCAGAGAAGACAACTACGTTTGATGAGATGAAACAGTTTATGCTTCTAGAGCAGTTTTATAAGTGTACGGGCGGCGACTTGACTTTAAACCTTAACGAGAAGAACCCAAGAACTCTCGTAGAAGCAGCAGAGATGGCTGATCGTCGGTTGTCACTAATTCGGGGGTGCGGTTCTGCACAGAGTAACGATGTAGGCGTTAAGGAGCGTTACCCTCCCCCTCCCCGGAATATGGACACACATAAATTTAAAAGCAATGACACCAAGACTGATCACAAACCTAGCACCGCCCCGTTTAAGAAGGGTCAGGGGACTTTTACACCTCAGTATAAGTCCAAGGGGAAATTTGAGTGTTATCACTGTCACAAAGAGGGGCGCATGGCAAAAGCTTGTCCGAGCAGACCTCCCTCGGCGGCTGTGCCATTGGCTCGCAGCATTGGGGTGTTCCAGAAGTCTTCTGTGTTTGCTGGAGGCATAAGATCAGAGGATGGAGCACCGCCAGTAAAGAAGGATCCGGAAGGCTCGAACCCTGTCCGCGATGCCTTTTGTGACCATAGAGGGCATGGCTGCGTGAAGTGGGGGGGCAAGAAGCACGGGGTACAGCTTTTGCGTGACACAGGTGCCACTCAGACACTCTTGAAGAATTTAACTGGTAGACCCATAAATGCGGCGCGGGTAGTTGTGGTGCAGGGAGTTAATGCAACTAGGTCATACCCGCTTGTTAGAATGGAGCTTGAAGTTGACGGTGTGACTCGCGAACTGGATGTGGGAATCTTGGAGAAATTGCCTGTTGGGGGCATCGACCTCCTTCTCGGCAATGACTTTGCGGTACCTGCTTCTAAGGTTTCACCCTTAGTCGTTGCCGAGGAGCCGGCCGACGTGAGTAGGGAGGAACAGGAGTGGGTTGAGAAGTGTCAGGGGCAACCAATGGCGTGTGTTGTAACCAGATCTCTCACATTCAGGGAGTCACAGCCTAACCAACAGTCTTCAAATAAGTGGAGGAACGGTCACGAGAAGGTGCTGAAAGCTGATACGGTGGAGAATCTAGTACCAGCAGCGCTTCTCGGGGACTCAGTATTAGCACCGTTATTAGAGTCTGGAGAAGCACCACCACCTGTCACTGAGAGTGTAGAGGCAGGGCTTAAAGAGACTCAGAGGCAGCAACGGTATACACGGAGAGAGCAACGGGATGCAAAGTTCGATGTTGGGGGAGGGCATGAGTTGTTTCGCAAACACTTAGACAGGCTAGCTCCCTCAGATATTCGCAAATTGCAGCTAGAAGACCCGGAGGTTCTAAAGTGTAGTGACGGTGCTGTCGAACTTGAGAGTAGAGAACGAATGTTGCATAGTCTGGAGTTGGCTGGCCGCAATCTGGTAGGCTCTCAGGCCCTCATGAAGGACAGGTACGACCACAAGGTGAAACTCAGGGAGTTTCACGTGGGTCAGGAGGTGTTGATACTACTCCCTCTTGTAGGTCACCCCTTATCTGCAAAGTACGCTGGTCCTTATAGGGTAGCAGAGAAGCTCTCGGACTTAGATTACCTGGTGGCCACTCCAGACAGGCGTAAGAGGAATCAGTTATGTCATGTCAACCTGATGAAGGAGTATGTGAGGCGCCCACCTGAGCCTCTCACTGTCCCCGTGATGACTTTCAGCAGTCAAGGTGGAGAAGGAGAACGGGACAGTCATGCGCAGGTGGATGACAACTGGGATTATCTTGTTTCTGCAGATCAGTGGGCGGGAAACACGAGACAGGCGGCTCATGAGGCTTTGCAACACCTACCTGAGCAACAGCGTGTGGCTGTCGAGCGCCTATTCTGTTTATACCCTACTGTATTTGCAGAACACCCAGGCCTCTCTACTCATGAGGTGCACGACGTTGACGTCGGAGACCACCCACCCTTCAAATCGCCCTATAGGGTGCCCCCTATTAAACTTCCGGCCCTCCGGACGGAGTTGGAGTATATGTTGCAAAAAGGACTGATCGAGAAGGGGGCGGTAAAGTGGACATCTCCCGTAACGCTGCAACCTAAGCCGGATGGCAAGGTGCGCTTCTGTGTTGATTACCGCAGGCTATACTGCTTGACTCCCACCAACCCCTATCCTCTTCCCCGGGTCGATGACTGTGTAGACAAGATTGGCAGGGCCAAGTTCTTGACCAAGGTGGACCTGGTTAAAGGTTACTGGCAGGTGCCTTTGTCTGAACGGGCGAAAGAGGTGTGTGGTTTTGTGGTGGATGGTGCTACATATCGTTGTAATGTCATGCCGTACGGTCTATAGAACGCACCAGCGACCTTCCAAAGCTTGATGAACGAGTTGGTGGCTGACATTCCGAACTGTACCGTGTACCTGGACGACGTCATTATCTACGATGACGATTTCAAGAGCCACTGTGATCATGTAGAATCCCTATTTAAGAAATTATGCGAGGCAAACTTGGTGGTCAACCTGGGAAAGTGTGATTTTGTGCGGGCTACCGTGCAGTATCTGGGGTTCATGGTGGGTTTGGGCCAGGTGTGCCCCCCACAGAACAAGATATTGGCTATTAACCACTTCCCCAGGCCATCCACCAAGAAGCAGATCATGAGGTTTTTGGGCATGATTGGTTACTACCGCCACTTTATAAAGGGCTATTCTACTGTGCTGGCTCCTCTGACGGACCTATTGGCCAAAGATAGAAAGTTTAAGTGGGCGCCTGAGTGTGAGAGGGCTTTTTTGCTAGTAAAACACCTGATGTGTACTCACCCAATCCTCAGGGCCCCGGACTTTAGCCGACCATTCCAGCTGGCAACTGATGCCAGTGATGTGGGGGCTGGTGCCGTTCTGATGCAATCAGACGAAGATGGGCTGGAGCACCCAGTCAGTTTCTTCTCAAAAAAGTTCAACTCGGCGCAGAAGAACTATTCAGTAGTTGAGAAGGAACTGCTGGCGATTGTGCTAGCGCTCAGGCACTTTGAGGTGTATGTTCCAGCCTATGGACCAGTTGTGGTGATCTACACCGACCATCACCCCCTCAAGTTCCTGAATCAATTCCATAACCGGAATATGAGGCTGACCAGGTGGTCATTAATGTTGCAGGAATACAACCTAGACATACGCCATATTGCCGGTTCTGAGAATGTGATTGCAGATTGCTTATCGAGGGTGGAAGACCCGGGGTAGATCATCACAAGGGTAGCCTCCTACTTTGGTTTGATTAGTATGTTTACGTCTGGTGCTTGTTGGCTCGTGTGTGTAGCCCAGCGTATTGGGTCGTAAAGTAGGAGTTGCTGTGTTGGTATAGAAGAAAAAACTAGGCTTGCCCCTGTAGTGCAGCCGCCATAAACATATTAAAAATATAAAAATCCTATAAAAACTCTTTCTTTGATAAGTTAAAACAAATTTAAGTATGTTATAGCAGAAATTCTGAGTTGTACTCCTCTCAGAAGGCTGGGCTAGTGAAGCTCGCTCTTATGAGCATAACTATGTAATTTAATCTATTGTGTTGGGAAGGGTTGTTAATTTTTATAATGTGTTATTTTGATGAGAACTGTGCTTTGCATTTCATTGTCGCTGGGTGGCTGGGAGTGGCGAATTTTGTATGGGTTCTGCGTGTCAGATTTAGAGCTCATAGTTGGAGCCTCTTAAAAATCTTGGGTGGGGTGTGACGCTCACCGCTTCCCCCAGAACCGCATGGCTTACTCGCTAGGACTCGCCAGGGCAGAGAATATAGCTACAGTCTACCTATCATTGTGTACTTTCCTTCTCGAGAAAGCTTGTGTTGCAGACAGTTCAGAACTGTTCTTTATTTTCGTCTGTCACAATCCTTTCTATTTCATTTAGTCAATTGAAAGTATTGTGTTAAGTAGTTGAATGATGGGAAGGCGAGCGGGAGAGAGAGACCAGGTGGTGTGACTTGGTAGGGAGGGCGGCGCGTGGCTGGCCCCCTTACATAGGCCTCGCGGGATTCGTTGCCTCCTGCCTAACACTGCCTACTAGGCGGCTGCTTAATGGGCGACTGTCGCGCGCCCTCGTGCCATTCCTGCGACCTGGGACTCCAGCCAGGAGGTCCAGGGGAATATCCTTGTCAGATCCTTCCCAGACAGTATACTCTAAGCATCTCCCATGAACTGTTCCACACTCTTGTCTTAGAATCTTTCTCTCCTACTGCCTCTATCATTTCCACTACTTCCTCACCTTTTATTAATATCAATCCCCCTCTGGTTCTCTGCATCCACACCTTGAATTGGTGGCCAGACTGTATTATATGCTGGATCTCACATTTCTTATGAACTAGGTTAAGGTTGAAGATAGTCATTGTCTTTTTGTGAGATTGTATTGCTCGGACTGTCTCCATCAATCACTAATGTTTCTACAGGGTTAAATAATGCTAGACTAGGGATCAGGTACCTTGCTGTTGGTGTTTTCACTCTGTGTAGGCTACTTTTGAGCTACACTACACTACGGATTCTGTGGGTTACCGGGTGGATCTTTTGTCTGTGTACCTTGGAGTTTAGACTGTGTAGTGCGTGAGGGCTGCTTGCCTAATCCACCCAACACTGTTCTAACTCTATTTGCTTTTACTTTTGAGGGTCGCCAGGAGGATACTCGATACTTGTGATCGAGAATCCTCAAGATAGCACCCCTTCATATTAACGTAATCAGGCCGCACAGACCCAAGGTCCACACTAGGCTAGGAGCTGCCTTGCTCCACCAGAATTCTGTACCTTTGCGCATCCCAGCTAGACTTTATTAACCCGGGTAGACATTAGCTGGATTAGATCATATACTCTTTTATGCATACCCATTATTTTTACACAAGCATTTTGAGGTCTAGGTTGCTGTAGAGAGACACAACCAGCATAGACCGGTTTTGTCAATAGGAGTACTACTTTTTCGTGGCGAGCATTATTACTGTTGCACCGCTTATAATATTCTTGTGTCCAATAACATTATATGTCCAGCCTTTTTGTGTATTTAGCCTACACGTGCATTGTCCTGCCTCCTGCTATTTTGTGGTTCCATTTCCGATACGTTCTTCTTAGTAGCATCCGACATTATTCAGAAGATTCCTTGTTCGGTGCTTGAGGACTTTACAACACTTTCTTTCATAAAGAAGTGACAGATATTATTGATTAAAGTAACGTTAAGTAAACCTTCTTCTTGTTTGCATTAGATCACTCTTGTGATTTAATTAAGTTAACTATCTTTTCCTTGTGTACCATAACTAAGCAACCATATGTTATAGGTAATAGGCTGTTTCAGAGAACATCAGCCTATAGTAGAAGCACATAGATACTGAGAGTTAAGATACCCCGCTATCGCAGATATAACTCTGGAGGGTATATGTGTTCTTTGTTCGACGGGATTATATATCAGGGGTTGAATCTAGCGTTTCTGTTGTTGCATTTATGCCAGTCTAGTCCAATGTATAAGAGCCACTGATTTATACGAGACCCGATCGTAACACAATGTTTGTATATTACAATGTACAGGGATCAGGATGACATTTATATTAGGTATCAACATAATGAAATACATCTTGGGCAAAGTAGGTGAGTACAATTAGCTCAGAATGGCTGGCTAAATAATATCTTCCTCTTCATGGGGGTATTACGGTTGATGGTCCTGCCTGGTGTACTGGGGCGTTGACTTGTCTGCGAGACCGTTTGTTCTCCGTCCGGTGTGATTTGGCAGAGCGCCGCGACTCGTTGGTTGGGAGTGTTCATCTTCGCCTTCTTCTGCGGTTCGGCCGATGTCTCTTGCCGGCGTTTTCGCGGTATTTTATCATATATACTGTATATATATATATATACACACACCCACACACACACACAGGCACACGTTGTATAATGTTCACATATACTCAAACTCTCTCTCTCACACACACACACACACACACAAACGGTGGTGTGTTTATCGGTACACACGTTAATTTTGCATGTTTAACCCTGAACTGTCGGCGCGCAACATAAGTCGAGTTAAATAAAGCTGGACTATGTGGCGGCGCTCGACATAGGTCGTGTGGCAATTTCAGCACGTAATGTTGCTGAGAGAGAGAGACAAGTGGTGGCAGGAGAGTAGCGAGCGTATGACTGCTCCAGACCACCGCGGCGAACCTACTGACACGAATCCCACCTCCTCCCTCCCTCTCTCACTCGCTATATACGGAATTGTATGGGGAAAGTGCCTAATTACATGCTTTTTGCACTCGCGTTGCACGGTTGTTGCAAGAAAACTAGCCATCATAAAAGGATCGTTATGGTGTCATTCGAAAGCTCTGTTTATGCCCTTTCAGGGATAGATACTTGTTTTACGCTCTGGGTCTAATTTAGGCATGAAAATGATCACGTAAACAGCCCTATTTTGGCTAAAAACACCCCGCTGGGCGGTACATATAAATAAACCGCCTAGGCCGCTAATAAGGTGTTAAGAGTACATTTTTCGATTTTTAAACCTAAGTATAACTATCTAGATCAAACTTAACCTAACATAACCTACCTAACCTAACCTAACTTACCTAACCTAACTGAAAACACTCTATTGCAACGTATGTTAAAGGGGTGTGTACACTTAAACTGTCGCCCCAAACCTCATGTACAGTCACTCATAAAAAATCTTGGAACCCCCCCCCCCACATGAATGCGGCAACTAAAATGTATTGTTTTTTGCTTGGTACCCTTTGAGACTGGATACCAGTCAGAGGAAGGGGAGGGTAAGGCGGGTGTTAGAGAGGGCAGAGTAGGAGGGTGTAGAAGCAGGGTAGTACGGTAGTTACCTTACCCACACTTTCTTCCTCTAAACTAAAATCCACACCTCTCTCTCCGCTTGTCTCTCTCTCTCTCATATTATCAATAAAATACGCACATATATGATAGCCCTCTCCCTATCTCTACCAAGTTATCTACGTTATCTAATAGCACTTACACTCCTACATTATTATTATGTTAGTGTATTGTGTTTTATTTGCCTTATGTTTATTTATGTGTTATAAGAGTTTCGACCAAATGTTGTTAATATTCTGTAATTCACTTCCATTTTCTAGTATAATGTTGTTAACATTCTGTAATTCACTTCCATTTTCTAGTATAATGTTGTTAATATTCTGTAATTCACTTCCATTTTCTAGTATATTATTAATGTTTTTTTTTTTTTTTTTTTTTTTCCCAACTTACTTCCTCTCGGGCATAGGCTGAGAGCCTTAACATTCACCGCTTTACAATGAACAGTGAAGCCCGTGAGGTCTTGTTCCAGTCTAGGGAGTGAGACATGTGAAGCACGTAGAGTACAACGAGCACCTGCCATCTTACCTTCACATGAGGCACGGTGTTCACTCATGGCCCGAAACGACCCCATCTCTGAAGCCACCTCGTTCCCGTGCTTCACCCCCTACACTCGGACTCTCACACTTACACACTTACACACACACAACGTCACCTGTTGAGCAGATAACTCACCAGGCATTGCACCCCTATAGCATATTTTGAATATGGGAATATTCATACAGCGCTATTTAATCAGGGAACAATGAGGGTATTTTATTGACGTTTCGGTGGGCTTGTGGTAATGCACTGATACTAGGTACAGCACAAATTCCATCCCAATAATATCTTCCCATTGATACATCGGGATTTGAACCCGGGACCTTTGGATTACCAGGCCAGTGGCAAGACCACTCCACCACGCCTCCCCTATATAATATTACCTATTATCACTATGTCCATTTCGTATATCCGTATAATGCTTTTCTTTGTATAATGCTTTGTGTTTAGAACGTGGCGGCCAGCTATATATGTGTTAACAGTTCTACTCAGTCTTCCCTAACTATTCTTTGTGTTTAGAACGTGGCGGCCAGCTATATATGTGTTAACAGTTCTACTCAGTCTTCCCTAACTATTCTTTGTGTTTAGAACGTGGCGGCCAGCTATATATGTGTTAACAGTTCTACTCAGTCTTCCCTAACTATTCTTTGTGTTTAGAACGTGGCGGCCAGCTATATATGTGTTAACAGTTCTACTCAGTCTTCCCTAACTATTCTTTGTGTTTAGAACGTGGCGGCCAGCTATATATGTGTTAACAGTTCTACTCAGTCTTCCCTAACTATTCTTTGTGTTTAGAACGTGGCGGCCAGCTATATATGTGTTAACAGTTCTACTCAGTCTTCCCTAACTATTCTTTGTGTTTAGAACGTGGCGGCCAGCTATATATGTGTTAACAGTTCTACTCAGTCTTCCCTAACTATTCTTTGTGTTTAGAACGTGGCGGCCAGCTATATATGTGTTAACAGTTCTACTCAGTCTTCCCTAACTATTCTTTGTGTTTAGAACGTGGCGGCCAGCTATATGTGTTAACAGTTCTACTCAGTCTTCCCTAACTATTCTTTGTGTTTAGAACGTGGCGGCCAGCTATATATGTGTTAACAGTTCTACTCAGTCTTCCCTAACTATTCTTTGTGTTTAGAACGTGGCGGCCAGCTATATATGTGTTAACAGTTCTACTCAGTCTTCCCTAACTATTCTTTGTGTTTAGAACGTGGCGGCCAGCTATATATGTGTTAACAGTTCTACTCAGTCTTCCCTAACTATTCTTTGTGTTTAGAACGTGGCGGCCAGCTATATATGTGTTAACAGTTCTACTCAGTCTTCCCTAACTATTCTTTGTGTTTAGAACGTGGCGGCCAGCTATATATGTGTTAACAGTTCTACTCAGTCTTCCCTAACTATTCTTTGTGTTTAGAACGTGGCGGCCAGCTATATATGTGTTAACAGTTCTACTCAGTCTTCCCTAACTATTCTTTGTGTTTAGAACGTGGCGGCCAGCTATATATGTGTTAACAGTTCTACTCAGTCTTCCCTAACTATTCTTTGTGTTTAGAACGTGGCGGCCAGCTATATATGTGTTAACAGTTCTACTCAGTCTTCCCTAACTATTCTTTGTGTTTAGAACGTGGCGGCCAGCTATATATGTGTTAACAGTTCTACTCAGTCTTCCCTAACTATTCTTTGTGTTTAGAACGTGGCGGCCAGCTATATATGTGTTAACAGTTCTACTCAGTCTTCCCTAACTATTCTTTGTGTTTAGAACGTGGCGGCCAGCTATATATGTGTTAACAGTTCTACTCAGTCTTCCCTAACTATTCTTTGTGTTTAGAACGTGGCGGCCAGCTATATATGTGTTAACAGTTCTACTCAGTCTTCCCTAACTATTCTTTGTGTTTAGAACGTGGCGGCCAGCTATATGTTTAACAGTTCTACTCAGTCTTCCCTAACTATTCTTTGTGTTTAGAACGTGGCGGCCAGCTATATATGTTAACAGTTCTACTCAGTCTTCCCTAACTATTCTTTGTGTTTAGAACGTGGCGGCCAGCTATATATGTGTTAACAGTTCTACTCAGTCTTCCCTAACTATTCTTTGTGTTTAGAACGTGGCGGCCAGCTATATATGTGTTAACAGTTCTACTCAGTCTTCCCTAACTATTCTTTGTGTTTAGAACGTGGCGGCCAGCTATATATGTGTTAACAGTTCTACTCAGTCTTCCCTAACTATTCTTTGTGTTTAGAACGTGGCGGCCAGCTATATATGTGTTAACAGTTCTACTCAGTCTTCCCTAACTATTCTTTGTGTTTAGAACGTGGCGGCCAGCTATATATGTGTTAACAGTTCTACTCAGTCTTCCCTAACTATTCTTTGTGTTTAGAACGTGGCGGCCAGCTATATATGTGTTAACAGTTCTACTCAGTCTTCCCTAACTATTCTTTGTGTTTAGAACGTGGCGGCCAGCTATATATGTGTTAACAGTTCTACTCAGTCTTCCCTAACTATTCTTTGTGTTTAGAACGTGGCGGCCAGCTATATATGTGTTAACAGTTCTACTCAGTCTTCCCTAACTATTCTTTGTGTTTAGAACGTGGCGGCCAGCTATATATGTGTTAACAGTTCTACTCAGTCTTCCCTAACTATTCTTTGTGTTTAGAACGTGGCGGCCAGCTATATATGTGTTAACAGTTCTACTCAGTCTTCCCTAACTATTCTTTCCTAAATCTATCCTACGATTACCTACTTCGGAGAACCTAATTTGTATACAATAAGCCTACTTGGTTTAAATAGACGAGGTTTAGACAAAGACAAGGTTAGATATTGGATAACAGCTTACAGGATATATAAGTAAAGTACAGCGGCACTTGGTAGAGAGCATACCTCCGCCGATGCTGGCTGTTTTTTTTTATCTTGTTTAGTCAAACAAACAAACCGACAAACAAACGGAGGTAAAAGATCAACCAAGTGATTCTCTCTCTCTCTCTCTCTCTCTCTCTCTCGTTCTCTCTCTTTCTTTCTCTCTCTCTCTCTCTCTCGCTCGCTCGCTCGCTCGCTCGCTCGCTCTCTCTCTCTCTCTCTCTCTCTCTCTCTCTCTCTCTCTCTCTCTCATTTATGCGAGTTCATGAATTTGTAAGTGACTGTTCTTATATACTGTTAGATGAACAAAGGCACCAATTGTTAGGAGATTTACCAATTCGTATCGTCCTAACCTGTCCTATCTGTAGTGAAGCGTATACGCATCCCAATGTGCCACACAGTAAGTAGACTGACCAATCTTAGGGGCAATGTAGCGGTAAATAACACACCTGCAACTGTAATTTGGATATTTGAGCTAGAGAAGACTTACCCCCATCAAACTGCATATGATGTTTATTATAAGTAAATTATATATAATAGATCCTGACAGTTCATTATGCCATTTTCTTTTATACAACCGCCTCTTCAAACTCATAAAAATTACAAGTTTTTCATGATATTATCATTCTGTTGTAGGTAAATTAATGTAATGCCAATAGTTTTATAACAGGACTTTTATCGTGATTTTCTAATCAATTCTGCAAAAGTCAGTGTGATGATTTTGATTTCTTCAGAGACAGACCCAGGTCAAAATTAGCAACGAAACGATTGGAATTCGTCTGTTTTGATCATCTTTATTTTATTTACTGATTATTCTATTGCCCATGATGCAAACACGACGAGTTGCTGAATATGAAAAACATTATACTGTAGATGCATCTATTAATTATTTGTTTTTTTCAACCCACTATTATATCAGTATGTGCGCATGCTGCTAATGAGAAATGGATTGGTCGATATCTCCAGTTATAGATCGATCAGTTCGCCCGTCAATATATCATGTTGTGGTCATATAGGTGTGAGCTTGGAATTGAGATGAACAGACGGTGTTGAAACTGCAGGGTCTGTGGTAAGAGATTTTGGTCAGGTGAACGAGGCTCAACAGCCAGAAAAGAATACTGATTGTATGCATGGTTTGAGTACTGGCCTGAAGAAGCTATCTGCGAAACTTTGTCAATAAAGTGTTCCTCCTCAAATGGTGTATCTTTTCGTTGAATTATATATATATATATATATATATATATATATATATATATATATATGCGTTCTGCTATATGTTTACTCTATAGTTGCCAGTTTACTGTCTATCGGAAGTTATGTGTTCGCCTCCGTGTGTTTGTCTGTCTGTAAACAAGATATCTAGAACAAAATAATTACCTTAATTTTATGAAGATTGGTTAGAAAATAAGATATATAGCAAGGAATAAGTGATTCACTTGTCTGGAGATTTTCACGACAGATAGAATATGCACCTTTGGAGAAGTGATTCAATATAGGAGGCGATCCGGAATATATCCCGGAACCCAGACCCAGAATTTGTTTTAGGTCATTAATTATTATGTTCTCTCCACTAACCAACCTTACTCCTAAATCGATTAATGAAATTAATAAACACATGTGGCAGTCCGGGGATTCGAACCCAGGACGCTCACACCGAAAATCAACACACTTATGCATTGCACCACGAAGACAGTATTAATGATATAGAACCAGCCAGCATCGGCGGAGGTATGCTCTCTACCAAGTGCCGCTCTACTTTACTTATATATCCTGTAAGCTGTTATCCAATATCTAACCTTGTCTTTGTCTAAACCTCGTCTATTTAAACCAAGTAGGCTTATTGTATGCAAATTATGTTCTCCGAAGTAAGGTAATCGTAGGATAGATTTAGGAAAGAATAGTTAGTGAAAACTGAGTAGAACTGTTAACACATAGTATATAGCTGGCCGCCACGTTCTAAACACAAAGCATTATACGAAGAAAAGCATTATACGGATATAGGAAATGGACATAGTGATAATAGGTAATATTATATAGAAATACATGAATAATATACTAGAAAATGGAAGTGAATTACAGAATGTTAACAACATTATACTAGAAAATGGAAGTGAATTACAGAATATTAACAACATTTGGTCGAAACTCTTATAACACATAAATAAACATAAGGCAAATAAAACACAATACACTAACATAATAATAATGTAGGAGTGTAAGTGCTATTAGATAACGTATATAACTTGGTAGAGATAGGGAGAGGGCTATCATATATGTGCGTATTTTATTGATAATATGAGAGAGAGAGACAAGCGGAGAGAGAGGTGTGGATTTTAGTTTAGAGGAAGAAAGTGTGGGTAAGGTAACTACCGTACTACCCTGCTTCTACACCCTCCTACTCTGCCCTCTCTAACACCCCCCTTACCCTCCCCTTCCTCTGGCTGGTATCCAGTCTCAAGGGGTACCAAGCAAAAAACAATACATTTTAGTTGACGCGATCACGTGGGGGGGTCCATGAATTTTTATAAGTGACTGTACATTTAAAACACGTGATGCATTACCTATGACAACGCTCTTCAAATCTCTAGTGCTACCGAGGCTTGAATACTGTACCGTATTAACATACCCATACAAAGCATATGACATAAATTACTTAGAGAGTGTACAAAGAAATTTCACTTCGCATATAAGTTCGGTAAAACAGCTACACTATTGGGATCGTTTAAGAGCACTGAAACTGTACTCGCTGGAACGTAGAAGAGAACGTTACCTAATAATATACACGTGGAAAATCGCAGAGGGTTTAGTACCAACCTACATACCCCGATAGTCATGAAATTCAGTGATAGGCTACACTATTGGGATCGGTTAAGAGCACTGAAACTGTACTCGCTGGAACGTAGAAGAGAACGTTACCTAATAATATACACGTGGAAAATCGCAGAGGGTTTAGTACCAAACCTACATACTCCGATAGTCATGAAATTCAGTGATAGGCTACACTATTGGGATCGTTTAAGAGCACTGAAACTGTACTCGCTGGAACGTAGAAGAGAACGTTACCTAATAATATACATGTGGAAAATCGCAGAGGGTTTAGTACCAAACCTACATACTCCAATAGTCATGAAATTTAGTGATAGGAGAGGCTGGGAATGCGATATCCCCCGGATTAATAACAGGGGTGCTATGGGCTCTCTGTGAGAAGGCTGGTTATCACACAGAGGCCCACGTCTCTTCAACAATTAAACTCCCACGGCGAGTAAGAGACATGAGGGGCGTCTTGTTATACAACTTCAAGAGAGCCCTCTATGTCGAACTGCAAAAAGTGCCAGACGAGCCCATCTTCGCAGGGGAGCGTGCTGCCCCTTCGAACAGTCTGCTGCACCAAATCACCACCCAGAACGAGGGGCGGCGCGCTCCTTGGTGCCGCTAGAATTGTGGCGAACTCATCACAAGGTATCACAAGGTAAGGGGTGAGGAGAGTTCCATTGGGGGGGGGGCCATTTTGGGGGTGGGGGAGTGCCATTGTGGGGGGGGGGGAGTGCCACTGTGGGGGTGGGGGTAGTGCCATTGTGGGGGTGAGGGTAGTGCCATTGTAGGGGTGGGGGTAGTGCCATTGTGGGGGTGGGGGTAGTGCCATTGTGGGGGTGGGGGTAGTGCCATTGTGGGGGTGGCGGGAGTGCCATTGGGGGGGTGGGGGGGAGTGCCATTGTGGGAGAAGGAATGTACTATTGTGGGAGTCTGTGGGGTTGGAGATAGCAATTGTGGAGTGTGGGGGGGGGGGGGTATTAACCCTTTGTGTACCAGTGACGTCTTTTCTGTATTTAATTTCAGCTACATTTAGACGATTTGATGAAGCTTATGAAGAATATATGGTAGCTAAAAGGATTAATTGATATAGTCTGTATCTTTTTAATGTGTAGACGTCCTTCATGAGCTCACTAAACTCGTCTAATCAATGCCAGAATATTGTAAAATGGACGTCACCGGTACTGAACGGGTTAAACTATATGTATATGCGCTGCGGGCTAATGCTGTCAAAGTAGATGATGTGTATTAACCCTATTTATTGTTATACTGATCTATAAATATGTAGCTATCTATCCTCAGTATCTATTTATCTCTCGGTCTATCTGTTTGTCTGTGTTTTTTCTATTTGTTTTTATTTGTTTAGGTTTTATCTCTATGTTTCCCTTCCTTTCTCCTTTTATATTATTTGTTTAAAAATGTTATGACTTTTGTGTGTGAGTCTGTTTAACCCTTTCAAGATCCAATACGCTTACCTTATCTGTTCCCAGGCTATTATTAGATGATTATATTTAGATTAAAAAGGACATATGGAAGTTAGAGGGTTAATTGAGATAGTCTGTACCCTTATTGTTCCCACAAACTCTTCCTAAACTGTATAAAATCGTCTAATGATAGTCAGAATAAACTGTCAAAATGCGTCAATATCTTCAAATAGTTAATCCCATCTTCACTTTTATTGTTTTTCAGTTTTTGTTGAACTTAATATATATTTATGTTTCTTAGCTCTGTCTCGAGTCAGCAACACCCAGCTATGTGGTATGTGCCTGTATGTATCTATATCTATCTATCTATCTATCTATATATATATATATATATATATATATATATATATATATATATATATATATATATATATATACATACGTGTACATCCCTTTCTACTGTATGTATCTTTGCCTATCTATTTATATATCTATATATCTATTTATCTATCTATATATCTATCTATCTAAACATGTACTGTGTATGTCTGTCTGTATGTATGTATGTATACATTTCTTTCTTTGTTTATTTATTTATGTATTTATCCGTATCTCAATCTATCAATCTACATCTGTTTATGTGCCTGTATAGAGTATCTACAGTATATCTAACCCACGCTAACCACCTATATATCTATCCGACATCTACCTTCCCGTCTGCATATAGCCCAACTGTATTATGGTTCGGCACCACTGGTGAGAACGGTTCCGCGCGGCCTATTTAATGGCTAACTCAGCTAAACTCACGCATATTTTACCGTACCGTATGGCGCGGCAAAGAGAAGACAGAATGAGACCACAGTTTTAAATCTTATATATTTTATTAGTTAAAAATAACATATTTACAATAGTATACATATCGTTATATATGTATGTATATATGTATATTTTTTCTTTAATACATACGAGGTTGAAAGAAATGGCAATTTCTGCGTTGGAAATTTTATTATTCAAAGTTTCCAGGTCTCTGATGAGTTTTCGCTGGGTGGCAGGAAGTAGATGAAGGAGATGAGCAAAATTCATGGTGGTACAGGGTTACATAAATGTACATGATGATACAGGATATACGACGCGTTTCACTGGACAACCAGCATTATCAAGTAAGGGTAGAATGATATAAAAGGTAAACAGGAAGGGTATATATAGAGGGTGGAGGATCAGAGGAGGCGAAAATCAGGGGGCAAAAGTCTCCTATTGGTGGAGGGGTATTCTAGGAGAGCAAAAGGGGGAACCGCTTCACGCAGGCGCACTGGATGCGGGATGGTGTTGGTTGGGTGGCGGGGTCAAAGCTGATTGGCTGCGTGTCGAGGGGCGTGGCCTAAGTTGGGTGGTCCGTGTGGCGCCGGCAGAAGACGAAGCTGAAGGAGGTAGCGCGGGGGGCTGCGTCAAGGGCACCGGGGGGCGAGGAGGGGCGTTAGGTCCTGTAGGGTAGTGCCTTTTGGCAGAAGGAAGGATCTGAAGGTCTAGAGTTTGGTTGTTGATGTTAGGATGTAAGGCTTGGATATATAAAGCTTCGAGTATAGGTAATCTCCTTGGGTCACTTTCTTTATCGAGTATGGTGGTGTGTTTCTCTAACTCGTTGCGTGTGAGGTGGGGGTGGTTGGGGGTGAGATAGTGGTCTTTGATGGCTCCAGCCTGAAGGTGAAGAGTTAACCGACGTGAAAGACGAGTCTGCGTCATGCCAATATAGGAATGAGGTCCACAGTCCTCATAATTACAGGTATGTTGGTAAATGACGTGATCGTTGGTCATCGGGCTCTTTATCTTGGTGGAAGCTGGTTTGTTGCGGAGAACAAGGTTGGAGGTCTTGGGGGATTTGTAATAAATCATTAATTTGATTTTGTTTTCCGGGTTGGTTGGGTGGACATGCTTGGAGATTATTTCTTTTAAGACGGCCTCGTCATTTTTGTGTTCAGAGGACATGTAATTGCGGTAGAAGATCTTAATTTCATTGGGGGGGTCAATGTTGGGAGGGCTTTGGGTGTACCATTTTTCAAGATGGTGGTTGATGGTGCTGGAGATGTCGGAGTTGGAGTATCCATTATTCACTAAAACTTGGGATAGTCTTTCTAGTTTCTGGTGGGTGTCGGCCCAGGTAGAGCAGTGCGTGAGGGCTCTCCTTACATAGGCGGAGATGGAGGATAGAAGATAACAGCGGGGGCATTCACTATCGCCGTTGAGGCATTGTCCTGTGTTAGTTGGTTTAGTGTAGACGGTGGTTTTGAACCCATGGTCGTTCAGAGCTACGAGGATGTCGAGGAAGGGGAGTTGTCCATTGTTAGATTTTTCAAAGGTGAAGTTAAGTCCGGAGGAGGTCATGAAGCGACGCTGGAGTTCCTGTAGTTCGTGGAGGTCCTCGATTTGCACGAAGATGTCATCCACGTATCTACAGTAGACGGCGGGTCGTTGGGCAGCTAGGAGCTCTTCCTCGATGGTACCCATAAAAATGTTCGCAAAAAGAACTCCTAGGGGGCTGCCCATCGCCACACCCTCTATCTGCTTGTACATGTTGCCCTGGGGGCAAAGGAAGGGGGCCTCCTTGGTACACAGCTCCAGTAGTGTTTTCAGGGCCTTCTCCGGGATGTCCAGTGTTGGTGTATCAGGGCAATGGTAAATTCGACGTAGAATCATGTCAATGGTCCTATCCACTGGCACGTTGGTGAACAGGTTTTCTACGTCGAGAGAGGCGATTGTGTGGTTGTTGTTACGGGGGGCGTCTCGTAAAATTTCCAAGAAATCGTGGGTTGAGTTAAGGTTGAATTGGCTGGGCACGTAGAGGGTGAGGAGGTTGTTCAGGGCCTTGGCGATCTGGTAGGTGGCAGTGGGGATCTGGGAGATGATGGGGCGGAGGGGGTTCCCAGGTTTGTGTGGTTTGATGGTTCCGTATGCATAACCAGGGGTGTATTCTCCGACGTTTTTTTTAAGGTGGATCCCTCCTTGTTTGGCGTTGATGGCGGTGATGGTGGTGTTGACAGTACGTTTGATTTCGTCGGTTGGGTTGCGGGTGATCTTTTTAAATTTGGTGTTGTCACTTAAGATGACGTCCATTTTTCTAAGATATTCCTCCTTGTCATGAATCACGAGGCAGGAAGCTTTATCCGCACGGCGGATGATGATGTGCGCATGCGTGAAGCGGTTCTCTCTTTCTCTCTCCTAGAATACCCCTCCACCAATAGCAGAATTTTGCCCCCTGATTTTCGCCTCCTCTGATCCTCCACCCTCTATATATACCCTTCCTGTTTACCTTTTATATCATTCAATCCTTACTTGATAATGCTGGTTGTCCAGTGAAACGCGTCGTAGATCCTGTATCATCATGTACATTAATGTAACCCTGTACCACCATGAATTTTGCTCATCTCCTTCATCTACTTCCTGCCACCCAGCGAAAACTCATCAGAGACCTGGAAACTTTGAATAATAAAATTTCCAACGCAGAAATTGCCATTTCTTTCAACCTCGTATGTATTAAAGAAAATTTATTACCTGGCTTTACTAACATAAAACTTCACGAGAATGCCAGACATCGCACCAGCACCCTCCAGTTTCGTGAAGAACTGGTGAAGGACCAAATAATTGAAAAACGAGAGCTCGCCAACAACCTTCGTAAAGAACGAGATGCTCTTCTACGGATTTGGGAAGACGAAACCCTTCCAGACCACCTCAAAGCTGTACGGTTGGGTCCTGGTAGGGACCAAATTTTACGAGATGCCCCCCGGAACAACAACCACACAATCGCCTCCCTCGACGTAGAAAGCCTGTTCACCAACGTGCCAGTGGATAGGACCATTGACATGGTTCTACGTCGAATTTACCATTGCCCTGATACACCAACACTGGACATCCCGGAGAAGGCCCTGAAAACACTACTGGAGCTGTGTACCAAGGAGGCCCCCTTCCTTTGCCCCCGGGGCAACATGTACAAGCAGATAGAGGGTGTGGCGATGGGCAGCTCCCTAGGAGTTCTTTTTGCGAACTCTTTTATGGGTACCATCGAGAAAGAGCTCCTAGCTGCCCAACGACCCGCCGTCTACTGTAGATACGTGGATGACATCTTCGTGCAAATCAAGGACCTCCACGAACTACAGGAACTCCAGCGTCGCTTCATGACCTCCTCCGGACTTAACTTCACCTTTGAAAAATCTAACAATGGACAACTCCCCTTCCTCGACATCCTCGTAGCTCTGAACGACCATGGGTTCAAAACCACCGTCTACACTAAACCAACTAACACAGGACAATGCCTCAACGGTGATAGTGAATGCCCCCGCCGTTATCTTCTATCCTCCATCTCCGCCTATGTAAGGAGAGCCCTCACACACTCCTCTACCTGGGCCGACACCCACCAGGAACTAGAAAGACTATCCCAAGTTTTAGTGAATAATGGATACTCCAACTCCGACATCTCCAGCACCATCAACCACCATCTTGAAAAATGGTACACCCAAAGCCCTCCCAACATTGACCCCCCCAATGAAATTAAGATCTTCTACCGCAATTACATGTCCTCTGAACACAAAAATGACGAGGCCGTCTTAAAAGAAATAATCTCCAAGCATGTCCACCCAACCAACCCGGAAAACAAAATCAAATTAATAATTTATTACAAATCCCCAAAGACCTCCAACCTCGTTCTCCGCAACAAACCAGCTTCCACCAAGATAAAGAGCCCGATGACTGACAATCACGTCATTTACCAACATACCTGTAATTATGAGGACTGTGGATCTCATTCCTATATTGGCTTGACGCAGACTCGTCTTTCACGTCGGTTAACTCTTCACCTTCAGGCTGGAGCCATCAAAGACCACTATATCACCCCCAACCACCCCCACCTCACACGCAACGAGTTAGAGAAACACACCACCATACTCGATAAAGAAAGTGACCCAAGGAGATTACCTATACTCGAAGCTTTATATATCCAAGCCTTACATCCTAACATCAACAACCAAACTCTAGACCTTCAGATCCTTCCTTCTGCCAAAAGGCACTACCCTACAGGACCTAACGCCCCTCCTCGCCCCCCGGTGCCCTTGACGCAGCCCTCCGCGCTACCTCCTTCAGCTTCGTCTTCTGCCGGCGCCACACGGACCACCCAACTTAGGCCACGCCCCTCGACACGCAGCCAATCAGCTTTGACCCCACCACCCGACCATCACCATCCCGCATCCAGTGCGCCTGCGTGAAGCGGTTCCCCCTTTCGCTCTCCTAGAATACCCCTCCACCAATAGGAGACTTTTGCCCCCTGATTTTCGCCTCCTCTGATCCTCCACCCTCTATATATACCCTTCCTGTTTACCTTTTATATCATTCTACCCTTACTTGATAATGCTGGTTGTCCAGTGAAACGCGTCGTATATCCTGTATCATCATGTACATTTATGTAACCCTGTACCACCATGAATTTTGCTCATCTCATTCATCTACTTTCTGCCACCCAGCGAAAACTCATCAGAGACCTGGAATCTTTGAATAATAAAATGTCCAACCCCAGAAATTGCCATTTCTTTCAACCTCGTATGTATTAAAGAAAATTTATTACCTGGCTTTACTAACATATATATATATATACCGGTATATATATATATATATATATATATATATATATATATATATACTGTATATATATATATTTCAATCTATCTAAACAGGATGTATACCATTTAACCCTTTGAGTATCCATGACGCACTTCTTTTTTGTTTTCTGGCTATTATTAAACGATTTTATTAAGATTAGGAAGGGTTTATGGAAATCAGAGGGTTGATTGAGGTAGTCTTAACCCCTTTAATACCCACATATCCTTCCTAAGCTGTATAAAATCGTCTAATGATATCCAAAAATAGCTAACCTAACCTAACCTAACCTAACATATATATATATATATATATATATATATATATATACAGTATATATATATATATATATATATATATATATATATATATATATATATATATATATACAGTATATATATATATATATATATATATATAACGATATGTATACTATTGTAAATATGTTATTTTTAACTAATAAAATATATAAGATTTAAAACTGTGGTCTCATTCTGTCTTCTCTTTGCCGCGCCATACGGTACGGTAAAATATGTGCGAGTTTAGCTGTGTTAGCCATTAATAGGCCGCGCGGAAGCGTTCTCACCAGTGGTGCCCAACCATAATACAGTTGGGCTCAGTTGCTACCTTCCCTCCAACACATCAACAACAACAACAACTATATGCTTCCCCGTCCCCCTCTCATTGTTTCCTTTATTTGACAACTTGTGCGTGTGTGTGTGTGTGTGTGTGTGAGAGAGAGAGAGAGAGAGAGAGAGATTATGTGTGTGTGTGTGTGTGTGTGTGTGTGTGTATGTGTGTGAGAGAGATGGAAATATTGTGTGTGTGTCTGTGTGTGTGTGTGTGTGTGTGTGTGTGTGTGTGTTTGATCTCCTCTCGTCTCGTCTCTCGTTCTCCAACCACACGTTCTGGTTTACCAGTTCATCCTGATGAACTATTTTTAATTCCCGATATTATACATGCAGATGAGTATGAGTTGGTGTGTGTGTGTGTGTGTGTGTGTGTGTGTGTGTGTGTGTGTGTGTGTTTCGGCTTGAGAGTTTTAGTTTCGTTGGAAGCGTGTTTTCTGAGAGTAACTCAATTAAGTCTATCCAATCCAACATGGGTTTGACAATGTGGAATATAACAATATGTTTTGCCTCCATTTAAATTCAGCTCGCAAATATGTGGATTTTTATTTCACACGCAGTATTGAATCTATTCTACTCGAATGGTAGAAAAGTTTATGAATACTATTTTTTCTATGTGTATGAAGGAGAAAAAATGCAAAGCTGCCTGTAACAAGTGTTTCCCCAAAAGTTGAAAGAGTGACAGAAAAAAATAATGTATTGGAAAGAAGTGTGGAGTGCTTGTTTAGTGTAGTGAAATGAATAGAAGACGGTGGTGTTTGTGAGAGCTAGCTGGATAGATAGATAGATAGTATTGTATAAATAGAAGACGGTGGTGTTTGTGAGAGCTAGCTGGATAGATAGATAGATAGTATTGTATTAATAAAAGACGGTGGTGTTTGTGAGAGCTAGCTGGATAGATAGATAGATAGTATTGTATTAATAGAAGACGGTGGTGTTTGTGAGAGCTAGCTGGATAGATAGTATTGTATTAATAGAAGACGGTGGTGTTTGTGAGAGCTAGCTGGATAGATAGATAGTATTGTATTAATAGAAGACGGTGGTGTTTGTGAGAGCTAGCTGGATAGATAGTATTGTATTAATAGAAGACGGTGGTGTTTGTGAGAGCTAGCTGGATAGATAGATAGATAGTATTGTATTAATAGAAGACGGTGGTGTTTGTGAGAGCTAGCTGGATAGATAGATATATAGTATTGTATTAATAGAAGACGGTGGTGTTTGTGAGAGCTAGCTGGATAGATAGATAGTATTGTATTTTCTTTGTATTACGCTGTACATCAATTATTAGTATGCACGTACCCAGAATAGACTCCCTCCCCCCTCTCTTTCTCTCTCTCTCTCTCTCTCTCTCTCTCTCTCTCTCTCTCTCTCATGACACAAGAACTTAATCCCATTACCATTCTAGGAAGCGACAGACAAGCCCCACTCTTACTTCCTGACACACACACACACACACACACACACACACACACAAACACACACCTGTCTATAATCGCTAGACCTCCATCAAGCTTTAAAAAAAACACGCATTTTGGCTAGAACATTCCTTGAGTATGGCACTGGCACTCTTTCAACTCTGTGGGAAGCACTCGTCACTTGCAGTTTTACCTTTTGTCTCTCTCATCCACATAGAAGAAAAAAAACCACATAAACATTCCTCCATATCTACACCGCACAGCTGGCCACATAAGGTATATACACTCCACGGTATTATGTATGGAAGTGAAATGAGTGTGGTGGACTTACACAGATAATGAGTGTGGTGGACTTACACAGATAATGAGTGTGGTGGACTTACACAGATAATGAGTGTGGTGGACTTACACAGATAATGAGTGTGGTGGACTTACACAGATAATGAGTGTGGTGGACTTACACAGATAATGAGTGTGGTGGACTTACACAGATAATGAGTGTGGTGGACTTACACAGATAATGAGTGTGGTGGACTTACACAGATAATGAGTGTGGTGGACTTACACAGATAATGAGTGTGGTGGACTTACACAGATAATGAGTGTGGTGGACTTACACAGATAATGAGTGTGGTGGACTTACACAGATAATGAGTGTGGTGGACTTACACAGATAATTCGCTATCAAACCGTTAAATAATCATGTGAGTCTAATGCATTATTACCATTTAAGGGGGTACGTTTTTTTTTTTTTGGTTTATTCATTTATTTATTAATGTATTTTTTAGTTTCTTCGCTAGACGTCCATCTTAAAAATACACCCCCTAGACAACCGTTCGAGATAAATTTCTACAGTTTGCGGTAGAAAAATGTCCAGGCCGAAGGCAGATTCCTACTAAAATTAAAGGCTCGCTATCGCTCACCAGGAAGAAGTCGACACCTAAATGACACTAACGGTCCTATCACAGACAAAGAAATGGGGTGACCGGTCTAAAAATCGCCAAACTAATGAAACGAACGTCTAATGGGGCTAAACATGAAGGAGAAAGGGTGGGGGGTGGGGGGTGGGGGGTGGGGGGTGGGGGTGCAGAATAAGCGACCATCCTTGCCCCCCCCCCCCCCTTAAACTTAGAAATTCAGTCACACTATATTTTTCCTGCCACACACATAAAACCACTGCGTGTAAATTCATGAGTCCAACTGTACACTCCCCTGTTCATGTAATATACCCGTAGAGTACCTTGCGTCAACACACACACACACACACACACACATACATACACACGTTACCCTCCCTTCACACACAGCTGTCATCTCCGTATCGCACCTGTCCACACCTGTCTGTACTCGTTAACAACTTTATACACAACCCTACATTCGAACCTGTTCGCCTTTTATTAGACAGGAAACCACCCATGTACCCATCTGTTCACATTGACCCATACACATTTTATCTCCCCATCGGCCAGATTGGAAAGAATGGTGCCTACTGTATGCTGGTATGGACATGTGCAATGAATGGGAGATGAAAGGCTTACATAGGGAATATATGAGTCAGAAACAAAGGGAAATAGAGGGAGAGGAAGACCTCGGAGGAGATGGAGAGATGGTGTGAATAAAGGGTTGCAAGCTAGAGATGTGAATGAAGTACAGGCAAAAGAAGTGGTGATGAATAGGAATGCATGAAGAAGGATTGTGAATATATGAGCGATAACGTGGTCGTAGGGAGAGGGGGTCAAGTGCCAGTTGGACTAGATAATAGTCCGTCAGTCAGGCACCTGGCCCGGGAGTCAGTGTATATAATATATGAGCGATAACGTGGTCGTAGGGAGAGGGGGTCAAGTGCCAGTTGGACTAGATAATAGTCCGTCAGTCAGGCACCTGGCCCGGGAGTCAGTGTATATAATTATGAAGGGCCTTGCCTGGAAGTGATTTGGGCGGGCATTGTGGTGCACTCCACTGCGTGTCTACCTGCTGAAACCAGAACCTCTCCGGGAGGTCTGGGACCTGGGAGTCTTTTGCTGAAGACCCCAAAAGGGCCTTGGTCTTTTGGTCTTCTCCTGGATGACTTAGATGTGTCTGAATTTTGATTTTATTGTATTTTGTTGCTTCTGTTCGAGATCTGTCTCGAGTCAGCCACCCCCAGCTATGGGGCACGTGCCTGAGTATATATATACATACATTATATTGTGACCAAACTTAGCCTAAATTATACTAATCTTTGCCACTATCTATTGAGGGACGCTTTACTCTACTTCATAAGTTTGGCCGTATAGATTGTCCCAAGCGGATCCGTCTCTAGTGAGATGAACAACCCGTGCCAGTATTTTCAAGGACTTACAGGACTGATCACTCAACTTAGGTTCCGTTCGGCTCCGAGGCCCTTTGTGTATCCTTTGAGCTCTATTTTTCAACAGTGGTGGGTGGCTAGTCCATCCACCAACTTGCTTCACCCTTAGGTGAGCAGTAAGGATTTGTACAAGGTTTACTCCCCTAGACGGGATCCCGATTTTGATTACTATGAAGAAATTAACCTATCTAACCTGACCCACTGGCATATAATCGCATACATTGAGAGAGAGAGATTGTGTGTATGTGTGTGTGTGTGTGTGTGAGAGAGAGAGAGGATGAAAAATACTGTATGTTCACCTGCACAGTCTATATATAGTTTTCCAAATTATCTTTGCTTTCCATGCCTCCATTAGCGTTCAGAATTTATAATCCTACACACACACATACACATACACACCTGCCCACCTACCGATCTATCTACCAATATCCTTACCTACCCACTAACCTACCAACCTACCTACATCTTTACCTACCTACCTACCTAGCTAACTACCTACCTATTGTATTATACATAACAGCATACCCCCAAATATTCCAACAAAACATTACAAGGTACTTACACTAATAACGTCCATGTGTGTGTGGGGGCAAGCGGTGGTGTGCTTAAAAGTACTAATTTGACTAAATATGTAGGTTTGCAGGTACATGAGCTTTGGGGCGACAGTTTAAGTGTACACACCTCTTTAAAATGCGTTGAAATGGAGTGTTTTCGGTTAGGTTAGGTAAGTTAGGTTAGGTTAGGTAGGTTAGGTTAGGTTAAGTTTTATCTAAATAGTTATATTTTGGTTTAAAAATCGAAACATGTACTCGTAAGCATTCATAATTAACGTGTGTACCGATAAACACACCACCGTTTGTGTGTGTGTGTGTGTGTGTGTGACCCCCCCCCCAAGTCGCTCATTAGGTGAACGTAATGATGCTGTTGGCTATACCAATATTTCAGAGGCTAGGCACACCACACGGTAATGATGCTGGGGTATTGTATGGGGCCGATGTATTCTTTTGTATTGTATTGTGTTGTATTGTAATGTATGTATTGGAATTAGTGCACTAACTGAAGGCTGAGTATTGTATGAGGTGCTTAATTGGCACTATGCAATAGTTATTAATATATATATTACTGAAACGGCATTTTAATAGAAATAATAATAATTATTAATTATAATAATAATTGCCAAGCAGTCAGTAGGCAAACCCGCACTCCCTGAAAGGCGTAGGGAGGATCAAGGTTAAGAGATACAACTTTTTGTTGTATCTCTTAACCTTGGGGAGGATCAGCTAGAAAATGCTAGCTGATCCCTTAGTAGAAGGAATAGCCTATACTTGTATGTTAACTATGCCTCACTCACTCATTTTTCTCTCTCTCACTCTCTCTCTTGTATGTGTGTCTATGTATTTATAACTATAGTGTATTCCTATTTATCTATCAATACTTGTCTCACTCTTATCTATCAATCTATTTATCCCCCCCTCCTCTCTCTCTCTCTCTCTCTCTCTCTCTCTCTCTCTCATTGCACAGTGCTATATTTTCTGTACCGGTACGGCGGCGGTACCCCTGAACAGACTGGAATGTATTTTAATGAATTGTATTGTGTAACTATGTTTTCACTTACTTATTGTCTCTCTCTCTCTCTCTCTCTCACTCTCTCTCTCTCTCTCTCTATCTCCTTGACATGTTAGAACTTGTCGGATCATCATGTCTCATGTTTCAAAGTCAAATTGAGCCGTAGGGAAGAAAAGGGAAAATGAGAAAACTAAGAGAGAGAGAGAGAGGGGGAGATAGATAGATAGACAGATAAGAAGCGAGACAAGTAGTGATAGATAAATAGAAATACAGTATATATATAAATACATATATAGGCCTACACATAATGCCCCTTTCCCACTGATGCGACTTCTCACGATTTTCATCGCCGACACCAATAAATTGGCACATTAGTGACATATCTTAAACCCTCTCATGAAAAATCGTTTGACTCGCAAGGCCTCTCAAGGCCTCACAAGGGCCCTCGCGGGGTCGTCGCAAATGTTCGGACTGTTCAAAATTTTGGACGAGGACTCACGAGGGTTCGTTGCCCTCGCAAGAATCGTCTAGCATCGCCGAGGGATCTGCGAGGGCTTCTGCGATCATCTGCCATATCGGCGAGACATCGCGGAGGGTTTCGCACAAAAAACCTTTGCAACGCTGCATGGATGCTCACCGATGCTCTCAGATGCTCTGCTCGCTGATGCTCTCAGATGTTCCTATAGAAAATCGACGATGCCAAAGAGCACCTTCGGCGAGGTGGGTACATTTTTTTTATTAGGCCTATTGTGAACCTGTCAACCCTTTTTCCTATGCACCTCTCTTGGGGGGTTCACCTGTTTTTTTTTCTCTTTATCTCCTTTTCTCTCTTTCTCTGGTTTGTATCCATTCAGCCCCATTCAGCTAACTGTTTTAAGACGTTTATCCCCATCCAAGTATCAATATCTTCCTGGCAAGCGATAGCGAACCAGCATTATATGGAGAAATCTGGCTTTGCCGGAGACATTTTTCTATCGAAAAATGTACAAATTTAGCTTGCTCTCAACAATTGTTTTTATATACGTTGGCTCGCTACCGCTCACCAGGAAAATATTGAAACCTGGATGGGGTAAACGTCTTAAAACAGTAGGCTGAACGGGCCGAACGGATACAAGGCAAAGAGAGAGGGAGAGAAAAAGAAAAAAAAAAAAAACGAGGAGAAAAGGAGAGAAAGAGAAAGCAAAAAAAGGGGAGGTGGGCTCAATTAAGCTGTAACGCAAACATTGAGCCCACCTCGCTGTTTTTCTTTTCTTTTTCTCTCCCTCTCTCCTCGTTTTTTTTTTTTCTCTTTCTCTCCCTCTCTCTTTTCCTTTTATCCGTTCGGACCCATTCAGCCTACTGTTTTAAGACGTTTACCCCCATCCAGGTTTCAACATCTTCCTGGTGAGCGGTAGCGAGCCAGCATATATATTTTTTGTTTTGAGAGCAAGCTAAATTTGTACATTATTTGATAGAAAAATGTCTCCGGCGAAGCCGGACATTGACAATCTCCGAATTAAGGGAAGATGGGTCGTTTTTCTGGTCCCCTTTCTTCCACATGGTTAACCCCATTAGTTTTCATATTTTATGACATTCGGCCCATTAGTTTGGCGATTTTAAGACATTTCACCCCATTTCGTTGTCAATATTAAGACTTTCGTGTCATTTAGGCGTCGAGTTTTTCCTGGCTACCGATAGCGAGCCTGTACTTTTTGAGGAACCGGCCTTCGGCCAGGATATTTTTCTATCGAAAAATTTACAAATTGATCTTGAAGGAAGGTGCTGGGGGGTGCTTATATGCTTGATGGAGGTCTAGGGATGACACTAAATAATCTCGCCGAGGTATTCGCCGAACCATCGCTCAATTTGCCTTCGCATAATGTCGCCGATTACGTCTTACTCATCGGCGTCGCCGAGTGTAAACTTGTCAACGGTTTTTGTCAAAATCGTTGACATCGCAGAAATTCGTTGCGAATTGACAAGACTACGTCCTCGGCGACGAAAATCGTATGAAATCGCATCAGTGGGAAAGGGGCATAAGAGAGAGAGAGAGAGAGAGAGAGAGAGAGAGAGAGAGAGAGAGAGAGAGAGAGAGAGAGAGAGAGAGAGAGAGAGAGAGAGAGAGAGAGATGGGGGGGGAGGGGCTGGAGTGACACTGACACATGACTGTGCGTGTGTGTGTGTGTGTGTGTGTGGGCAAGTGCGTGCGTGCGTGTGTATGTGCGTGCGCGCTTGCTTGCAAACCCCACAGGTGTAATCAGACGAATTTTGCGGTTTACACAATTAATTACCATGAAAATGTAAACCTTGCAAAACAAAGAAAACCAAATCAGAAACCGCACAATATCAAGACAAAACACATACAATTCACTATGTGGAAGTAAAGTATTGAAGATTAAGCAAAAGAATATTATATTAATACAAAACAAAAAAAAAGGCATACAGGGACCAGGATTACCAAATCAAGTCCGCTCGAGTGTAAATAAATGCCGAAAATCGCTAGAATAATGCAGTAATCCTTACATTATCGCTTTAAAATGGCTCAAATCTCCAAAATATTACTTTAAAATGGCTCAAATCTCCAAAATATCGCTTTAAATTGGCTCAAATTTCCAAAATATCGCTAGAATTCATGTCACGACGTAAAAATGTGCCTCTAAGTCAAAGTAAATACCTCTAGATCTAGTTGGACATAGCTAAATCTGCAACACTGAGTCAGAAACTACAGGTATGTGCGCTCGCGCTAATAAGTCACGTCCCACCTGTCATTACGTTTGGCTCGCTCTGTGCTGTATTAATGTCTCAAGATGTTGAATAGGGTGGGTAAGTGTAGGAACATGTTTGTATATTTCACTCAATATGAAGAAATGAAACTTAGATATTGCTGATACCACTTATTGATCAAAACATACATGGTGCCGAGACATCACTTATTAGCACGACTGTACTGGGTGCTAAAGGGAAGGCGAGTCCATTAGTCTTTACTATTGTATAATTATGCAAAGATAAAATTATGATTTATAATTCAGATTATGTCTTCGGAGGCTATAAAATGGCAAAACAATATTGTCACTATAATGTTCTTTAATTATTTCTCATATTGTCTACGGAAGCGATAAACTGGCCAAAACAACGCTACATCATGTTATTTTTGTTGTATGCCTTCTCATATATTCTTTGGAAGTGATAAAAGGGCCAAAAACATCGCTGTTTCATGTTAATTTTCTTATATGCCTTCTCATTTAGTCTTTGGAAGTGATAAAATGGCCAAAACATTGCTATTTCACATTAAATTAGTCTTCGCAAGTGCTAAAATTGTCAAAACAACGTTATTTCACGTTAAATTAGTCTTCGGAAGTGCTAAAATGGCCAAAACAACGTTATTTCACGTTAAATTAGTCTTGGGAAGTGCTAAAATGGCCAAAACAACGTTATTTCACGTTAAATTAGTCTTCGGAAGTGCTAAAATTGTCAAAACAACGTTATTTCACGTTAAATTAGTCTTCGGAAGTGCTAAAATGGCCAAAACAACGTTATTTCACGTTAAATTAGTCTTGGGAAGTGCTAAAATGGCCAAAACAACGTTATTTCACGTTAAATTAGTCTTCGGAAGTGCTAAAATGGCCAAAACAACGTTATTTCACGTTAAATTAGTCTTCGGAAGTGCTAAAATGGCCAAAACAACGCTATTTCACGTTAAATTAGTCTTCGGAAGTGCTAAAATGGCCAAAACAACGTTATTTCATGTACATTTTCTTGTATGCCTTCTCATATAGTCTTCGGACGTAATACAAATGGCCAAATAAAAGCTATTTCACGTTGATTTGCTTGCATTCCTTCTCATTTCCATTCAAGTCTTCAATCAAAATTGCTCTGGATTGACGCCCTATGTGCTCTACATAGATAGAAACACACACACACACGCACACACACTGACAGAAAATAGAAAGATTACAAATAGAGATAATGCATATATCTATCTATTGGCGTATATATTTATCTTGGCGGTGTTAGCAGCGCGCAAGGTATGCATCCTCCTAGTATGCGTTTTCATTTACATGTGTATACTAGGTGTGCAGATCATTGGATACTGTACATTAATACTGGTAATTTAACATTTAGTTCCCGGTAACATAGATAGAAACACACACACACACACACACACACACACACACACACACACACACACACACACACATACACTGCCAGAAAAAATAGAAATATTAATAATAGAGATAATTTAAATATTTATCTATTTGACTCTAGAGATAAATATACATACATATATCTAGAACTTTCTCTGTATTATCTATCAATCCCTTCCTATCTATAAAGTAGGTCCCTTCATCTATCTACTGTATCTATCTATCTATCTCTCGCTCTCTCTCTCTCTCTATATATATATATATATATATATATATATATATATATATACTGTATACGTACTCACCTATCCATCCATCAATCTATTTATTCTATCTTCCATTCTCCTTCCAAGGATTCCCATTTTCTCTTCCATTCTCCTTCCAAGCATTCCCATTTTCTCTCATACATGTCAAAAACGTTTTAATCCACCCTGCTAACCCGATTTTCTTTAGCGAGGGAGGTCACCGGCTTTTTTTATCTTTCTCTCCTTTTCTCTCTTTCCATGGCTTGTATCCATTCGGCCCCATTCAACCAACTGTTTTAAGACGTTTATCCTCATCAAAGTGTCAATTTCTTCCTGGCGAGCGATAGCGAGCCAGCTTTGCATGGAGAAATTCGGCTTCGCCGGAGACATTTTTCTATCAAAAAAATGTACAAATTTAGCTTGCAGTCAAAACAAAAAATATATATCCTGGCTGCCGAAAATATTGACACCTAGATGGGGGTAAACGTCTTAAAGCAGTAGGCTGAATGGGGCCGAATGGATACAAACCAAAGAGAGAGAGAGAGCAAGAGAAAAACAAGCGAGGTGGGCCCCCTTAGAGAGGGGGTACTGTGGAATGATTGTGACAGACATTTATTGCTGCCCCGACATCTCTCTCTATTATATTACTGGAGAGAGAGAGAGAGAGAGAGAGAGAGAGAGAGAGAGAGAGAGAGAGAGAGAGAGAGAGAGAGAGAGAGAGAGAGAGAGAGAGAGAGAGAGAGAGAACCTGCCTTTAATTTAAACATATCTCTCTATTATATTACTGGAACACCATAAGAGATAAAAAAAAAAAAATGTATTGCATCATTTTGTTGTTTCCTTTAAATCTTTTTATTACATTACTGGAACACCAACACAGCAACAAAATGTATTGCATGATTTTGTCCGTTAGATTTTTATAACAAAGAAAAAAATGTTTTGCATCATTTTGTGCGTTGCATTTTCATATATATATATATATATATATATATATATATATATATATATATATACTGTATATGTGTGTGTGTGTGTGTCCAGTTCAAAATGTCAAATGTAGGCTAACTGGGGTAAAACGTGTTGTTATATTCGGGGAATTGACTAGTTTTTATTGCAGATATTATTTGAGTATAAATATTATTATTATTATTATCATGGTAGTGAAGGGGTTAATACCAATAATTATAACTTGATTACTCTGATTTTCCACGTTAAACTCTCATAGAAACCCAAACCCACCGATACAACAACAGACTAATAACATGCACGACAAAGCCACTCCAACAGCTTCCTCTCACTCTAACACCCCTTCTCCCATCTCAACACTCTTCGAAAAGTAGAAACGAGGTGCCGATGTAAAGGATTAGCCCCCAATACCTTCACCAAAACACATACAACAAAGCCACTCCAACAGCTTCCTCTCACCTGACAGCAACTCTCGATAAATACAAAATATATATATTCCGAAATGAAAAATAGTGGTGTTGGAGGAGGAGGAGGTGGTGGTGGTGATGTGGTGGAGGTGGTGGTGGTGGTGGGGGAATACTATAAACATGTAAATATGTAAATTCACTCCAACCATCGGAAACTTTTGGGGGCGTAAACATTTGATGAGAAATTTGTGTAATGGTGTAATGCGAGTTGTGACATTTGTGTGAGAGAGAGAGAGAGAGAGAGAGAGAGAGAGAGAGAGAGAGAGAGAGAGAGAGAGAGAGAGAGAGTCAAACCAGAGCAATTTTGTTTGAATATTTGAAAGAATATGAGAAGGAATGCAGGGAATTTAACGTGGAATCGCATTGCTTTGGCCATTCTATCATTTTTATAAGACATAGTTTGAACTACAAACCATAATCTTGCATTTACTTATACAATAACTAAAAATCATAAAATCGGCTTTGGTTAGACTATCTATCTATCTATATACTCAGGCCCAATCTCCACTTTTCATATATATATACAGTATATATTTTTATATATTATATATATATATATATATATATATATATATATATATATATATATATATATTATATATATATTTTTTTTGGGGGGAAAGGGGGGGGGGGGGGGGCGATTTAAGACAGAGCCCAAATATGGACAACACAACAGAAAACAATGAACACACAAAAACAAAATACAAATTCACACACGCCATGCCAGTAACCAGCATTCCTCTAATAAGTACGTTCGAGCAGGAATAGCAACAAACACACCACGCAGGAAGAAAATCATGTGGAATTGAAATAATATGCAAGCCGTACCTAAATGCCTGGTAACAATCGCAAAGTACAATAAATGCAATAGATCCAACAGGAATTATATTGCACTTAAAAAAATAACATAGCAAATCAATCGAACAGTACGGGTAGGCAATACAAATTTCCTTATTAACTGTCTTGATAGCGTAATGCATAAGTGCGCGGAATTTATATGTGAGTATCCTAGGTTCGAGTCCTTCGAGTGCCACATGTATTTGTTGATTTCATTAATTGAGTTTAGAGGTGAAGTTGATTTGGTGGAAAAAACATCATAATTACACTAAATTACAAAAACATACCCGGTACTTATAGTAGAACACCGATACAAATATATTGCATTACGTGTACAATTCTTTCAATCAGATTATATATTTCCCAATCAGATGTTATGCAGTTGATGGAGGATTTGCAAGTACCGTACCAAGGGGACAACTATCGCATTAGCCTATCTTCCGATTATAGGCTACCAGCTGACGATACATTGAATCCCGTAGCAGCTAATTTATCGATACGTAGTGGAAAAATATGAAACTACTGTGTAACTATAAATATTCTTTCTAATCTGGATAAAATCATCTGGAAGTAGCTCAATGAAACACATTATGGAGTCAGCTGATTGAAATAATTAAGTGTTAGACCTACTAACATATAACATTCAGAAATAAATAACAAAACAAATAATTAAATACATAAATACACTTAACAAATATCTTATCAGATAAATAAACAACACAAATAATTAAATACATATAATTATACACTTAAAAATATATAGCTTCAAAAAGCTACTGTATATCTAAAATATATAACCCAAATAAAAGTTCCCCTAAAAAATATAAAATCTAACATAGCCTTCACTCTTCAGAGCAGTACCGTAATGTTATCTATAAAACAAAGAAAAACAAAAAAGAACAAATTATATACCGGTATATGTTAGTCAGACTGTGAAAAGTTGTTATTTCGTGAAATGACTAAGCATTTCAGTCCATCTGCCAAATGACAGGTTACTAACTGGTTGCTAACCTAACAGGTTAGGTTAGGTTGGGTTAGGTTAGGTAGTTCAGGTTAGGTAGGTAGGGCAAACCCCATAGTTGCCTTCAAGCTCGTGGAAAGCAGATTGAGGTGTGTCATTGTGTGAACAGTTTGCTTCACTTCATAAATAATAGGTGGAGATCAATATAACCTAACCTAACCTAAGTTAGGTTAGTAACCAGTTAGTAACCAGTCATTTCACAGATTGACTGAAATGCTTGGTCATTTCATGAAATGCCTCGTTTCAGTCTGACTGTAACATATACTGTGTATAGCCTATATATATATTATTCTATCTACACAAAAATATATATACACCGTAGGCCTAAATATATATATATATACTGTATATCTCCACACACCATCCCCTCCTCATCAAACTCGAGAAAAAGATGTATCGAGGCGTTAAATCTTACAGAAAAAAGTGAATAGTTTGGCCTTAACAAGAGCTACGTGTCTCGACGAATGGGGGGATAATATTATATGAAAGAGAGATGATTTGTTCAGTGTTATTGATTTATCTATAGGCCCTATTTATATTATTCCTACACGATTATAGCAAATTAACGTCAAACCCGCCGAACAATTAAGTCTTATCATATTGCTCTCCAATTTAAGTACCGTACTGTACTATAATCTACGGTACATATCGACGGACGTGAACCTAAGACAAGTTGTTACATCGACGAGACATTCAAAACACGTCAAAAGTACCGTGGCCGCTATCATAAACTTGGCTACAATTACAGTAAGATGTCATGGACTATTTGTGTTACTCCAACTGCTCAAATGAACCCATGAAATGCATAGGCCTATGCTAAACAAAGAATTCATGAGAATCTCCAATTCCGTTCGAGATAGCTTCGAATACGTCAGACCACGACTAATGTCCCAGAGTGTACGTCTGAACTTGGCTTTGAAAGTCCAATGATTGAAATGGGTGGCTCATATTATAGTTAACGACTGTACAGCAAAAATGATAGCCTACATGAATGATACAGCATCCTATTGGACATAATACAGTACAGTATATTAATGTTTGAGTGGAAAATGATAGATATAATTATGACGTCTATTGCCAATTCTGACAGGTGGCAAACTGGCAATAATAGTGGGATCTCGACCCACTGCCCTCCTCCGCTCCCAGACTCACAACACACCTCGCGGAATATACACTATCTTCCTATACCATGCTTAATTTACAGCACGTTCTTGTTCTATGTACCTTGAGGAGATGGGCGTCTTGTTAGAAATCGGCAGGGGTAGAGAACTAGAGATTTAAGTAGGATATCCGGGGGAATAACCGCACACAATCACATCACTCTCACACGCAAGTAAACATGTCCGCGAGCTGTCAGTGGCGACTGGCGAGCACTAATCCCACCTTCAATAACTGGCATCCAATTTTCTTTCTTGCAAGCGATAATATTCATATCTATGGCATCCAAAGTGTAGCTATGTTAATGTTTTGCTACAGTCCGTAATAAACTTCACCTTACTACGTGCTATATCTATGTACAATGATGAAACATAGGAAAGGGAACCAATCCCAAGATCTGCTACTCTGTACTGTACGTTGGCGACTGACGCATGGGGTGTCAGCTGTTTTTGTTCCCAGGATGAACTAAACAAAATTCAATTGTGTTGTTAATATTACTCTGTCCTTATTATTACCAATATTCAGGTAATTCCAGTATTATTATTGTAACTCCTTCACATAGTTTACGTATAGCCCAGGATACATGCTTGTATTACTTATTATAGTCGTATTTGTCACCATTGTTGATCGCGTGTCCGTGTGTTTCTTCGTGGTAGCCTATCTCCCTTGCACTACAATAGCAATATCACACTACTGGTTATTATCTAGTCTTGCTACATTTGTTTTATTTCGTGTATTTCATTCATGTATCCGGTGTCATGCGTTTATCGTTGCATAGTTTTCGGTGATAAATATATCCATACTGTACACGCTAAGGCAATAATTGACCTACCACACTTTTCGAAGCTCTCGGATTAAATCGAAACTCCTTATTTCATTGCCTAATATACTTGTATGATGTCGGGAGTCCGTGTATGCATTTCAAAGTGTCAGAAATGGCCAGCATGTGCATCCTCAACCCCTTCTGTACCGGCAACGTCTTTTAATGTTGATCTATCTATCTATCTATTGCCTGACGCCGTGATCCCCGAAGGGGTGGCCACGAACGAACCGCCCCCATGCACCTCTGTCCCCAGTCAGTCGACGCCCCTCCAAACCAGCACCGCCTTCGTTCATGTAGTTCCTCACTCCATCCTTCCACCTCATATTCGGTCTACCTCTCCCCCTGTCCCTCCACCTCGCTCTCGTACACCCTCTTAGTCATTCTCTCGCTTTCCATACGTTCCATATGGCCGAACATCTCAAGTTGTTCCTTTTCACACTTCCAGCACATCTACCTCCACACCACACCTCCTTCTTACTTCCTCATTAGTCTGTCTATCCCTCCATGTAACTCCGCACGCACTCCTTAAGTAATTCATTTCCACTGCTCTCACTCTTGGTCTGAGTCTCTCAACCAACGTCCATGCTTCGCTTCCGTAAGTCAGTGTCGGGATTACCACACTGTCATGCAAGGACTTCTTCACTTCCATACTGACCACCCTATTTCTTGTTACTGCTTTTAGCGTTCCTACAACCCTCTTCCCCTGTTGTACCCTCTCCCGCACCTCTTTATCCATAGTCCCATCTTTACTCAACACACTGCCCAGATACTTAAAAGAGTTGACGATCTCCATAGCCTGACCGTTCAGCTTCACCTCACACTCTGTGACTTCACCCCTTTCGAAGACCATAACCTTGCTCTTCCCCGTATTTACCTTCAAATTCCGTTTTTCGCACACTGTCCAAACTCATTACCAGACCCTGCACCATTCATATCACTCATCAGAACTGTATCATCCGCAAACAGCAGTATAGGTAGCTTCCACTCAATTCCCTCCCTTTTCAGCGATACACCAACATTCACTGCTCTTGATAGTATTTCTTTCATGACTCCATCCATATACAGTAAACAACCACGGGGACATCACACACCCTGTTTCAAACCAACATTCAGGTCAAAGAACTCGCTCTGCTCACTCTCCACACGTACTGCCGCCTTTGCACCCTCATACATGCTCTTCACTGCTTTCAGCAACTTGCCCTCTACTCAGGATATTCTAAGTACTTTCCACAAACCTTCTCTATCCACTCTGTCATAGGCCTTCTCCAAGTCCATAAAGGCAACATACACCTTTTGTTTCTTCTCCAGATACTACCACAACACAATCAGGGTAAAAATCTGATCTACACATCCTCTTCCCTTCCTAAAACCTCCCTGCTCGTCGCCTATCCATTTCTCCGTTCTCACTCTCACTCTCTCAATCACTACCCTACTGTATACCTTCCCTACTACGCTTAGAAGACATATTCCTCGGTGGTTACCCACACTCCTCTTTCCCCTTTGCCCTTATATAGGGGGACTATTATGTCTTCCAGTCATCGGGTGCACTCCCCTTCTCCCATGCTAGTTTGCACATTTTCCATACCCATTCTATCACTATCTCACCACCATACCTCAACATTTCCCACACCTCCATCTGTTCCTGGTGCTTTCCCAACTTCACTCTTTTCATGGTTCCCACACTTCTGACCTCCTGATCCCACCTCCTCCTCCACTACTTCTCTTTTTCTCCTCCCATACCTATCCAGCTATGTTTGCTGGCTCTTCATTCCTTTCATTTAGCAACTCACTGAAGTACTCCCTCCATCTTTCGACTCTCTCTTGCTTCTCGGCTAGCATTCTCCCATTCTTATCTTTCACACCCTTACTGTTTCCCTTGCTACCTTCCCTAACTTTCTTGACTTCTTTCCAGAACAGTTTCTTACTCTCCCTGTTTTCTTACTGTTGATCTTGCTAATTATTAGACGATGTTATCCAGTTAAACAAAGGCCTCCAACAACTACCAGCGAACGATCTCACTTAACCTTTTATTTTTTTTACTTTCACAGATCCTTCTGAAACTGCACAAAATCGTCTAAATGTAGCTAGAAAATGAAAAAAAACATCACCGGTACAGAAGGGGTTAAGTATATCCTACAGCACACAAGCCATGGCTCTCTCTGACCCCTAGAACTGCATATATATATATATAATATATATATATATTTATTGTAATATTATTGTAATATTATAAATATATATATATATATATATATAATATATATATATTTATTGTAATATTATTGTAATATTATAAATATATATATATATATATGTTAGTAAAGCCAGGTAATAAATTTTCTTTAATACATACGAGGTTGAAAGAAATGGCAATTTCTGCGTTGGAAATTTTATTATTCAAAGTTTCCAGGTCTCTGATGAGTTTTCGCTGGGTGGCAGGAAGTAGATGAAGGAGATGAGCAAAATTCATGGTGGTACAGGGTTACATTAATGTACATGATACAGGATCTACAACGCATTTCACTGGACAACCAGCATTATCAAGTAAGGATAGAATGATATAAAAGGAATGAATGAATGAATGAATATAGAAAAGGTGGGTGAGGGTGAAAGAAGGGAAGTTTTTATTGGTTAAGTAGGAGAGACGGTGATAATAGTGGGAGAAATAGGGTGTCGGGGCTTGCCCCAACGTGCGTGAGTTGAATAATTGAGCTGGGGTTGAGTTGATTTAGTTGAGAAGTTACTTTAATGAGATTCAGGCAGAAAAGGTAAACAGGAAGGGTATATATAGAGGGTGGAGGATCAGAGGAGGCGAAAATCAGGGGGCAAAAGTCTGCTATTGGTGGAGGGGTATTCTAGGAGAGAGAAAGAGAGAACCGCTTCACGCATGCGCATGCGCACTGGATGCGGGATGGTGGTCGGTTGGCGGGGTCGAAGCTGATTGGCTGCGTGTCGAGGGGCGTGGCCTAAGTTCTGTAGTACGTGTGGCGCCTGCGGAAGACGAAGCTGAAGGAGGTAGCGCGGGGGGCTGCGTCAAGGGCACCGGGGGGCGAGGGGGGGTGTTTGGTCCTGTAGGAAAGTGCCTTTTGGCAGAAGGAAGGATCTGAAGGTCCAGAGTTTGGTTGTTGATGTTGGGATGTAAGGCTTGGATATATAAGGCTTCGAGTATAGGTAATCTCCTTGGGTCACTTTCTTTATCGAGTATGGTGGTGTGTTTCTCTAACTCGTTGCGTGTGAGGTGGGGGTGGTTAGGGGTGAGATAGTGGTCTTTGATGGCTCCAGCCTGAAGGTGAAGAGTTAACCGACGTGAAAGACGAGTCTGCGTCATACCAATATCGGAATGAGGTCCACAGTCCTCATAATTACAGGTATGTTGGTAAATGACGTGATCGTCGGTCATCGGGCTCTTTATCTTGGTGGAAGCAGGTTTGTTGCGGAGAACGAGGTTGGAGGTCTTGGGGGATTTGTAATAAATTATTAATTTGATTTTGTTTCTCAGGTTGGTTGGGTGGACATGCTTGGAGATTATTTCTTTTAAGACGGCCTCGTCATTTTTGTGTTCAGAGGACATAAAATTGCGGTAGAAGATCTTAATTTCATTGGGGGGGTCAATGTTGGGAGGGCTTTGGGTGTACCATTTTTCAAGATGGTGGTTGATGGTGCTGGAGATGTCGGAGTTGGAGTATCCGTTATTTACTAAAACTTGGGATAGTCTTTCTAGTTCCTGGTGGGTGTCGGCCCAGGTAGAGCAGTGCGTGAGGGCTCTCCTAACATAGGCGGAGATGGAGGATAGAAGATAACGGCGGGGGCATTCACTATCGCCGTTGAGGCATTGTCCTGTGTTAGTTGGTTTAATGTAGACGGTGGTTTTGAACCCATGGTCGTTCAGAGCTACGAGGATGTCGAGGAAGGGGAGTTGTCCATTGTTAGATTTTTCAAAGGTGAAGTTAAGTCTGGAGGAGGTCATGAAGCGACGCTGGAGTTCCTGTAGTTCGTGGAGGTCCTTGATTTGCACGAAGATGTCATCCACGTATCTACAGTAGACGGCGGATCGTTGGGCAGCTAGGAGCTCTTCCTCGATGGTACCCATAAAAAAGTTCGCAAAAAGAACTCCTAGGGGGCTGCCCATCGCCACACCGTCTATCTGCTTGTACATGTTGCCCCGGGGGCAAAGGAAGGGGGCCTCCTTGGTACATAGCTCCAGTAGTGTTTTCAGGGCCTTCTCCGGGATGTCCAGTGTTGGTGTATCAGGGCAATGGTAAATTCGACGTAGAATCATGTCAATGGTCCTATCCACTGGCACGTTGGTGAACAGGCTTTCTACGTCGAGAGAGGCGATTGTGTGTTTGTTGTTACGGGGGGCGTCTCGTAAAATTTCCAAGGTATCGTGGGCTGAGTTAAGGTTAAATTGGCTGGGCACGTAGGGGGTGAGAAGGTTGTTCAGGGCCTTGGCAATCTGGTAGGTGGCAGTGGGGATCTGGGAGATGATGGGGCGGAGGGGGTTCCCAGGTTTGTGTGTTTTGATGGTTCCGTACGCATAACCAGGGGTGTATTCTCCGACGTTTTTTTTAAGGTGGATCCCTCCTTGTTTGGCGTTGATGGCGGTGATGGTGGTGTTGGCAGTACGTTTGATTTCGTCGGTTGGGTTGCGGGTGATCTTTTTAAATTTGGTGTTGTCACTTAAGATGACGTCCATTTTTCTAAGATATTCCTCCTTGTCATGAATCACGAGGCAGGAAGCTTTATCCGCACGACGGATGATGATGTGCGCATGCGTGAAGCGGTTCTCTCTTTCTCTCTCCTAGAATACCCCTCCACCAATAGCAGACCTTTTCCCCCTGATTTTCGCCTCCTCTGATCCTCCACCCTCTATATATACCCTTCCTGTTTACCTTTTATATCATTCTATCCTTACTTGATAATGCTGGTTGTCCAGTGAAACGCGTCGTAGATCCTGTATCATCATGTACATTAATGTAACCCTGTACCACCATGAATTTTGCTCATCTCCTTCATCTACTTCCTGCCACCCAGCGAAAACTCATCAGAGACCTGGAAACTTTGAATAATAAAATTTCCAACGCAGAAATTACCATTTCTTTCAACCTCGTATGTATTAAAGAACATTTATTACCTGGCTTTACTAACATAAAACTTCACGAGAATGCCAGACATCGCACCAGCACCCTCCAGTTTCGTGAAGAACTGGTGAAGGACCAAATAATTGAAAAACGAGAGCTCGCCAACAACCTTCGTAAAGAACGAGATGCTCTTCTACGGATTTGGGAAGACGAAACCCCTCCAGACCACCTCAAAGCCGTACGGTTGGGTCCTGGTAGGGAGGCATGGACGCATTCATTGTCCTAGAAAAGGGAAGTGACACATGTTCCCTTACAGGTAGGGGGTTTGATCCGTTTTCCCTGACTTGACCTGGTTTGAGCGGTGTTTGTGATGGAAGGGATTTCATGGTCTTTGGTCTGCTTGATATATTGGCAATACGTCACTGGTTGATTTGGCTGTTGTCTGGATACGGGAGCAGGTTCTTGGTGGCGTTTGGTTCTTGTTGGTTGGTCCCCGGTATTTCAGATGGTACTCTTGTTGTCTATGATACTGATGTTGTTTTTTATTATATTGTTGTTATTGATGTTACTGTTGTTTTTTATGATGCTGTTGTGGTTATTGATGTTGTTGCTTATGCTGCTGTTGTTGTTATTGATGATGAATTTGTTAATATTAATGCTAAACATGCTGATGATGATATTTGTGTGTTGATGTTGATTATGATGAGATATACTGTACGTATATCGACTACCGGTACTAGCTGACTTTTGTGCTCTCTCTCTCTCTCTCTCTCTCTCTCTGTATGAGTAAGGGAGGGTTGGTCACTAACAAATCTGGAATTAAGACGGACCGTTGTTTGTTGTTTTTTTCTCCCGCTAAACCTCCATCAAACTTAGAAAAACACCCCCTAGACCCCCCTTCAAGAAAAATTTGTAAATTTGTTGGTAGAAACATTTCTCGGCCGAAGGCCGGTTTCTCTTAAAATTTCAGGCTCGCTTTCGCTCGCCAGGAAATATTTGACACCTATATGGCACGCAAGGTTTTAAAATTGACAACGAAATGGGGCGAAAGGTGTTAAAATCGCCAAACTAATGGGCTAATAATTTCAAACAAATGGGGTTTAAGACGAGGGAGAAAGGGGACCAGAAAAACGATCCATCTCCCCTTAATCTCAACAGTCCATCAGCCTCCCCTTAATAGCTCGACACTGATTGCTGTTTGTATATATCATTCCATGTCGAAAATACCTGTCTTAACCCCTTCTGTACCGGCGACGTCTTTTAAAATGTATGCTAGCTAGAGGTTTTTGTGCACTTTAAGAAGGATCTGTGGTAGTTAGAAGGTAGGTAGAAGGATCTGTGGTAGGTAGAAGGATCTGTGGTAGGTAGAAGGATCTGTGTTAGGTAGAAGGATCTGTGGTAGGTAGAAGGATCTGTGGTAGTTAGAAGGTAGGTAGAAGGATCTGGGGTAGGTAGAAGGATCTGTGGTAGTTAGAAGGATCTGTGGTAGTTAGAAGGTAGGTAGAAGGATCTGTGGTAGGTAGAAGGATCTGTGGTAGGTAGAAGGATCTGTGTTAGGTAGAAGGATCTGTGGTAGGTAGAAGGATCTGTGGTAGTTAGAAGGATCTGTGGTAGTTAGAAGGATCTGTGGTAGTTAGAAGGATCTGTGGTAGGTAGAAGGATCTGTGGTAGGTAGAAGGATCTGTGGTAGTTAGAAGGTAGGTAGAAGGATCTGTGTTAGGTAGAAGGATCTGTGGTAGGTAGAAGGATCTGTGGTAGTTAGAAGGTAGGTAGAAGGATCTGGGGTAGGTAGAAGGATCTGTGGTAGTTAGAAGGATCTGTGTTAGGTAGAAGGATCTGTGGTAGGTAGAAGGATCTGTGGTAGTTAGAAGGGTTAAGTGATATAGTTCGAAGCCTGTAAGTTGCTGGATCCCCTTTTAAAACTGAGTAAAATCGTCTAAGAGTAGCCAGAATAAAGTTAAAAGGATGGTGTCGGTACAGAAGGGGTTTATATCAATTGGCCACTTGCGAGTTTCTGTCTATAAGGAAGTTGGAGCTGTAGACGTCGATAATCAACATAATTATCACCTAAATTGCGGTTGTAATGCTTATATAAATACATAAAACCCCATTCAACATCATTTTTATCCATTAGGAACCTACATTATCATTGTATTTCTGTTTAAAATCAATGTGTATGGCTCCAACTTCCTTATAGCCTGAAACTCGCAAGTGGTCAATAGGCTATACCGGTACACTGATGTGTATGACTCCTTCATTATCTCACTATGATTATATTATTACTTGTGGTCAATAGGTTATACCGGTACAATGATGTGTAGGACTCCTTCATTATCTCACTATGATTATATTATTACTTGTGGTCAATAGGCTATACCGGTACACTGATGTGTAGGACTCCTTCATTATCTCACTATGATTATATTATTACTTGTGGTCAATAGGCTATACCGGTACAATGATGTGTATGACTCCTTCATTATCTCATAATGATTATATTAATACTTGTGGGGTTGTATTATTGGCACAGCATGTTCATTAAGGGGGGTCACCTGCTTGTTTCTATCCTGTTTTTCTCTTTCTATGGCTTGTATCCATTTGGCCCCATTCAGCCTACTGTTTTAAGACGTTTATCTAACCATTTCAGACCCCATGAGGCATCGTGTTTCGCGAATATCTTCATGGCTCTTAGTCACATCATTATGACATTCTAACACAATGTTTACGACAACCCGCCGCAATATGTGGTGGTATAGTAGTTTGGCAAATTGTTATACTTAAGGAGTTTACTCATATCATCTTAAGGTGTAGTCAGTGAGAACACAAAAACCTGAGCAAATGTTCGGACAAGACGACGTACCCCCCTCCCCTATATCTATTCCTTCCTTTCCCCACCAAACAAGCTCCCCGCCATCCCCCTCGCACACCCATCCTTCTTTCTCCCCCCCCCCCCCCCCCCCCCCCCCCTCTCTCTCTCCCTCCCTCTCTCTCTCTGTACTATCTCAATAAAGAATCAAATCAAATAAAAAATCTCTCTCTCTCTCTTACATTCGTGAATAGTATGAAAAACAAATACGTGTAGCATATAACTGGATATTTATAGGCACAAACAACTCGAAAGGAGACTAAAACTGAAGTATGAATGGATTTTACACGGAAACGCTCTCTCTCTCTCTCTCTCTCAATTGCACACAGGGAAATATAAAGTCTTTCACATAGTTATTCTATAGTAATTTCGTATAATACCTTACGAATATAACATTTGGGTGTAGTATGAATTGATGGTTTATGGAAATAACCGTGAGGGCTCAGTTGCCAGTTTGATATTTTTCCAGTGTTTGGAATATTTGAGCAGGTAGATGGTCACTGGCATGCGATCGAAGAAGGCGGTTTGTCGCAAGCTACTGAAGGTGTGCTACATCCCTGCTAGCCATGGTCACTATGCTGAGATGCCCACGTGGGTGCAAAGGTGTGATTGCACTACGACTGTTTAATATGTTCAACCACGAGAGGAACGTTGACGCATTGAAAATAAGTCTTAACAGGTAATTATTACCAATAACTCTTTTTATCTATAACGTTATGCAACATATTTCATAGCAATGACAATGTTTGGGGAAATTATCTTGATCTTAATACCATCTATTACAATAAACGGCAAAATCCGTCCGTCTGTCCGTCCGCATAGACCCAGGTTAGGTTAGGAACGGGGGGGGGGGGGGGCAAAGGCCCCCATCGTAAAGAGGGGGGGGGGCCTGGGGGGGCGAAGGCCCCCCTTTTAGGTTAGATATTATAGGTCCTTGGTGCCCGGTTGGGTTAGATGAGGGTTATCATAATCGGCAAAGTTAGCGAATGACATATAGTGTCTACCAGCAAATATAGTGAAGTTAGAACACGATACTGTAAATTAACCATTCACAAATTATAGTGAAGTTAGAACATGATACTGTACATTAACCCTTCTGGTGCTTGAACACCGGATTTCTAAGCTGGACCAGAGGTCCCTTTAGGTTTGGGTCGGAGGCCCAAAACGCCCTCCGCAGGAGCTAGCTTAAAAGTCCGCACGGAGTGCGGACTTTTATGCTAGTGATAAATATTATGAAAAGCATGTGTTCCTAAATATTCGATCTTTTTCCCTAATCTACTGTACATTTTTGTCTTCTCACACAGGCCGTATGACCGTGTGGCCCATGTGATGGGGTATGACCACAAAAGCAGAGCGGCTGATGGTTCAACGCAACCTGCGTTCCAAGCCAGACACACCACCTGAGACAGCGAGCACTCCCACCGTTACACCACCTGACTCCCCGACACCCTCCACTACACCACCTGTCTTTGACAATTTCACTATTGGAGCCATTCGACGTTTTGTACATGCAAAGTTTGCTGCAAAAGAACACTTTACTATTGTTACCCTGACTGAAGAAATAAAGAGGGCCAATATTATTCCCAGTGAGACCTCAGAGACGGCGATATGGCGTGTGTTGCACTGCATGGGATTCTGGTACAGGGTATCACAGAGAAAAATGTATGTACGAAAAAAGTCCCTTGATATTGTATGCCGCCGCATTGATGCTCGTCGAGCACTCCAGCATCACCGACAGGAAGGAAGATAGGTGGTGTACGTGGATGAAACGTGGTTCACCACACGGATGTCACACAACATGGAGTGGGTGGACACAACACCTGTAACTAGTGCCACCTATAGCCGTCAGGTGCCACCTGGTGAAGGGGAGCGGTTTGTGGTGGTAGCAGGTGGCACAGTCGATGGTTTTGTGGACGGCTCCTTTCTAAGTTTCCCTGCGAAGAACAAAACGGGTGACTACCACGGGGAAATGAACAGCAGCCTTTTCCTTCGCTGGCTAACATCTCGACTTTACCAGCATTGGGTGAGCCATCGGTACTGGTGTTGGACAATGCGCCCTATCACAGCCAGTTGTCGGAGGAAACTCGCTGCCCCTTCACCGCCACCAACAGAGCTGGCCTTGTGAAATGGCTGGAGGAAAGAAAAATCCCCTTCTCACCTCACGCTACTCGTCCTGAACTGCTACGAATATGCAAGGAAAACCGACCAAAGCCACAGTATACAGTTGATAACCTCATCCGAGAATGGGGTCACGAAGTGCTCCGACTTCCACCAGCCCATACTGAACTTAACGCCATAGAGCAGGTGTGGGGGTGTATGAAGAGATATGTGCGCTCCTCATTACAACGCTTCACTCGTGCCAGCTTACAGGCCAGGTTAGAAGAAGCAAGGCTATGCGCAACCAAGGAGATTTGGGAAGGTGCCGTTCGGCGAGCCAGGAAGTTTGAGGAGGATTATTGGTCATCTGACAATATCCATGAAATTGTGGATCCCGTCCTTATCACTTTTGACACCGATGATGAGGATGACCTCTTCCTTGACAGCGATGAATAATACAATAATATATATGTATACTTGTCTGTATCATTATTCCATTAATTCTATAACTAATATTGATTTTTGTTGCAATTATACCGACCCCTCCTAATTTTAAAATATTTATGCCCATTGCCCAATCTATCTCATCACAGTATACGAACAATCGAACGACAGTTCGAGATAAACGACCATACGCAAACGTACAATCTAAGGTTATAATTATAATTTCCCACCAAACTTCCTAGGCAAAGCAGTAGAAGGAGATTAAACAACATAATACTTCAGTTCATTTGCACAAACCACGCAACTGATTGTTGGGGTATATACTTTTGAGTTATACTGTAAGCCCATTGTGGGCAAATCATGCGATATAATAATGCACAATGTATGTCTTTATATTTTCCCGTGTGCTATGTAATTGACAGAGAGTGAGAGAGAGAGAGAGAGCGCGTTTCCGTCAACAATCGATTCATACTTCAGTTTTACTCTCCTTTCGAGTTGTTTGTGCCTATAATATCCAGTTATGTGCTACACTTACTTATTTGTTTTTCATAATATTCACGAATGAGAGAGAGAGAGAGAGAGGGGGGGGGGGGGAGGGGGGATAGAAGGATGGGTGTACGAGGGGGATGGCGGGGAGCTTGTTTGGTGGGGGAAGGAAGGAATAGATATAGGGGAGGGGGGTACGTCGTCTTGTCCGAACATTTGCTCAGGTTTTTGTGTTCTCACTGACTACACCTTAAGATGATAAGGGTAAACTCCTTAAGTATAACATTTTGCCAAACTACTATACCACCATAAATTACGGCCGGTTGTCGTAAACATTGTGTTAGAATGTCATAATGATGTGACTAAGAGCCATGAAGATATTCGCGAAACACGATGCCTCATGGGGTCTGACATGGTTAGTAGGTGGGATAAACTTCTTAAAACAGTAAGCTGAATGGGGCCAAATGGATACAACCCAGAGAGAGGTGGTCCCCCTTAACCCGGGAGCTGCGGGGAGACTCTTAAGAGTTCCCCCGGCGCACTGCGGGGAGACTCTTAAGAGTCAGAGAAAATAAAAATCAACTTTTGACATCGAAAAAAAAAAAAAATTTAAATTTTTTTTTTTTTTTTTTTGGCCCCTGGGCCATGCAAAATCTCAGTCCTCTACCTCCCCTCCTTCCCCACTTTCCTCCTCTCCTTCAGTTATCACCTATTTTCCCTGTTATTCCCTTATTCTGAGGTATATTTTCGTGCTAACATTAGAAATCCGATTGGAGGGTGTGGTCATCACTGATAGCAAGCGAGTGCAAGAGAGAGAGAGAGAGTATCGATCGACTGTGTCTCAGTGGCCTTGGGGGAAATTGGCGGGAAAGCAGATTGCCTCACCCATACATTATACAACTCGCGGGCTATATCTCCGATTTTGACCATCCAAACGCTGTTTTCACTCGTTTTATTGTTGTTTCAGGTTAATACCTTTATAATCAACCCATAATAGGCGCATATGGATAAGTATTAATGCTATTAATGGCACAATGAATATTTTAGTGGCGGAAACACCTCAAATACGTCAGCACAGGGGGACGTTTCCAATTACCCCCATGCGCACTTCAGAGGTTAACGACATAAGCGCGGTTCCCAAACCTCCGTTTTGACCTCCGTTTGGGACGGACCTCGTCATCAATGACGTAGGTCCCGTTGGCCGTGAGTGCTCTCCCAGGAGAAAACTTCACGAACGTGAAATCCAATGTTGCCACACTACCTCTTAGCTCGCCCAGTTGGGCTTACTTTAAGTATAGATAGCAAATTATTCGCCTTTGTGGTACTGCTTGACACAATTTATCGTGATATGCACTATGTAAACAGTCAAAATATTGGAGAGTATTTAAAAAGCCTGAAATCCAAGTTAAATTAACGAGCACTAGCATCAAAGGAGGCAATGTACTTCAAGCCTAAATTTGTTGATTTCTGAATAAATATTACACAATATCCATAGTTGGTCGTCGTGACAACATGCACAGCTATCAAGTTACACTTCTATACAACTCTGGCTTCACAATATGGAAAGTATGAGACTATTTAAAAATGTAGGCTACCTTTTCGCCTTGCTCCTGGCCTATAAACATTGGCAGTGCTTCAGAACTCGCCCCACATTTTGTCCTTGGCGGAGAGGAGAGGGCGAGTGTTTCCCTTGTTTACATTATAAATACGCACTATACGTACAGTAGCCCAACTAAATTTTGCGACAAAATATTATGTACGTGGCACCTGTCTAGTTTGCACTCCCGTCCCAAGCCCGTGTGATCGTTTCTAGCAGGGGCCGTGGTGTCTAGGCAGGCGCCACCGCCACACAGACACAGTACCCGCACATGCAGGGCGCTACATATGACAATATTGCTATCATTATTTGTTTGTATCATAATAGAAGGCTATCGCTCTCTCTCTCTCTCCGTTAAATACAAATATAATTACGCGCGACAAACTACTTTATAGATCCATTTCTATACATAACTTAAAATGAATACAATGAGTTGCATAGATTGTATTATATAATCTAGTATACACTTAGTGATTGTTCTAATCAGAACCCCTATTAAACACTATACTTGGTGTTGGTGTAGAAAGTATTCGAGAAACGGGTAGTCAATCTCTACATCTATGTCCTGATCTACTCATATTTATGTAATTATATATATATATATTATATATTTTTTTTTTTTTTTTTTTTTTTTAGTTATAAGATGTTATGCGGTCAGGATTAACGCCAAGTTCGCTGGCACCGGGTATTATATTGTATGAGTTATCCTAAGCGTTTAGGCTATAATATAATTATGTATTCGATGTTACTAAACAAATTGTAATTTTTTACAGCTAAATGACTAAGAGACTTAATTTGTCTGGACGTCAATAGCATCTGAGGTGAAGCCAATGATATTGGGGGCTAATAAGTGATTGAGGTTTCCGAATGTTTGTGTGCGAACTGCTGTATAGATTCTTCCCCTGCCACCTCTTTATTTTTTTTTCCTCCTCTCATGTGTTTCATGTTGATAGTCCCTACCCCTTGTGGGAATAAGGGCTGGCTACTGACTAAATTACAAACGTCAAATTAAGAGGAGTATGCTGCTGTCACATTTGTTAAATGCTTAATCATCAATCTTGTAATGGAATTTAACGTGTTGGCTGCGAGTGTCTCATTTTCTATTAACCTTTCTTTTCCCAAGCATAAGAATCGATTAACAAAGACAAAAAAACACCTTCAAAGATATTGACATGTCAGTAAAGTTTTCGATAAATATCCACATGAAAGATTTCTGATTAACACACAAAGAGCGGGTGGTAGGGTATTTTACACTGTGCCGCCCAGCGTTTTTTTTTTACCCTATACAGGGTTGATTCCGTGCTCATTTTCATGCATAAACAAGACCCAGAGCGTAAAACAAGTATCTATCCCTGAAAGGGCGTAAACAGAGCTTTCCAATGACACCCGAACCATCCTTGTACGACCACTGGTTCTCTTGTAACGATCGTGCAACACGAGTGCAAAAAACCTAAAATAAGGTAATTTCCCTACATAATTCCCTGTGTAGCGAGTGAGAGGAGGGGGAGGAAAGTAGAATACAGTTCAGTACGTCCACGATGGTCGTGGGGAACGGTCATAAGGTTACTACGCTCGGCCCACCGCTCAGCTCTCTCTCTCAGCAACATTACGTGCTGAAAATGGCACTCGACAGCTGTCGTGCACCGCCACATAGTCCAAATTTATTTAACTCGACAGATGTCGTGCGCCGTTGGTTAAGGGTTAAAGAAGCAGCTCTTGGAATAGGGCGAAATATATTACGTGAATTAGACCATGGCTAATTAGTAGGAAACAAAACATTAACATTAACAGTAGCCTATACAATCATATTGGGTGTAGTGAAGGTTGGGATCTTACACGATGGTCAGTTTTAGTTTCTAAATTGTTCATCTTTTACATTAACGACCTAGCTTGACTTAGGCCTAACTAAAAAGATTGGTAATTTTTCAAATGACACTTAAAATAGGTTGAATTATTGATCCTGATAACGATTCATGCTCTCCAAAAATAATTTGATACACTACCCGAATGGGCAATACATGCAGTTTAGTGAAAATTGGGAAATCGACAGAAATCTCAGGATATAAATTTAACAATATTTACTTCGTCAATAATTACGCGCCATATATCTCCCGTATGAAGAGTGAGAGTGATTGAGAGAGTGAGAGTGAGAATGGAGATATGGATAGGCGACGAACAGGGAGGTTTTAGGAAGGGAAGAAGATGTGTAGATCAGATTTTTACCCTGAATTGTGTTGTGGAGAAATATCTGGAGAAGAAACAAAAGGTGTATGTTGCCTTTATGGACTTGGAGAAGGCCTATGACAGAGTGGATAGAGAAGGTCTGTGGAAAGTACTTAGAATATACGGAGTAGATGGCAAGTTTCTGAAAGCAGTGAAGAGCATGTATGAGGGTGCAAAGGCGGCAGTACGTGTGGAGAGTGAGCAGAGCGAGTTCTTTGACCTGAATGTTGGTTTGAAACAGGGGTGTGTGATGTCCCCGTGGTTGTTTACTGTATATATGGATGGAGTCATGAAAGAAATACTATCAAGAGCAGTGGATGTTGGTGTATCGCTGAAAAGGGAGGGAATTGAGTGGAAGGTACCTATACTGCTGTTTGCGGATGATTCAGTTCTGATGAGTGATAATGAATGGGAGTTGCAGGGTCTGGTAAATGAGTTTCGAACAGTGTGCGAAAAACGGAATTTGAAGGTAAATGCGGGGAAGAGCAAGGTTATGGTCTTCGAATGGGGTGAAGTCACAGAGTGTGAGGTGAAGCTGAATGGTCAGGCTATGGAGATCGTCAACTCTTTTAAGTATCTGGGCAGTGTGTTGAGTAAAGATGGGACTATGGATGAAGAAGTGCGGGAGAGGGTACACCAGGGGAAGAGGGTTGTAGGAACGCTGAAAGCAGTAACAAGAAATAGGGTGGTCAGTATGGAAGTGAAGAAGTCCTTGCATGACAGTGTGGTAATCCCGACACTGACTTACGGAAGCGAAGCATGGACGTTGGTTGAGAGACTCAGACCAAGAGTGAGAGCAGTGGAAATGAATTACCTAAGAAGTGTGTGCGGAGTTACATGGAGGGATAGACAGACTAATGAGGAAGTAAGAAGGAGGTGTGGTGTGGAGGTAGATGTGCTAGAAAGTGTGAAAAGGAACAACTTGAGATGGTTCGGCCATATGGAACGTATGGAAAGCGAGAGAATGACTAAGAGGGTGTACGAGAGCGAGGTGGAGGGACAGAGAGGGAGAGGTAGACCGAAAGAGAGGTGGAAGGATGGAGTGAGGAAGTATATGAACGAAGGCGGTGCTGGTTGGGGGGAGGGGCGTCGACTGACCGGGGACAGAGGTGCATGGGGGCGGTTCGTTCGTGGCCACCCCTTCGGGGATCACGGCGTCAGGCAATAGATAGATAGATAGATGAAGAGATTCAATAGCTCAATGCATTCTTGTGATGTCCGATTACATTACCCATCTCCCTTACTCAAGGCCATGGTAGCCAGTAACCACCACCTATATCTCAGAAAAAAATATATAATTTGTTCACCAATCTGAGTGGTGACAGGAGCAAGACGCAATATCAGTGGTATCTAGATGGCTAAATAACATGGAATTAAGTAACTCAATTATTACAAAAGATTTGGAAGTCATCGTCAGTCGTGATATGAAAAAAAAAAAAAAAAATGCAACATTGTTTGAAATCATAGTTTTTAGAGATATCTAGAAGCGTGAATAACAACAAACGTAATTTTAAAATTTCACCCATCTTTAGTAAGGCTTCACATGGATTATGTTTTTTATGTTTTTAATTTTGCTGTCAAGTGTCCATAGATTGATTGGAAGTGACGGTACAAAGAAGAATGGCAAAACAATCCAGAATAATAGAACATTAGAACATCAATAATATTCTAACGCCTGACGACTAAGGACAAATCACACAGAATTATAGCCAGCTTGGGTTAGAACATTAACAGAAGTAAAAGATTATTGAGGTAGTGAATATCATGAAATACATGATATGGTCAGTACAAATGAAATGGGACTTGGAAAAACATTAGGCTTGCATACTGTATATTAGAAGTGTAGAGTAAGAGAGGATATTATACAGATGGTTTAGTTGTAAGTGGGATCCACAAAGACGATGTGGAAAACGGCTGCTGCCTCGTGATAAGCATGCAAAAGTTTGGTAGATATGTGAAATAGGCTACCGATTGCTACAGTAGGATCAATAACGACAGAAAGTTTAGAAACATTATTAGATAGGCACATGGCTGTGATGTGCTGATTGTCAATGGGATCCGCCGTGAATGGGCCAGCCCATGGTATAAAGACTAATATTAGTCTTTATACCATGGGCCAGTCAGCCCATGGAGTCAGTCCTCTGAAAAAATCCCTCTTTTATTATTTTTTTTAATATTAATGTTTATGTGTCCCTATAATTCCAACAGAACCTCCTTAAGTTGTATAAACCCTCTAATGAAAAGTCCGATTAAACTGACAAAATTAGTCAATCCTAATGGGATTAATGAGTATATATTTATTGATTCTCATGATAAACTGATCTCTCTTTTTACCAATGATAGTTTAGGTAAAGTATTATTTATTATATTCGCACAAGTTATATGCATTCACTAAGGGGGAGGGAAGTAATAGGGGAAGATCTATCCTATATTGCACAGATAGTGGCGGGCGAGGTGGCTAGGATGAGTTACTAAACCGAACGACAGGAGTGGTGGATATTATATCAAGTCATGCTAGCTTAATAGTATTTGAACAATATAAGTTAACTAGTAAGTTAGGGGTATTAGTGGATGAGTAATGAAATTAAGAAGTTATATAATGCTCGGTTAACATGAACTTAGCCAAGAGTGATATGATGGAAAGTATTACTCTGTATGATGACTAGTCTATATATTTTATGCACAATATCAACTAGGACTAACTCACATGCCGTGTGTTCCTAGGCCTCCAACAGCGCAGTCTTCGACCCATGTGTGGTTGAGCTGAAAGTGTTCTTGTCTGAGAAAGCAACTCTTGGTTGGGAGAGAGGTATCCTGACCAGGATTCGAACCCACTCACTCCAGGTATGTTTGGGAGAGTTGGGCACCGTAACCACTCGGTCATGAGCGGATAAAGGAAGCCACCTTTATTCTTATTTGAAGAACCCCCGCCAACTCGGCTAAGTGATACAATTTTAATCGTCCTGGTACTATTATGGAACCTCTCTGACATTATCAAAACAACTCGTGCCCAATAGTCAATGCCCTGGTCAACAAATAGTCGAGCGAAATCAAGCCTAGTTTGTTTGTGCCTCTTGGTTAGCTTTAGCTTGACAACTGGTGATCTATGTTTATATCCCATCTCCTTCAACCTCTTGCGTATAGTTTCTGTAGAAGCTTGAAATTGCAAATGTTGCTTAGCTTCGTCGGCATTGGAGAATGGATGGTTATACATATACTGTTTAATTTCTTGGTCCTGTTATGACGTGGTTTTCCGCTTAGCTCCACTTCTATGTCGGTTTGTCAGTTGCCCTTCTTCCCACCTTTCTTTGCCACCGGTAAACGTTCCGACACCCCACTCTCGCTCATCCCAACCATACTACCGCGTTCAGCAACCTTAGCAGCCTCATGAGCCATGATTTGCTGAATGGATGACTAGGTGTGATGTGGGCAAGAGAGTATTGGGGATTTTCTGATCAGCTAAGCTTCCAATAATTACAGCTTCACGTTTTTTTGTTCTTTTTACCGAAAAAAGTTCGACCTTGGAATATATTGCGTAAAGTGTTAATGCATGGTTGGAGTGGCTGTATATATGCATGTAATCTGTAATCAGCCAATTGCCGATATCTGGATTTTTAGTGTTTGGTTGACCTGTAAGGTACCCTTCCAGCTAGTAACATACCACCAACACTTAAAAAGACGTCGTAAATGGCCTCTTATTCCAGAGGCCTATTTATACTGCTAGGTCAAGAGAGGCGCATTGTGTAAGAAGAATTGCCTAAATGTTTCTTTCCCGCCTGGGAATGGAACCCGTGTCCTTTTGGCTGTGAACCAAGTGGGCTAACCAATATGCTACGGACCACTGTGTATGTGTGTGTGTGTGTGTGTGTGTGTGTGTGTGTACAATTCTGTAAAATAGAACTTAAATTATATACCCGGTAAACTAAATAATGTTTAGTTATACTCCCATATATTTCCATAGTAGACATCATTTCATCGGTAACGATAATTTTCTATATTCAAATAGTATCTCATAGAAACAGTAAGAACTTTAGCTGTATAATAACCCTTTGAATACAAGCGACGTCTTTTCAATTTTATTCTAGCTATATTTAGACGATATTATGAAGCTAAGGAAGGATCTGTGGCAGTTTAAAAGGGTTGGTTGAGATAGTTTGAAGCGTTATTATGGCTAGAGCTCTTTCCGGAGCTGAATAAAATCGCGTAATAGTTGCTAGAATAGGAAGAAAAGGACGTCGCCGGTACAGTATTGGTTAATACACGTTCTTATCATTAATAATATAACCTGATGCAGATGTTGCAAATAGAACTACTCGTATAACCCAGCACTGCAAGATGATGCATATTATAACATACCTGTATTATCTAAAGTGTGTTTACCCCTTGAAGCTCTGATGCGCTTTAGCACTTTATTTTGGCTATCATTAGACGATTTTATGCAGCTTAGGAAGGATCTGTGGTTATTAAAAGGGTAAATACTAGCTCGATCAACCCTCTGACTTCCATATACCCTTCCTAATCTGAATAAAATCATCTAATAATTACCATAACACAGAACAGAAATGCGTATCGGATCTTGAAAGGATTAATTAGATAAAAGAACACAATTATTTACCTCATTGTTTTATCAAGGAAATCAGTGAAGAATGTGGGTTTATAACACTGAACTTTGCCTTCCGTTTCTGTGTGTGTGTGTTAATTAATCTACAAATAGTGTAGCATGAAAAGTGATTGATATTAACCTCAGTGAGAGAGAGAGAGAGAGAGAGAGAGAGAGAGAGAGAGAGAGAGAGAGAGAGAGAGAGAGAGAAAACCTTCTAATATGATACAAATAAATAATGATAGCAATATTGTCATATGTAGCGGCCAGCTTATGGGAGTACTGTGTCTGTGTGCCCTGGCTGTGGTAGCATAGGCAGTGGCGCCTGCCTAGACACCACGGCCCCTCCTATAGACACGACCACACGGGCTTGGGACGGGAGTGCAAACTAGACAGGTGCCACGTACCTAATATTGTCGCAAAACTTAGTTGGGCTACTGTACATTCTGTGTGTGTATGCCTAGGTTATAGGGTGTGTACTATTCATTGGTGACCAGTACATGCCAATATAATATCATGGGCACCATAAATATACGTAATTGTCTTCCGACGTCCGTTCAAAGTTAAACCCAAGTAATCTTTTCCCGGACGGGATCTTGGATCGTATGCGTGCGAAACGGAGAACAAAAGATCCCGGTTCCCGCTCGCCGGAGCTCACACGTCACCAGACCCATGACCAGACATACGTCATCGATGACAAAGGTCCGTCCCAACGGAGCTCAAAACGGAGGTATGGGAACCGCGCTATAGACATATTGACCCGGTGTGTACAGTCAATCATAACAGTTCCTGAACCTTATATGGTTTTAATTATATCAGTATTAATATTTAGAGTACTTAGCCCTTTGAGGCCCAGCAACGTGTGTTATATTGTATTCTAGCAATGTTTAGACGATATTATGTAGTTTAGGAAGGATCTGTGGTAGTTGAAAGGGTTGGTTGCGATAGTTTGAAGCCTTATCATAGCTAGAGGTCCTGCCTAAGCTGAATCAAATCGTCTACTAGTGACCAGAATATAATGAAAAGGATGTGACCTGTACTGAATGAGTTAACGACATAGAGGGTGGGACATAGACAGTGAAGCACGGGAACGAGGTGGCTTCAGAGATGGGGTCGTTTCGGGCCATGAGTGAGCACCGTGCCTCATGTGAAGGCAAGATGGCAGGTGCTCGTTGTACTCTACGTGCTTCACATGTCTCACTCCCTAGACTGGAACAAGACCTCACAGGCTTCACTGTTCATTGTAAAGCGGTGAATGTTAAGGCTCTCAGCCTATGCCCGAGAGGAAGTAAGTTGGAATATAGAAGAAAAAAAAAAAACATATTGACCCGGTGTGTACACTCGCTCATAGCAGTTCCTGGACCTTATATAGTTTTAATAATTATAGCAGTATTAATATTGATATTACGGGAGACTCCAGGTTTTTTTTTGGCTCTGGTCAAAATTTAAAGTTTTTTGTTCTCTCTGTAAACTGCTTCGTTCAACATATGAGAATAGCATAGGAAGGAACAAAAACACATATTGCATCCATAACCCCCAGGGGCGGGGGTTCGCCCAGGACCCCCCAAAAACTGAATAAAATTCAGTCAATCACAAAAAAAAAAAAAATTGTGTCTGTAGTCTAAAGGACTTCTGTAAGCAATAGAAATTATCATATGAGGGCATAAACACCCTTATTACATCCCTAAGGTACCCCTTTGGGGTGCCCAATATCAAGGATTTGTGTCCAATTCGAGTGAATATATTGTTAAAATGTGGGTGTAAAATAAATTTTAAATTAGTTAGCCATCAAAGGTCATTTTCTATAGGTAGAGCTCTCCATAGAAAACATTTATGTAGGAGGGGTAACAAAACTAGACCACCAGAATATATTTACATTTCTCTAAAAGTTACAAATTAAATTGCTAGTAATTACTTTTTGGCCCTAACGAGGCTATTAACTGGATTTGGTATTGCCCAAATGCATTCCCCATCTAACCACAGCAAATTGGCATATAAAAGAACATTCTCTCATCGTTTTTTCGGCGATTTCCCGCAAATTTAGGAGATATGACCCCTTGAAAGTCACATTTCAGCTCTACCCCAAACTAATGGTATAAAATATTTTTTTTTCACCACCTTCTATTATTTATATGGGAGAAAGCTGACGCTACTTTGTAGGGGATGCTTGTAGGATACGCCATGCCAAAATTGGGGGAAATTTGGAAAAAATTCAGTGAGTTAATACTTTTTTGTGAAATTCTGCGCTCACGCGCACGTACATAGAGAGCTGATTTTCTCATCGAGTCAACGTTACACCATGACAGTACATGTGGCAAAAGGCCAGCAATGAGTCTCTTATAGAAGCTGAGATAAAAATCATCCTGGAGTCTCTCCTTAAGGGGAGATGGGCCGTTTTTCTGGTCTATTAATTAATTTATTCCTTTATTTCTTAGTTTCCTCGCTAGACCTCCATCAAGCTTAGAAAATCACCCCCTAGACCCCCCTTCAAGATAGATTTTTACAATGTTCAGTAGAAAAATGTCTCGGCCGAAGGCCGGTTAGTCTTAACATTACAGGCTCGCTATCGCTCGCCAGGAAAAAAAACGACACCTAAATGGCACGAAAGGTCTTAAAATTGACAACGAAATGGGGTGAAAAGTGTTCAATTCGCCAATCTAATGGGCCGAACGTCTTATACTCTCAAAACAAATGGGGCTTACCACGGGGGAGAAAGGGGACCAGAAAAACGACCCATCTCCCCTTAATGTAATGTATGTACCGGTATATACTGAGGCACATATCCCATAGCTCAGGGGTGGTAGTAAAAATGGTTAACCCTTTGAGTACCAGCGACGTGTATTATATTTTATTCTTGCTCTTTACAGACGTTTTTATGCAGCTTAGGAAGGATCTGTGGTAGCTAAAAGGGTTGGTCGAGATGGTTTGAAGCCTGAATATTGCTTGAGGTCATTCCTAAGCTGAATAAAATCATCTGAATATAGCTAGAATAAAGCATAACATACGTCGCTGGTACTCAAAGGGTTAAGTGAGATATTTCGAAGCTTGTTAATGGCTGGAGGTCCTTTCTAAGCTGAATACAATCGTCTATTAGTAGCCAGCATAAAATACAATCGTCTATTAGTAGCCAGCATAAAATGTAATGAATACAATCGTCTATTAGTAGCCAGCATAAAATGTAATGAATACAATCGTCTATTAGTAGCCAGCATAAAATGTAATGAATACAATCGTCTATTAGTAGCCAGCATAAAATGTAATGAATACAATCGTCTATTAGTAGCATAAAATGTAATGAATACAATCGTCTATTAGTAGCCAGCATAAAATGTAATGAATACAATCGTCTATTAGTAGCCAGCATAAAATGTAATGAATACAATCGTCTATTAGTAGCCAGCATAAAATGTAATGAATACAATCGTCTATTAGTAGCCAGCATAAAATGTAAAGAACGTAACTGGTACTAGAAGGGTTAAGGGGGTACTGCTTGGTTTTGGTCTGTATATTTATTTATTTATTTATTTTTGAGTTTCCTCGCTATATCTCCATCAAGTTTAGAAGAAAAAATACCTAGACTCCCTTTCAAGTTACATTTGTACATTTTTCTGTACAAAATTGTCCCGGCCAAAGCCCGATTTCTTCTAAAATTAGAGACTCGATATCGCTCGCCAGGAAAAAATCGACACCTAAAGGCCACGAAATGTTTAATTATTGACAGACAAATGAGGCAAATGGTCTCAAAATCGCCAAACTAACGGAACGAACGTCTTAAAACCTCAAAACTAATATGCTAAACATGAGGGAGATGGGGGTCCAGAAAAAGCGAGTACTACCCCCTTAACAGAGACCGTATAAAAAGCTTGGACCATTTCCTGCTCTGGTATTTTAACATAGGAATGTCCCCCTTCATGTTTTCCCTCGTTTTCTTATGACTTCCTTTTCTTCGCGGTATTTTGGCCTTTTGTTTCCCTCACCTGTTTTGTACTTTGCTTCTTTACGTTCGCGAGCAAAATGTTTATGAATGTTCGGTCTATTGTTGTTGTTGTTGTTGTGTTGTTGTTGCTTTGTTGCTGTTGCCGGTTCTTCCAACATTACAGGCTCACTACCGTTCGCCAGGGAAAAAATCGACTCCTAAATAGCACGAAAGGTCTAAATATTGACAACAAATGGGGCGAAAGGTCTTAAAATCGACTAACTAATGGGGCAAACATCTTAACATCTGAAAACTAATGGGGCTAAGCATGAGGGAGAAAGTGGTCGAGAAAACTGGCCCATCCCCCCTTAAGAGGCGATCAGCATACCTCCGCCAGTGTAGACGGATGCCTGGGCTCCCCCGGGTCCCCCTCCATACTCTGTTTATTCTCAACTGACGGTAAATTGACCACTTGCGAGTTTTGGTCTATACGGAAGTTGGAGCCGTGGCCACCAATCTTTAGCAGAATTATCAGCTAAAATACTGTCATAATACATTTATAAATACATAGAACCCAAATACTGTCATAATACATTTATAAATACATAGAACCCAAATACTGTCATAATACATTTATAAATACATAGAACCCAAATACTGTCATAATACATTTATAAATACATAGAACCCAAATACTGTCATAATACATTTATAAATACATAGAACCCAAATACTGTCATAATACATTTATAAATACATAGAACCCAAATACTGTCATAATACATTTATAAATACATAGAACCCAAATTGGTCATACATTTTATCCATCAGAAACCTACATTATTATTGCATTTCTCTTTAATATCGATGTTCACAGCTCCAACTTCCATATAGCCTGAAACTCACAAGTGGTTAATTGCAAAGTTAACATCAAGATTTGTCAGTTATATTGAAGATTTGTAGTGAGATTTGGAGGTAATTATGTAATCTTGGTCTTAATATGATGCAGATACATAGTAGTTTCCTATTATTCTATTAACTATCGAGAAATTAGCTGCTAAGGGATTCAATTTAGTGTCAGCTCAAAAGAAACAGAGTATAGTTGTTGTTGTTGTTGCTGTTCCCCAGGCTGTCTGACCGAGCAGCCCCAAGGTCTTGAGGAAGGCCAAGGCCATAACCAAGCGCCCCCACAAAACACTCCCTCCGTACCACTAATAAACCCCAGGTGACCGAAGCCACTCCAAGGCGGGGAGCTGAGGAGGGTGCGGAAACGCCCGGGAAACCAAAGCCCCACTCAAGGCCCTGTGCCCCTCAGCAATCATGAAGGGAAAGTTGTTGTTGTTGGTCTGGATCTGCATATAAAACATTAACCTTTTCAGTAACATGACATCTCATTTTTTCTTGCTGACACTAAGCGATTTTATACAGTTTATAAAGAATCTGTAGCATTCACAGGGGTACACTCAATCTCAGTTAACCCTTTGACTGCCACAGATCCTTTCTAAGCTAAATAAAATCGCCCAACAATAGCTGGAATAAAATAAGAGAGGAGGTGGTAGGGAGGAGGGATTATAGGGATTAGGGAGAAGGTGGGAGGAAGGGTAGATTACACTCGTTACCGAAAGCTTTGTCTTTTGTCTCCTTTATAAACATAGATTAAATTTATGCAGCACCGGACTTAAACCGCAGCACCGGGCATAAACCGCAGCACCGGGCATAAACCGCAGCACCGGGCATAAACCGCAGCACCGGGCATAAACCACAGCACCGGGCATAAACCGCAGCACCGGGCATAAACCACAGCACCGGGCATAAACCACAGCACCGGGCATAAACCGCAGCACCGGGCATAAACCACAGCACCGGGCATAAACCACAGCACCGGGCATCAACCGCAGCACCGGGCATAAACCGCAGCACGTACATAAACCACAGCACCGGGCATTAACGTTTTATTCTACAAATTCTCTTAGTGGGGTCCTTAGGGGAACTAAAATTATATTTTGCTGAACCAATTCACCATTTTCTTCAAGGGATTGAGTGTTTTTTTCTTTTGCGAAATTTCATCAGAATTTTCACTTGTATCAATGTTTCCCTTGTTCGGTTTCTTGGTTTGGGAATAGCTCTTACCAAAACAATTACAGATTTTTTTAAGTGGGTTTTTGTATTTACGTTTCTTATTTTTCTCATCGTGTTTCGTAATTTTACCCTCTTCGCAATTTACTCTCTTGTCTTCCCGTTCTCCGGATACCTCCTCCACCTCTTCTTCCCCGTCTTCCGATTCTCCGAACACCTCCATTTTTTCGTCCCCGTCTTCCGATTCTCCGGACATCTCCACTTTTACTCCCTCGTCATCCCGTTCTCCGGACATCTCCACCTTTACTCCCTCGTCTTCCCGTTCTCCGGACATCTCCACTTTTACTCCCTCGTCATCCCGTTCTCCGGACATCTCCACCTTTACTCCCTCGTCTTCCCGTTCTCCGGACATCTCCACTTTTACTCCCTCGTCTTCCCGTTCTCCGGACATCTCCACTTTTACTCCCTCGTCATCCCGTTCTCCGGACATCTCCACCTTTACTCCCTCGTCTTCCCGTTCTCCGGACATCTCCACTTTTACTCCCTCGTCATCCCGTTCTCCGGACATCTCCACCTTTACTCCCTCGTCTTCCCGTTCTCCGGACATTTCCACCTTTACTCCCTCGTCTTCCCGTTCTCCGGACATCTCCACTTTTACTCCCTCGTTATCCCGTTCTCCGGACATCTCCACCTTTACTCCCTCGTCTTCCCGTTCTCCGGACATCTCCACTTTTACTCCCTCGTCTTCCGATTCTCCGGACACCTTTCCACCTTTCTCCCTCATCTTCCGATTCTCCAGACACCTTCTCCACCTCTTCTTCCCTATCATCCGATTCTCCGGACATCTCCTCCTCTGCTTCCTCTTCATCCCATGTTCTGATCATCGCCTCCTTCTTCTTATTCTCTTCTTCTTTCCATTTTCTGACCTGCTCCTCCTCCTTTTCTTCGTCCTCCCTCCATTTTCTGATCATCTCGTCTTCCTTCCTTGCTTCCTCTTCTTCGTTTCTGAGCATCTCCTTCTTCAACTGTTTTTGCTTCTCTGCCCATTTTCTAATCATCTCCTGCACCTCATTTTCTTCCTCTTCTTCCCATTGTTTCATCATCTCCCTCTCCTCATCTTCTTCTTCCTCGTCGTCCCATTTGCTGCACATCTCTACCTTTTTTTCTTCTTGGGACCTTTTCTCAACCTTCTTCTTCTCCTGCTCTTGGGCCAGGTTGGGCTCCCAATCCTCCCCTACAGTGACAGCCTCCCAACTGGCTTCGGTACCGGCCGGTGGTGTGGTCAATCGATCAGGCGGCTTACTAGTGGCTTGGCTTGGCAACGGAGGCCAGGCTTGAGAAGACAGAGGCTTTATCTCAAGATCAATGGCCACGGATACTCTACATACCGTCTCCCCGTCACTCTGCATCACCTCCGCGCTACTACCAGAGGTTAGGCAAGGGTTAGCGTCTGGGTAGCGTATGGTTATGGTATTATCTTGGTACTTGTCAGGCACCTTCCATCGCAGACAACTGGCATACGTTTCGTGGTCAAATGGATTATCAGGATACGTTTGATTACTGCCAGACTGAAGAGGTTGGCTATCACTCCAGTCATTACAAAGGGTCTGTTTAGTGCTGTTATCATAAGGCTTGTTAATACTCTCGGCTGAATGAGGGGGCTTTTTAGTGCTGTTATTACAATGCTTAATACTGTCAGCATAATGAAATGGCTTTTTAGGTGTAGATTCAGCCATTTTCCTGTTGTAGCCTCCCCTTCCCTTATCCTTACCTCCACGCCCCCAATGCTCATACCTTCCACGCCCATCACCCCCACCGTGCTCAATGCCTTCACTCCCACCACGTTCACGCCCATCACGCTCAATGCATCCACGCCCATCATGAACACGCCCACCATGCTCACGCCCATCACGCACAAACCCTCCACGCCCACCATGCTCAATGCCTCCATACCCACCACCGCCATGCACATACCCTCCACGCCCACCAATACCATGCACATATCCTCCACGCCCACCACCACCATGCACATAACCAGCACGCCCACGTCCATCATGTACATAGCCACCACGCCCACCACCACCATGATCGTAACCTCCACGCCCACCACCATCACGCACATACCCCCCACGCCAATCATGTACATAACCACCACCACCACGCCCATCATCACCATTATGTACATACCCACCACGCCCACCATCATCACGCACATTCCCCCCACACCCACCACGCTCATACCCACCACGCCCACGCATTACCGGCTCATATCTACCACGCCCATACCCTCCATACCCACCACACCCACGCCCCTCACGCATATTAAACCTTCCGCGCACATTGCTATAATCCATGAGTAATTTATCACACACGTAATAATATAATAGCGATCAGGTTAATACCTCAAGATATTACCTACAGATCAACACAACCTACATCTTGAGAATTTTTAGAGTGAACCTAGAATGGTCTCGCTAAAGGGCTGTTATGTTTTGCCAGTGTTACCAACTTAAAATATATAAATACACAGTGTTACCAACTCAAAAATAACACGTTAACTCCGTTGACATCTTTTTACCTTTGATTCTGGCTAAAACTAGACGATTTTATGCAGCTTAAGAAGGACCTATATTACTCGCAGGGTTTATTTAGATCGCATTTATTACCCCTTTGAACCATAGAGATAGATTATAACCAAGAAAATCGTCTCATGGCAACCAGAATATGATGAAAATGATGTCCTCGTGCTGAAGGGGTTAAGGGGAGATAGTTATTTTTCTAGTCCACCTTCTCCCTCATGATTAGTCCCATTAGTTTTCAGATTTCAAGACGTTCGACCCATTAGTTTGGCGATTTTAAGACTTTTCGCTCCATTTCTTTTTGTCAATATTAACCATTTCTGTACCGGCAAACGTCTTACTAATTTTACTCTTTATTTTAAGACGATTGTGTTCAGTTTAAAAAGAATCCGTGGTAGCCAAAAAGGGACGATATTTTCCAAAGCCTGATAATTGATGAAGGCCCTTTTTAAACTGAATAAAATCGTCCAACAGTGGCCAGAATAAGTTAACCCCTTCAGCACGATAACGTCTGGCTAACATTAGACGTTTGTATGCAGTTAAAGGGGAGATGGGCCGCTTTTCTGGTCCCACTTCTCCCTTGTGTTTAGCCCCATTGGTTTTCGGATTATAAGACGCTCAACCCATTAGTTTGGCGATTTTAAGACCTTTCGCCCCATTTCTTTGTCAATATTAAGACTTTGTGTCATTTCGGGGTCGATGTTTTCCTGGCAAGCGATAGCGAGCCTGTAATTTTAGAGAAACCGGCCTTTGGCCGGCATATTTTTTTCTATCGAAAAATTTACAAATTTATCTTGAAGGAGGGTCTTGGATGGGTGTTTGTTAAGCTTGATGTAGGTCTAGCGAGGACACTAATCTAATGATAAAAAGATACATAAATGAACAAATAACAACGGCCCATTTCCCCTTAAGAAGAACCTGTGCTTTTCGGAGGGTTTATTGACATCGTTCTTACCCCTTTGAGTCCTCGAGGTAGATTATGAACTAAAGAACATCGTCCAATGGTCACCAGAATACGATGGAAATTACGTCATCGTGCTCAAGGGGTTAAAAGGACGTCACCGGTACTGAAGGGGTTAACCCTTTCTGTACCGCCGACGTCTTTATAATTTTATTCCTGCTATACTTAGACGATTTCGTGCAGTTTAAGAAGGATTTGTGGTATTAAGAACGGTTAAGTGAGATAGTTGGAAGCCTGTTAAACTGCTGGAGGCCCTATTTAAACTGGATACAATCGTCTAATAGTAGCCAGAATAAAGTTAAAAGGACGTCACCGGTACTGAAGGGGTTAAGGGGCGGTCACACTTGTCCTATAAAAAAATAAAAAAAATAAATGCCCGTTCATTCTAGGCTGGGCAGAAATCGTAACACCGAACCTCTCATAACTTGAACAGGACTAGAATAATCGAGCTAATATTTCTACCAAATGGGAAGACTTGGCCAGAGAATGTGTGTATAAATTGACGGCTCATTTGCTCTAGCCCTTTTTGAATGACAGAGGTTAGAGGTTACGATTTCTGGCCAACCTAGAATGAACGGACTACAGTAGAACATTGACCGTAGCACTACTTGTTAAGGGCAGATTTCCACTGGAGAGATTTTTTCTTGCCCCTTTCTCCCTCATGTTTAGCCCCATCGCTTTTGAGATTTTAAGTCGTTCACCCCATTATTTTGGCGATTTTATGAACTTTCGCCCATTCCTGTCAATTTAAGACCTCTCGTGCCATTTAGGTGTCGATTTATTCCTGGCGAGCGTTAGCAAGCCTGTAAATTAAGAGGAACCGGCCTTCGGCATGGACATTTTTTTAACGAAAAATTTACAAATTTATCTTCCTTGGTGACCATGGTCTCTGGGTCTGCTCCTGGATGACCTAGATGTGTGTGAATTTGTATTTTGTTTGTGTGTATTCATTGTTTTCTATTGGGTTTTGTGTTGTCCCTATTCTTGCTCTGTCTTGAGTCGGTCCCCCCCAAAAAAAAATAAAAAATAAAAAATAAAAAATAAATAAAAGGATAAGTGGGGATTGGGCTTGAGTAAATAGAATAGAATAGAATAGAATCTTGAAGGGGGGTCTGAGGGGGGGATTTTTTTAACCCTTTCAAGCTCCAATATGAGTTTTTGTTCTGTTTCTGGCTATTATTAGATTATTTTATTCAGGTTAGTAACGATATATGGAAGTCAAAGGGTTGTTGTTGTTGTTGTTGTTCCCTAAGCTGCCTGGCCGAACATCCCCGAGTCCCTGAGAAAGGCCATGGCCACAATCGGGCTTTCCCACAGAACTCTCATTGAGTGTAGATTGTGTTGTTGGCGTAAGTGGTTGTGTGAAATGCAGTCTTCTATGATGTGTTTAATGGTATGGGGTGCTGTGTTACATCCCGGGCAGGCGTCGACAACGGAGTCATCCAGTCTCTTCTGATAGCTCAGGAGAGCTGGATGGTGTCCGCATCTCAGCCTGGCCAGGTGGACTCTGTCCTCGCGAGGAAGGGAGGATTCAGAAGGATGGATTTCGGGAGGTCGTGCATGCAGCTGCGTGTTGTCTGTGAGTGAGTGGATGGATCGGTGAGAGATATGAGTATGGATGTGCTTCTGGAAGTTGGTTCGGGGTGGGCAGGGAGGGAGAGAGGACAATAATTGTGTGTGATACCGTGTGCTGGGTGTTGTTTTGATATTTCATGGTGTCTGTGGGTGTGTTGCCATGTAGTTTAGTGGGTGGTCTTGGTTCGTGGAGGCTGCTGCCAGGAATTGAGTGCCTCTCATGTCCAGATGGTCTTTGACTTTGAGGATTTTGGTTTCTTGATGTAGGTGATCTGTGGGTGCAGTAGCTGTGCAGCCTGTAATGATCTTCAGGGCTTTGTTTTGAATAGTCTGTAAGGTCTTATGATGTGTTTCAGCTAGGTTAGAAGCCCAGGCTGGGCTTGCCTATTCCATCACTGATCTTATGTATTGTTTATATACTGTGGTGGTAGTTTCTTTGTTGTGTCCAAATTTTGTGTGAGCAAGTGACCTGAGGACGTTAAGTCTGGGTGTCAGTTTCTTTTTAATGTTTGTGGTGTGCTGTTTGAATGTCATATGAGTATCATATGTTACTCCTAGGATTTTGGGTGTGTGTGTATGTGTTAGGGGTGTGTTTTTTATGGTGAGTTTATGATGTATTCGTGTTCTCCTGTCCAGCTTGTGAGCAGGGTTGCGGTGGATTTGGATGGGGCTAGATTAAGTCTGTTTGTAGAGCACCAGCCATGTAGTGTGTTGAGATAGGGTTGAAGGAGATCTGTTGCTCTTTTTGGGTCATGGTGTGTGCATGTGAGTGTTATGTCATCTGCATAGGAGGCTAAGTTTATTTGGGGCGTATTGGGTGTAGTTATATCGTGCATGTACAGATTGAAGAGTGCGGGCGATAGGACAGATCCTTGTGGGACTCCGTTTGGAAAGTTTCTGATTTTAGATGACTGACCGGTAAAAGATACGTGTGCACATCTGCCTGCTAGGAAGTTGGCCAGCCACCTTTTTGTGTTGTTGTGCATGTTTGTGTTGTAGATTTTGTTTGTTAGGTTGTGGCGGAGGATGGCATCGAAGGCTTTACTAATTTTTTTTTTTTTTTTTTTTTTTTAAGAGACAATGAACGGAGGAAGGAAAAACACAGATAAAACAAAAAGGTCCATGTGCCTAAAGGCATCCTCCATTCATAAAATGTTTGTAACAACTGGATTTAAACATTTGTTGATTGTAAGTTTGTGGAAAGCAATTCGAGGGAAGTGAATTCCAAAGAGTAGTAGCTCTGGGGATAAATGAATTCTGATAAGCAGAAGTTCTGCATTGTGGAGGAGAAAGTGTAAATTCATGGGCGCTCTCAGCTGCCCTAGTTCTACGGGGAAAGATGTGGAGAGGCGGCACAATTGAAGCAAGTTCCTCGGAACAATTGCTGTGAAAATATCTGTAGAATAATGCAAGGGATGCAACGTTTCTTCGTATGGCTAATGTAGGAAGGTCCTGTGTGATTGCAGGGTTATTGATTAATCTAATAGCTTTATTTTGAATTTTGTCCAACTGCCTCAATGCAACCACTCCACTTCCACCCCACAGAGGTGAACAGTAATCCATCTGAGAGCGCACATGACTTTTATATATTACGGCCAACTGCTCGTCAGTGAAGAATTCTCGAACTCTGTACAGGAGTCCCAGTTTTTTAGAGGCATTCTTAGCAATGCTTCTAACATAATGTGTCCAGCTCAAGTTAGTAGTTAATGTTACACCGAGAATGTCAATACTAGGGGAAGTGGGAATATTTACATCATTAAAAAATATATGGGAGTCAGTGAGATTCTGTCGGTTAGAAAATTGAATGTACTTGGTTTTCTGTGCATTAAAGGAAACTAGATTCTCTTGTCCCCATTCATTAATTCTAGAAAGGTCCCGGTTCAGAGAAATTGCAGTGTTTATTTTTGAATTTATAAGATCGGGTTGGGTGAAAGAATTGGTAAATGTGAAGGAACTGTGGAGTGTTGAGTCATCTGCGTAGGAATGTATTGGATTATGAGTGGTAGATATGAGATCATTGATATGAATGAGGAACAGAGTTGGGGCCAAAACTGATCCCTGGGGAACACCAGCATTTATTGAGTTAAATTGAGAATAAAGGCCATCTACCATTACACGTATTTTTCTGTTATGAAGATAAGAAGAAATTAGTGGAACTAATGATGCAAGGCCGTAGTGTGACATCTTCGACAATAAGGATTGATGCCAGACTCTATCAAATGCCTTTGATATATCCAGTGCTATTGTATGTGTTTCACCATGTTGGTCTGTAGCTTGGTTGATTTGATGCGTAAGAAGGCAAAGAATGTCTGCAGTTGATCGACATCGTCTAAAACCATATTGCCTATCACTGATTAATTTATTATTCTCCAGATGCTTAATTATGTGATTATTTAATATAATTTCAAAAACTTTGCCAAGAGTGGAAGTTATAGCTATTGGTCTGTAGTTTGATGGATCTGAAGAGGCACCTTTTTTAGGAACTGGATGGATGTTTGCTTCTTTCCAGGGTACTGGGAAGCATGAGGTATGAGTACACAGACGGAAAAATTTTGCCAATACAGGAGCGAGCACCAAGGAGCAATTCTTAAGTACTATTGGAGGAATTTCATCTGGACCAGGAGCCTTATCTACTGAGAGATTCTGCAAAATAGTTTTGACATGTCTGGTGTGGATCTTAAGTGAGGGAATTTCAGGTGAATTAAAATTAAGTACAGGGACATCTTGATTTATTTCATCTAAGGTTGAGTTGGTGGAGAAAATATCTGCAAGAAGGTTAGCTTTACCTCGTGGGTCACTTACAAGATTGCCAGTCGGAGATTTTAATGGTGGAATGGATGAAGCAGTAGTGAAGTTGGATTTGAATGAGTTAAGAGTAGACCAAAATATTTTGTTATCATTTGGATTATTTAGAAGTTTATTTGCCTGCTTATGGAGAAAGTTTGATTTAGTTAGGTTTAATACAGTTTTGGCATGATTTCTGATGTTTCTAAAGTAATTAAAGGCTTCATGTGTTTTTGATCTTGTGTATGCATTGTAGGCTATTGCTTTTTGTTCAGTTACTCTAGCACAATTATGGTCAAACCATTTAGGTGAATTAGATCTTTTACTGTACTTTTGATGAGGAATAAAAGTTTCCATTCCAATTTTTACAAAATCTTGTATGTGGCTCAAGGTGGAGTGTGCATCATTAGAAAAGAAAGAGGTCCAGGGAACATCAATAAAGAAACCTTGAAGACCCTCCCAGTCTGCCCTATCGTAATGCCATTTAGTCACCAAAACAGGTTCAGAGTGGGAGGGTGTGGTAGGTGATAGACAGGTGGCCTGTATCAGACAGTGATCAGAAGATCCAAGTGGGGACCTCACTGTAACATCATAATTTTCTGAATTGGTTGTTAAAAATAAGTCCAGTAGGTGGGAATTATGATTAGGATTGTCTGGTACACGGGTGGGTTGGTTGACTAGTTGAATGAGATTAAATGAGTCTGCAAATAGCTCACATTCAAGACCAGCATAATGTCGAGTGTGGCTAATAGTGATCTGTGTGGTTGTCTAGCTGAGTTGATGCCGTCAAAAGCTCTTTGTGTAAGGTCTGTGAGAAGAGTGTTTGTGGAGTGCAGTGGCCTAAAGCCATGTTGTGTTGGAGCTAGGGGTAGGTCAGGTGTAATTAGTTGTAATACTAGGCATTCCATGACTTTGGAGGGGGAGCAAAGGAGTGTGATGGGGCGGTGCGAGGAGGGTAGCGTGGGGTCTTTGTTGGGTTTGGGGAATGTGATGATGATACCATGCTTCCAAATGTCTGGTATTGTGTTGTGTGAATAGCTGTAGTTTGATATGTTAGTGAGTGCTTGTATGCCTTGTGGTCCCAGGTGTCTGAGGTGTATGTTGCTTATGTTGTCTAGGCCACAGGCGGGTGAGTGCTTGAGATTGTTGATGATATGCTTTGTCTGGTGATTGGTGAAGGGTGTATAGTCAGGGTCTGTGGGGAATTGTCTCTTACGTCTGATGACACGTCGGTCGTCTTTGTGAGGTTTTAGGTGGCTGACATGTGAGAAGTGATTGATGAGAGTGTTTGCTTGTTGTTTACATGAAGGAGTAGAGTCTGTTGTTGTGATTGCAGCATATGATTGTGTTGTGTTGCTGTTGGTAAGTGTGATGCTGTTTAGTGTTTTGTAGAGTTTTTTGGGGTTTGTTTTGTGATCAAGTGTTTGTAGGAAGTTATTCCAATTTAGTTTTTGTTGTTCTTGTATTTTGTGGTTAGTTTGGGTGTTGAGTGCTTGAATGTGTTGTGTGATGTCTTGTGTGGGGTGCTGGGGAGTGTTTCAGTATGTCGCGTTGTCTGATGAGGCTTTGAATTTCTAGTGTGAAGTTGGGGTTGTGTCTTTTTCTGTTACCTCTTGGAATGTGTTTCTTGTCAGCGTTTTGGATAGTTTTATTGAGTATGTGTACAGCATTGTTGATGTTAGTGATGGGTGTACTGTTTAGAGTTGTGAAGTGTTGTTCTGTCTCATTTGTGAATGCTTCCCAGTTAGTTCAAAGGGTTGATTGAGATAGTATTTAACCTTTTAATACCCACAGATACTTCCTAAACTGCATAAACTCGTCTAATGAAAGCCAAAATTAACTGCTAAAATGCGTCAGAGCTTCAAAGGGTTAAGCTTGATTGAGGTCTAGGGAGGACACTAAAAAATAAAAATATATATACAAACAAATACACTCATCTATCCTTAACCCATGCACTACCGGTGACGTCCTTTGCATTATTTTCGGGTAACTATTAACTATTAGAAAGTGTGAAAAGGAACACCTTGAGATGGTTCGGCCATATGGAACGTATGGGAAGCGAGAGAATGACTAAGAGGGTGTATGAGAGCGAGGTGGAAGGACAGAGAGGGAGAGGTAAACCGAAAGAGAGGTGGAAGGACGAAGTGAAGAAGTATATGGATGAAGGCAGTGCTGGTTGGGAGGAGGGGCGTCGACTGACTGGAGACAGAGGTGCATGGGGGCGTTTCGTTTGTGGCCACCCCTTCGGGGATCACGGCGTCAGGCAATAGATAGATAGATAGAACTATTAGACAATTTTATTCAGCTTGGAAAGGACGTCTACCAATTAATAGGTACCCGACTATCGCAATGCATCCTTTTAGCCCTCATATATCCTTCCTAAGCTTCATAAAATTGTCTAAGTGTAGAGAAAATGTAATAAAAGAGAGACGTCGCTGGTACAGTAGGGGTTAAGAGGCATGCCTCAAACATGCTTTAGTCTATCCGCTGTAAGTAGGCGAGAGATCATGACCTCTATCCTCTGTAACTCAGAAAGGGCTAGAGCAAATTGGCTGTAAATTTCAACATCTATTCCTTGACTGACTCTTCCCAAATGGTAGAAATATTAGCTCGATTAACCTTGTCGTGTTTTAGTTACAGAGGTTTAGAGTTCATGATTTCTCGCCTACTTGCAGCGAATAGACTATAGCAACATGTTACAGTAGTGATTCACGGTAATGATGATGATGGTGAGTCTGTGTATTGATGATGATGGTGATTATGGTAATATTAGTGATGATGGTGGTGATTTTGGTGGTAGTTGTGCAAATGGTGATGATCTGTGTTTTTGTCCCAAAGAGGCACACACACTACAGTATGATGATTTGTAGTGATGGTGATAGTGATTGTGGTAGTAGCAGTGATGGTGGTGATGATCTGTGTATGTATGTGTTGCTCCCGAAGAGGCACACGCATCACAGTAGTGATGATGGTGATTATGGAAATAGTAGTGATTGTGGTAGTAATTATGATGATAGTACTTTTGATGATGGTGATACTAGTAGTGATGATGGTGATTATGGTAATAGTGATGATGGTGATAGTAGTAGTGATGATTGTGATCGTAGTAGTGGTGATGGTGATCATGAAAATAGTAGTGATTGCGGTAGTGATTATGATGATAGTACTTTTGATGATGGTGATAGTAGTAGTGATGATGGTGATAGTGGTGATGGTGATTATGATAATAATGATGGTGATAGTAGTTGTGATGCTGGTGACATAGAGATGATGGGGATAGGAGTGATGATGGTGATAGTAGTAGTAATGGTGGTGATAGTAGTAGTAATGGTGGTGATAGTAGTAGTAATGGTGGTGATAGTAGTAGTAATGATGGTGATAGTAGTAGCAATGATGGTGATAGTATTGGTAATGATGGTGATAGTAGTTGTGATGATGGTGATAGTAGTAGTGATGATGGTGATAGTAGTAGTAATTGTGGTGATAGTAGTAGTGATGATGGTGATAGTAGTAGTGATGATGATGAATGTAGTATTGATGATGGTAATAGTAGTAATGATGATGGTGATAGTAGTAGTGATGATGGTGATAGTAGTAGTGATGATAATGATAGGAGTAGTGATGATGATGAATGTAGTAGTGATAATGGTAATAGTAGTAATGGTGATGGTGATAGTAGTAGTGATGATGGTGATAGTAGTAGCAATGATGGTGATAGTAGTAGCAATGATGGTGATAGTAGTAGTAATGATGGTAATAGTAGTAGTGACAGTGATGATGATGAATGTAGTAGTGATAATGGTAATAGTAGTAATGGTGATGGTGATAGTAGTAGTGATGATGGTGATAGTAGTAGCAATGATGGTGATAGTAGTAGTAATGATGGTAATAGTAGTAATGATGATGGTGATAGTAGTAGTGATGATGGTGATAGTAGTAGTGATGATGGTGATAGTAGTAGCAATGATGGTGATAGTAGTAGTAATGATGGTAATAGTAGTAATGATGATGGTGATAGTAGTAGTGATGATGGTGATAGTAGTAGTGGTGATGGTAATAGTAGTAATGATGATGTTGATAGTAGTAGTAATGATCGTGATAGTAGTAGTGATGATGGTAATAGTAGTAATGATGATGTTGATAGTAGTAGTGATGATGGTGATAGTAGTAGTGATGATGGTAATAGTAGTAATGATGATGTTGATAGTAGTAGTAATGATCGTGATAGTAATAGAGCCCCTAACATTTTGTGGCAGTTTCCGACAGCACGGCGGGGGCGAAGTCTGCCATCTAAGATTGACCATTTACGAGTGTTAGTCTATCAAGAGTAATCAAACTAATAATTCTATCATTTGGGAAGGGTCAGCCAGGGAATAGGTGTGGAAATGTACAGCCCATTTGCTCTAGCCCTTTTTGAGTTACAGAGGTTAGGATTGAGCTAGGGCTTACAATGTGTTCACCTTTATGACATGCTCTGCTGGACTGTAACCCGTCTTGGAGGCCGACAGGACATAGCCTATCCCTCCCGCCCTCCATTTAATATCCGGTTGGACACATGAACTTGTATCCATTGCGTGATATCATTTACGGAAGGAAACATAGTTTGGTTGATTACAACTGCTGTACAACTGTTAATTGGTCATGTTATTAACCCTTTCCATCTCCAATACGCGTTTCTTTTCTATTTTCTAGCTAATATTAAATTACTTTATTCAGATTAGTAACGGTATATGGATGTCAGAGGGTTGATTGGGATAGTCTTTACCATTTTCATTCCCACAGATCCTTCCTAAGCTCTGTAAAATCGTCTACTGATAGCCACAATAAACTGTCAAAACGCAGCATAATCCTCAAAGGATTGCGATGTTCACTTTTCGGGCGATTTTTGCGTGTATTCATTATTTTTCTAGTTTCCACATTTAAAAAAACATCCATTAGATCCCCCTTCTAGATTAATTTGTACATTTTTCGGTAGAAAAATGTCCCGGCCGAAGGCCGATTCTTCCAATATTACAGGCTCACTATCGTTCGCCAGGGAAAAAATCGACACCTAAATATTACGAAAGGTCTAAATATTGACGAAGAAATGGGGCAAAAGGTCTTAAAATCGACTAACTAATGGGGAAACATCTTAACATCTGAAAACTAATGGGGCTAAACACGAGGGAGAAAATTGACCAGAAAAACGACCCATGTCTCCTTAGGGAGACATGTTAGGGGCTCTATTACTATCACGATCATTACTACTACTATCAACATCATCATTACTACTATTACCATCATCACTACTACTATCACCATCATCACTACTACTATCACCATCATCACTACTACTATCACCATCATCACTACTACTATCACCATCATCACTACTACTATCACCATCATCACTACTACTATCACCATCATCACTACTACTATCACCATCATCACTATTACCATAATCACCATCATCACTACTAGTATCACCATCATCAAAAGTACTATCATCATAATTACTACCACAATCACTACTATTACCATAATCACCATCATCACTACTGTGATGCGTGTGCCTCTTCGGGACCAACACACACATACACAGATCATCACCACCATCACTACTACTACCAAAATCACCACCATCATCACTAATATTACCATAATCACCATCATCATCAATACACAGACTCACCATCATCATCATTACCGTGAATCACTACCGTACTGTAACATGTTGCTATAGTCTATTCGCTGCAAGTAGGCGAGAAAACATGAACTCTAAACCTCTGTAACTAAAACACGACTAGGTTAATCGACCTAATATTTCTACCATTTGGGAAGAGTCAGTCAAGGCATAGATGTTGAAATTTACAGCAAATTTGCTCTAGCCCTTTCTGAGTTACAGAGGATAGAGTTCATGATCTCTCGCCTATTTACAGCGGATAGACTAAAGTATGTTTGAGGCATGCCTCTTAACCCCTACTGTACCAGCGACGTCTCTCTTTTATTACATTTTCTCTACACTTAGACAATTTTATGAAGCTTAGGAAGGATATATGAGGGCTAAAAGGATGCATTGCGATAGTCCGGTACCTATTAATTGGTAGACATCCTTTCTAAGCTGAATAAAATTGTCTAATAGTTCTAACTATCTATCTATTGCCTGACGCCGTGATCCCCGAAGGGGTGGCCACGAACGAAACGCCCCCATGTACCTCTGTCTCCAGTCAGTTGACGCCCCTCCTCCCAACCAGCACTGCCTTCATCCATATACTTCCTCACTCCATCCTTCCACCTCTCTTTCGGTTTACTTCTCCCTCTCTGTCCTTCCACCTCGCTCTCGTACACCCTCTTAGTCATTCTCTCGCTTCCCATACGTTCCATATGGCCGAACCATCTCAAGGTGTTCCTTGTCACACTTTCTAATAGTTAATAGTTACCCGAAAATAATGCAAAGGACGTCACCGGTAGTGCATGGGTTAAGGAGAGATGGGTGTATTTGTTTGTATATATATATACTGTATATATATATTTTTTTATATTTTAGTGTCCTCTCTAGACCTCCATCAAGCTTAAACAAATCACCCCCCTCAGACCCCCCCCCCCATCAAGATTCTATTCTATTCTATTCTATTTACTCAAGCCCAATCCCCACTTTTCCCTTCTTTTTGCGGGGTGGGGGTGGGGTGGGGGGGGGGCGGGAGACTCAAGACAGAGCAAGAATAGGGACAACATACAACCCAATAGAAAACAATGAACACACAAAAACAAAATACAAATTCACACACATCTAGGTCATCCAGGAGAAGACCCAGAGACCATGGTCACCAAGGAAGATACATTTGTAAATTTTTCGTTAGAAAAATTTCCATGCCGAAGGCCGGTTCCTCTTAAATTACAGGCTTACTATCGCTCGCCAGGAAAAAATAGACACCTAAATGGCACGAGAGGTCTTAAATTGACAGGAATGGGTGAAAGTTCATAAAATCGCCAAAATAATGGAGTGAACGACTTAAAATCTCAAAAGCGATGGGGCTAAACATGAGGGAGAAAGGGGCAAGAAAAAAAATCCCTCAAGTGGAAATCTGCCCTTAACAAGTAGTGCTACGGTCAATGTTCTACTATAGTCCGTTCATTCTAGGTTGGCCAGAAATCGTAACCTCTAACCTCTGTCATTCAAAAAGGGCTAGAGCAAATGAGCCGTCAATTTATACACACATTCTCTGGCCAAGTCTTCCCATTTGGTAGAAATATTAGCTCGATTACTCTAGTCCTGTTCAAGTTATGAGAGGTTCGGTGTTACGATTTCTGCCCAGCCTAGAATGAACGGGCATTTATTTGTTTTATTTTTTTATAGGACAAGTGTGACCGCCCCTTAACCCCTTCAGTACCGGTGACGTCCTTTTAACTTTATTCTGGCTACTATTAGACGATTGTATCCAGTTTAAATAGGGCCTCCAGCAGTTTAACAGGCTTCCAACTATCTCACTTAACCGTTCTTAATACCACAAATCCTTCTTAAACTGCACGAAATCGTCTAAGTATAGCAGGAATAAAATTATAAAGACGTCGCCGGTACAGAAAGGGTTAACCCCTTCAGTACCGGTGACGTCCTTTTAACCCCTTGAGCACGATGACGTAATTTCCATCGTATTCTGGTGACCATTGGACGATGTTCTTTAGTTCATAATCTACCTCGAGGACTCAAAGGGGTAAGAACGATGTCAATAAACCCTCCGAAAAGCACAGGTTCTTCTTAAGGGGAAATGGGCCGTTGTTATTTGTTCATTTATGTATCTTTTTATCATTAGATTAGTGTCCTCGCTAGACCTACATCAAGCTTAACAAACACCCATCCAAGACCCTCCTTCAAGATAAATTTGTAAATTTTTCGATAGAAAAAAATATGCCGGCCAAAGGCCGGTTTCTCTAAAATTACAGGCTCGCTATCGCTTGCCAGGAAAACATCGACCCCGAAATGACACAAAGTCTTAATATTGACAAAGAAATGGGGCGAAAGGTCTTAAAATCGCCAAACTAATGGGTTGAGCGTCTTATAATCCGAAAACCAATGGGGCTAAACACAAGGGAGAAGTGGGACCAGAAAAGCGGCCCATCTCCCCTTTAACTGCATACAAACGTCTAATGTTAGCCAGACGTTATCGTGCTGAAGGGTTAACTTATTCTGGCCACTGTTGGACGATTTTATTCAGTTTAAAAAGGGCCTCCATCAATTATCAGGCTTTGGAAAATATCGTCCCTTTTTGGCTACCACGGATTCTTTTTAAACTGAACACAATCGTCTTAAAATAAAGAGTAAAATTAGTAAGACATTTGCCGGTACAGAAATGGTTAATATTGACAAAAAGAAATGGAGCGAAAAGTCTTAAAATCGCCAAACTAATGGGTCGAACGTCTTGAAATCTGAAAACTAATGGGACTAATCATGAGGGAGAAGGTGGACTAGAAAAATAACTATCTCCCCTTAACCCCTTCAGCACGAGGACATCATTTTCATCATATTCTGGTTGCCATGAGACGATTTTCTTGGTTATAATCTATCTCTATGGTTCAAAGGGGTAATAAATGCGATCTAAATAAACCCTGCGAGTAATATAGGTCCTTCTTAAGCTGCATAAAATCGTCTAGTTTTAGCCAGAATCAAAGGTAAAAAGATGTCAACGGAGTTAACGTGTTATTTTTGAGTTGGTAACACTGTGTATTTATATATTTTAAGTTGGTAACACTGGCAAAACATAACAGCCCTTTAGCGAGACCATTCTAGGTTCACTCTAAAAATTCTCAAGATGTAGGTTGTGTTGATCTGTAGGTAATATCTTGAGGTATTAACCTGATCGCTATTATATTATTACGTGTGTGATAAATTACTCATGGATTATAGCAGTGTGCGCGGAAGGTTTAATATGCGTGAGGGGCGTGGGTGTGGTGGGTATGGAGGGTATGGGCGTGGTAGATATGAGCCGGTAATGCGTGGGCGTGGTGGGTATGAGCGTGGTGGGTGTGGGGGGAATGTGCGTGATAATGATGGGCGTGGTGGGTATGTACATAATGGTGATGATGGGCGTGGTGGTGGTGGTTATGTACATGATTGGCGTGGGGGGTATGTGCGTGATGGTGGTGGGCGTGGAGGTTACGATCATGGTGGTGGTGGGCGTGGTGGCTATGTACATGATGGACGTGGGCGTGCTGGTTATGTGCATGGTGGTGGTGGGCGTGGAGGATATGTGCATGGTATTGGTGGGCGTGGAGGGTATGTGCATGGCGGTGGTGGGTATGGAGGCATTGAGCATGGTGGGCGTGGAGGGTTTGTGCGTGATGGGCGTGAGCATGGTGGGCGTGTTCATGATGGGCGTGGATGCATTGAGCGTGATGGGCGTGAACGTGGTGGGAGTGAAGGCATTGAGCACGGTGGGCGTGATGGGCGTGGAGGGTATGAGCATTGGGAGCGTGGAGGTAAGGATAAGGGAAGGGGAGGCTACAACAGGAAAATGGCTGAATCTACACCTAAAAAGCCATTTCATTATGCTGACAGTATTAAGCATTGTAATAACAGCACTAAAAAGCCCCCTCATTCAGCCGAGAGTATTAACAAGCCTTATGATAACAGCACTAAACAGACCCTTTGTAATGACTGGAGTGATAGCCAACCTCTTCAGTCTGGCAGTAATCAAACGTATCCTGATAATCCATTTGACCACGAAACGTATGCCAGTTGTCTGCGATGGAAGGTGCCTGACAAGTACCAAGATAATACCATAACCATACGCTACCCAGACGCTAACCCTTGCCTAACCTCTGGTAGTAGCGCGGAGGTGATGCAGAGTGACGGGGAGACGGTATGTAGAGTATCCGTGGCCATTGATCTTGAGATAAAGCCTCTGTCTTCTCAAGCCTGGCCTCCGTTGCCAAGCCAAGCCACTAGTAAGCCGCCTGATCGATTGACCACACCACCGGCCGGTACCGAAGCCAGTTGGGAGGCTGTCACTGTAGGGGAGGATTGGGAGCCCAACCTGGCCCAAGAGCAGGAGAAGAAGAAGGTTGAGAAAAGGTCCCAAGAAGAAAAAAAGGTAGAGATGTGCAGCAAATGGGACGACGAGGAAGAAGAAGATGAGGAGAGGGAGATGATGAAACAATGGGAAGAAGAGGAAGAAAATGAGGTGCAGGAGATGATTAGAAAATGGGCAGACAAGCAAAAACAGTTGAAGAAGGAGATGCTCAGAAACGAAGAAGAGGAAGCAAGGAAGGAAGAGGAGATGATCAGAAAATGGAGGGAGGACGAAGAAAAGGAGGAGGAGCAGGTCAGAAAATGGAAAGAAGAGGAGAATAAGAAGAAGGAGGCGATGATCAGAACATGGGATGAAGAGGAAGCAGAGGAGGAGATGTCCGGAGAATCGGATGACGAGGAAGAAGAGGTGGAAGAGGTGTCTGGAGAATCGGAAGATGGGGTAGAAGAGGTGGAGGAGGTGTCTGGAGAATCGGAAGATTGGGAAGAAAAGGAGGAGATGTCCGGAGAATCGGAAGATAGGGTAGAAGAGGTGGAGAAGGTGTCCGGAGAATCGGAAGATGAGGGAGTAAAGGTGGAAATGTCCGGAGAACGGGAAGACGAGGGAGTAAAAGTGGAGATGTCCGGAGAACGGGAATACGAGGGAGTAAAGGTGGAGATGTCCGGAGAACGGGATAACGAGGGAGTAAAAGTGGAGATGTCCGGAGAACGGGAAGACGAGGGAGTAAAAGTGGAGATGTCCGGAGAACGGGAAGACGAGGGAGTAAAGGTGGAGATGTCCGGAGAACGGGATGACGAGGGAGTAAAAGTGGAGATGTCCGGAGAACGGGAAGACGAGGGAGTAAAGGTGGAGATGTCCGGAGAACGGGATGACGAGGGAGTAAAGGTGGAGATGTCCGGAGAACGGGATAACGAGGGAGTAAAAGTGGAGATGTCCGGAGAACGGGAAGACGAGGGAGTAAAAGTGGAGATGTCCGGAGAACGGGAAGACGAGGGAGTAAAGGCGGAGATGTCCGGAGAACGGGATGACGAGGGAGTAAAAGTGGAGATGTCCGGAGAACGGGAAGACGAGGGAGTAAAGGTGGAGATGTCCGGAGAAAGGGATGACGAGGGAGTAAAAGTGGAGATGTCCGGAGAATCGGAAGACGGGGACGAAAAAATGGAGGTGTTCGGAGAATCGGAAGACGGGGAAGAAGAGGTGGAGGAGGTATCCGGAGAACGGGAAGACAAGAGAGTAAATTGCGAAGAGGGTAAAATTACGAAACACGATGAGAAAAATAAGAAACGTAAATACAAAAACCCACTTAAAAAAATCTGTAATTGTTTTGGTAAGAGCTATTCCCAAACCAAGAAACCGAACAAGGGAAACATTGATACAAGTGAAAATTCTGATGAAATTTCGCAAAAGAAAAAAACACTCAATCCCTTGAAGAAAATGGTGAATTGGTTCAGCAAAATATAATTTTAGTTCCCCTAAGGACCCCACTAAGAGAATTTGTAGAATAAAACGTTTATGCCCGGTGCTGTGGTTTATGCCCGGTGCTGCGGTTTATGCCCGGTGCTGTGGTTTATGCCCGGTGCTGTGGTTTATGCCCGGTGCTGCGGTTTATGCCCGGTGCTGTGGTTTATGCCCGGTGCTGCGGTTTATGCCCGGTGCTGCGGTTTATGCCCGGTGCTGTGGTTTATGCCCGGTGCTGCGGTTTATGCCCGGTGCTGCGGTTTATGCCCGGTGCTGCGGTTTATGCCCGGTGCTGCGGTTTAAGTCCGGTGCTGCATAAATTTAATCTATGTTTATAAAGGAGACAAAAGACAAAGCTTTCGGTAACGAGTGTAATCTACCCTTCCTCCCACCTTCTCCCTAATCCCTATAATCCCTCCTCCCTACCACCTCCTCTCTTATTTTATTCCAGCTATTGTTGGGCGATTTTATTTAGCTTAGAAAGGATCTGTGGCAGTCAAAGGGTTAACTGAGATTGAGTGTACCCCTGTGAATGCTACAGATTCTTTATAAACTGTATAAAATCGCTTAGTGTCAGCAAGAAAAAATGAGAAGCATGTCATGTTACTGAAAAGGTTAATGTTTTATATGCAGATCCAGACCAACAACAACAACTTTCCCTTCATGATTGCTGAGGGGCACAGGACCTTGAGTGGGGCTTTGGTTTCCCGGGCGTTTCCACACCCTCCTCAGCTCCCCGCCTTGGAGTGGCTTCGGTCACCTGGGGTTTATTAGTGGTACGGAGGGAGTGTTTTGTGGGGGCGCTTGGTTATGGCCTTGGCCTTCCTCAAGACCTTGGGGCTGCTCGGTCAGACAGCCTGGGGAACAGCAACAACAACAACAACTATACTCTGTTTCTTTTGAGCTGACACTAAATTGAATCCCTTAGCAGCTAATTTCTCGATAGTTAATAGAATAATAGGAAACTACTATGTATCTGCATCATATTAAGACCAAGATTACATAATTACCTCCAAATCTCACTACAAATCTTCAATATAACTGACAAATCTTGATGTTAACTTTGCAATTAACCACTTGTGAGTTTCAGGCTATATGGAAGTTGGAGCTGTGAACATCGATATTAAAGAGAAATACAATAATAATGTAGGTTTCTGATGGATAAAAGGTATGACCCATTTGGGTTCTATGTATTTATAAATGTATTATGACAGTATTTGGGTTCTATGTATTTATAAATGTATTATGACAGTATTTGGGTTCTATGTATTTATAAATGTATTATGACAGTATTTGGGTTCTATGTATTTATAATGTATTATGACAGTATTTGGGTTCTATGTATTTATAAATGTATTATGACAGTATTTGGGTTCTATGTATTTATAAATGTATTATGACAGTATTTGGGTTCTATGTATTTATAAATGTATTATGACAGTATTTGGGTTCTATGTATTTATAAATGTATTATGACAGTATTTGGGTTCTATGTATTTATAAATGTATTATGACAGTATTTGGGTTCTATGTATTTATAAATGTATTATGACAGTATTTGGGTTCTATGTATTTATAAATGTATTATGACAGTATTTGGGTTCTATGTATTTATAAATGTATTATGACAGTATTTGGGTTCTATGTATTTATAAATGTATTATGACAGTATTTGGGTTCTATGTATTTATAAATGTATTATGACAGTATTTGGGTTCTATGTATTTATAAATGTATTATGACAGTATTTGGGTTCTATGTATTTATAAATGTATTATGACAGTATTTGGGTTCTATGTATTTATAAATGTATTATGACAGTATTTGGGTTCTATGTATTTATAAATGTATTATGACAGTATTTGGGTTCTATGTATTTATAAATGTATTATGACAGTATTTGGGTTCTATGTATTTATAAATGTATTATGACAGTATTTGGGTTCTATGTATTTATAAATGTATTATGACAGTATTTGGGTTCTATGTATTTATAAATGTATTATGACAGTATTTGGGTTCTATGTATTTATAAATGTATTATGACAGTATTTGGGTTCTATGTATTTATAAATGTATTATGACAGTATTTGGGTTCTATGTATTTATAAATGTATTATGACAGTATTTGGGTTCTATGTATTTATAAATGTATTATGACAGTATTTGGGTTCTATGTATTTATAAATGTATTGTGACAGTATTTGGGTTCTATGTATTTATAAATGTATTATGACAGTATTTGGGTTCTATGTATTTATAAATGTATTGTGACAGTATTTGGGTTCTATGTATTTATAAATGTATTATGACAGTATTTGGGTTCTATGTATTTATAAATGTATTATGACAGTATTTGGGTTCTATGTATTTATAAATGTATTATGACAGTATTTGGGTTCTATGTATTTATAAATGTATTATGACAGTATTTGGGTTCTATGTATTTATAAATGTATTATGACAGTATTTGGGTTCTATGTATTTATAAATGTATTATGACAGTATTGGGTTCTATGTATTTATAAATGTATTATGACAGTATTTGGGTTCTATGTATTTATAAATGTATTATGACAGTATTTGGGTTCTATGTATTTATAAATGTATTATGACAGTATTTGGGTTCTATGTATTTATAAATGTATTATGACAGTATTTGGGTTCTATGTATTTATAAATGTATTATGACAGTATTTGGGTTCTATGTATTTATAAATGTATTATGACAGTATTTGGGTTCTATGTATTTATAAATGTATTATGACAGTATTTGGGTTCTATGTATTTATAAATGTATTATGACAGTATTTGGGTTCTATGTATTTATAAATGTATTATGACAGTATTTGGGTTCTATGTATTTATAAATGTATTATGACAGTATTTGGGTTCTATGTATTTATAAATGTATTATGACAGTATTTGGGTTCTATGTATTTATAAATGTATTATGACAGTATTTTAGCTGATAATTCTGCTAAAGATTGGTGGCCACGGCTCCAACTTCCGTATAGACCAAAACTCGCAAGTGGTCAATTTACCGTCAGTTGAGAATAAACAGAGTATGGAGGGGGACCCGGGGGAGCCCAGGCATCCGTCTACACTGGCGGAGGTATGCTGATCGCCTCTTAAGGGGGGATGGGCCAGTTTTCTCGACCACTTTCTCCCTCATGCTTAGCCCCATTAGTTTTCAGATGTTAAGATGTTTGCCCCATTAGTTGGTCGATTTTAAGACCTTTCGCCCCATTTCTTTGTCAATATTTAGACCTTTCGTGCTATTTAGGTGTCGATTTTTTCCCTGGCGAACGGTAGTGAGCCTGTAATGTTGGAAGAACCGGCCTTCGGCTGGAACATTTTCTACCGAAAAAAGTACAAATTAATCTAGAAGGGGGATCTAATGGATGTTTGTTTTTTTTATTTGATGGAGATCTAGGGAGGAAACTAGAAAAATAATGAATACATGCAAAAATCGCCCAAAAAGGGAACCATCCCCCCCTTAACCCCATCTTTCCCGGTGACGTCTTTCAATTGTTATCTAGCTATATTGTTATCTAGCTATATTGTTATCTAGCTATATTGTTATCTAGCTATATTGTTATCTAGCTATATTGTTATCTAGCTATATTGTTATCTAGCTATATTGTTATCTAGCTATATTGTTATCTAGCTATATTGTTATCTAGCTATATTGTTATCTAGCTATATTGTTATCTATACAACGCGCGCAATTCCATCATAAAAGTTGTACTTCTCTGTATAAGATCACAGAGAGGAACAGAACTTATGTGGCCGACCGAACCTTTGCACTGATACCCTGTTCAAAATTAACCTATTCTGTACCTGCAACGTCTTTTTTATTTCATTCTAGCTATAGTTAAACGATTTTGTGAAGCTTAGGAAGGATATATGGTAGCTAAAAGGATTAATTGAGATCATCTTTAGCTTCTTGATTGGTAGACGTCCTTCCTAACCTAACTAAAATCGTCTAATAGTTGTCAGAATATAATGCAAAGGACATCATCGGTACTGAATGGGTTAAATTCACATAGTCCGTGTGTTTTGGTGGTGGGTGAAGTTTATGGAAATAAAGATATAAACTGTGTATAGGCTAATTATATAGCCTATATATTATTGTTTGTGTTAAAGTTTCCTGGAGTCCAGTTACGGGGAGATTTATATATATATATATATTATATATATATATATATTTTTTTTTTTCTTTCTATATTCCAACTTTACTTCCTCTCGGGCATAGGCTGAGAGCCTTATAGATAAGCATTTTATGGCTTCATTACATTTTCTTTTCAGAGACTGCTCGCTGGGGCGTTTTGGAAAACTAATTGAGTGGTGTAAAGTAGAGTTGTCTGCATAGGAATGGATGGGACTGGATGTACAGTTGAGAAGATCATTTATGAAATTAGAAAGATAATAGGAGATAGGACAGAACCCTGAGGAACACCGGAGTTGATAGGATGAGGAAATGAGCGATGGCCGTCCACAACCGCAGCTATGGAACGGCCGGAAAGGATATTAGAGACAAAGGCACAGATGGAGGGACAGAAACCGAAGGAGGGTAGTTTGGAAATTCCTCACTCAACAGTAAGAGATCACTGTTACAGTTGTAATGTGTCTGTCAACTCCCGCGATTTTAGTATACTTGATTCGTGTAACTCTACCAACCTTAGAATATTAGAGTCCCTCTATATATATATATATATATATATATATAAAGATAAACCTTTCCTTAATAATAACCAATCTGCTATTCCTCTGCATATGGTCAATTAACTTGTTTTTGCTGTAGATCTTCAAATATCTTGAGGTTTCAGAGTGCCTCCCTAGTAATAAATATATTTTCTTTTTAGTCTCCCCCATTTTTAATTTCCCAGACTTTCCCGGGTTTTGTGTTTTTTGTATTTTGTTCTCTGTGTTTGCTGTGTTTTAAACTCTTTTGGACTGACTTATTGTCCTGATTTAGCTATAATATTTTAATGTTCTCATTTTGGATTCACTGAAGATGACATAGGATATGTCGAAACGTTTGTTAATAAAGATGCTGTTGGTTGCTATCCTGGTTGTCCTTTTCCTCTACAATGTGAAGTTCCCCAAGAACAAACCTATATCTCATATATATATATATATATGTCACAAATACATGTGATCAAATTATGTAGTAAAACTCGCAGGAAAAATTAAACATTGGAACACAAAGCTTTTGTTTATTCTCTCAAGACATCTTCAGGGTAATACAAGAATACAGTGGCAGGCGGAGGTTGATGATTGATGATTGCAGGGGCCCACCAGTGTTGTGGATTATTGTCCAAGTAGTCTTTCATATTGTTGCTTGGTATTCCGTGCCATTTAGGTGTCGATGTTTTCCTGGCGAGCGATAGCGAGCCTGTAATTTTAGAAGGAAACGGCCTTTGGCCGGGACATTGTTTCTACCCAAAAATTTACAAATTTATCTTGAAAGGGGGTGTAGGGGGTCTTTTTTAAGCTTGATGGAGGTCTAGCTACGAAACTAAAAAATGCATAGATTAATAAATAAATATACAGACCAAAAACCAAGCACTACCCCCTTACGGCTGGTGTGGTGTGGATTAGTAATATCTTGTTACTGCCTTATTGTAGCACAGTTAATGGGGTAGTGCTTGCTTTTTCTGGCCCCCCTTCTCACTCATGTTTAGCATATTTGTTTTGAGATATTATGACGTTCTTTGTGTTAGTTTGGCGATTTTGATAGCTTTCGCCTCCTTTCTTTGTCAATAATGTAGCCGTCCTTTTTCTTGGCTTCCTTGGCGGTTATGACCAGATTCCAGCCTGTGTTTGTTGGGTGAAGCAATGGCAGCTGCTCTTCTTGAAGCCCTTGCATCGGTTGATGTATCCTTCGTATTTGGATGGTATGTATTTGCTGAAGTGTGGGCTGATACCTAGCCCCTTCTTCGCCAGTTTGGGTCTTTTTTCAATGATCATGTCGTTGAACAAGACCACTTGTGCAATCAGGAATCCCATGGCATCTCTTTCTGGTGGTTCTTCATCTTCTGAGTCGGTCCACTCCTCGTCTTCCTTCCAGTTAGCAGAGGCAGGGGGGCTGGGGTCTCCTGTCGGTGGTTCAGGGGTGGCTTCTTGTTCCATCTCCTCTACCTCCCCGTCAGGGAAGGCAGGAGAGCTGGGGCTTTTTTCAGGTGTTGGTTACCTCTGCACATTGCCCCTATTCAAAGGTTTGGGCAAGTTCAGGCGTTTGGATGGTGTTGTTCTGGGCCTCAGAACTTGAGTTGGGATGAGTTCTAAGGGCCAGGTTGGTTTGGGTGGTTCCGGCCTGAGGAAGGCAATGGTGGGGAGGTCATTGGCCTCCAGGAGGTTTTTGAGACAATCTCAGAAGAGGTTGTGATCCCCACCAACGAGAGCCATGGCCGTTGTGACAACGATCTGAATAATATTTGGTCAGTCACAGTATGGCTGGCCACAGCCTACTGATGGGTAGTCTATCATTTATTTTTGCTCCTCCTTTTTTCCCAAGGTTTGCCTGGAGCCTTTCAGGGTTGCCCCTTCAGGCCCAGTTACACCGGTGGCTTTGTCAGCCTTCCTGGTCTTCCTGATGGTAGACATTACCCTCTCATTGCTGGCAAGAGAGGGTGTAGAGTGGCAGGGGTTTGGCTTGGAAATCCCTGTACTATGTACAAAAATATCCCCCCCCCCCGACATTTCTGGTGATAAAACTAAAGCCTTTTTTCACATTGAACAATTTAGCATGGCCTGTGAAAGTCTTCTAGGTGTTGGGAGACATGGTGGTGACAGAGAGAAGCATGAACCTTCTCTGATGGGAGCTCAGAGAGCACTGAAGGTGGAGGCTTAAATACCCCTTCTATATCATCTGTGAGATATGCTAACTAGCAATATAACAAAACAAAAAAAGTGTTGCCATCTCTCTGTCTTTTCCGATTATTTTTACATTACACATTATACTTAACACTGCATATATATTGATACAATTAGATATTCTTTTCATTGTAATTTGTCAAACATTTTCACCGTTATCATTTATCATATATATTAATTGAACAATTCAATAATCTAGGAACAAATAACAATCATAGTATTGTCGTCTACAACAAAAGCCTATATGAATAAGCTCCCGGAGAGGTTCCGATTTCCGCAGGCAGACCCACAGCCCGCCACCACAAGCCCGCCCACCATGCCTCCAGGCGTATCCTTCATTACTACCGGCTCCCCGGGCCAGGCGCATAATGGACTATTATCTAGTCCAACTGGGGCATGACCGTCTCTCCCGAACGACCGCGTTTACACTCATCCACTCACCAGCATTCTCCACTAATAGTGAAGCAGGCAGGTGGAAGAATTGTGCGTTTCTTGATAGAAGTGTCAAAATTGGCACACACAATAATAAACACAGTATAATCAAAATTAGCTATAGGCCATCACATGTTTAGCCTATGTTGGCTTTGGCAGCCCCTTTTCAATTAATCTATATTAGAGTACTGGAACACAGATATTTACCCCAAACTGTATACTGTGGTAGAGATGTCAAACTAGTCTCAAATGACTCGTATGGGCAAGGGAAACGACCTATATTCAGAGAATGTTTGGCTAATGTTGACCGTTTGACTTGTACTGGTCCCTGTAGTTTATTATCATGCTACAAATTGGTAAGAATTGTTGCCAATTGCCACTAATTTGTTGAACTACAGTGACCAGTACAAGTCAAATGGTCAATTTTCTATAAACATTGTCTGAACATTTATTGTTTCCCTTGTCCAGACGAGCCATTTGAGACTAGTTTGACATTTCTACCACAGTATACAATTTGGGGTAAATATCTGTGTTTCAGTACTCTAATGGAGATCAATTGAAAAGGGGCTGCCAAAGCCAACATAGGGTAAACCTGTGATGGCCTATATCTAATTTTGATTATACTGCGTTTATTATTGTGTGCCAATTTTGACACTTCTATCAAGAAACGCACAATTCCCACAAATTCTTTCACATATCTGCCCCACTATAAAGCTGGTGTCACACAATCCGGGTCTGTTCGGCCAGTCAGCTTAGGGAACGACAACAACAACAACAACCCCGCAAATACTATTCCCACTTGTTTTATTGCTCTTAAATGCTAATATCATCATATTAACCCGTGCAATCCGGGAGATTTGGGACCTGAGAATCTAGCTGGGGACCCCAAATGGGCCTGGGTCTCTGGGTATTTCTCCTGGACCACCTAGATGTGTGTGATTTTGTGTTTAGTTTAGTTTTTCTGCTGTGTTGTGATATCCATGTTCGGGCTCTGTATCGAATCGGCCAACCCCCCCCCCCCCCAACCCCCCACCCCACCCCCAGGTACCAGAGTATACACACAACCCTTTCTGTACGGTTGAAGTTATTATTCTTTAAATTCTGGCTATCATCTGAGGATTTTACTCTGCTTAGGAATGAATTATGATAGTCAACGAATTTATGGAGGCATAATACATCTCTGATTACTAGACGTCCTTCCTAAGCTGCATACAACATTGCATAATAGCGAGACTATTATAAGGAATGATGGTGTCACTCATACTGAAGTGGTTAAAAAAAATGATACTTAACTTAACAAAAACTAACCTTGAAAGACAGAGTGCACTCCTCCACGCATTCTTCATCTACTTGTACTGTGATGACCTTGAGTGAACGCAAGGTGTCAAACGCAAGCCGAATCCATGATTTTAAGTCTTTATTATTGTTTATGTAAAGATAAAATTATGGTTTATAGTTCAGATTGTGTCTTTGGAAGGGATTAAATAGCCAAACCAATGCTATTTCCAGTTAATTTTCTTGTATTCCTTCTCATATTCATTCAAGTCTTCAAACAAAATTACTCCGGTTTAACACCCTGACTGTGAATGTGCAACTTATTATACAGCACGAACGGATCGTGCGCCATGGTCAAGTTCTCCACACTGGCCGCTGCTCGACTGTTTCCGATGGTACATACGGATCAGGCGCTACTACGAATCCTGTGATATCTCTTCAGGTGTGGCTTAGTGAACGGCTTCGCTCGCACAAATCCGCTCAGGTTGACAGCTAACGGAAACTCGAACAGCAGATTCCGAAGGTACTTGAAGTTGATGCGGAATTCCAGCTGACCCTCGCTGTTGTGGATGGAACACTCGTACACACAGTGATTGTGTAACTTAACCCCTTGAGTACCAGCGACACACGTTATGCATCGCCTATGTATGTAACACTAAACCCCAGTGATGCAATGGTTGTGTTAGCGTTAATTACTCTTTTCTTATGGCACCTAGAGGGTTCAGATTTGTATGGGAACTGCTTTTGTATCCCACGCAACAATACCGATGGTTGGAAACCCTCCAAGTCCAGCCGCGTGCGTGTGGATGCGCGTGGGAGTGATTTTCCAGTATTTTGCCTACCCATTTCCCCATGGTAATCGCGACTTTCCGCCGCCTCGCAGGACCCGTAAATGACCTACAGTAGGTGAGCGTTTTTTTTTGGGATTTTTCTTTCATTACTAACCCATCCCATGTGTTTTCAGGAGAACAAAGATTACAACCTGCTGGTCCCACGTTGTAAATTTATTATAAATCAGCTGGTGCTCAATGGGTTAAACATACTCCAGGAATACCGAATCTGAAAGATTGCACAAACATTAGTTAATGCTTTAATGGTACAGTTGACCACATTATCATTTATTCTTGACCCAATATTTACACTTTGCAGGTACGCTTTGCTGTTCGAAGGTTCATATTGGGCCAGGATTTGTGTATTAGAGTGTACAACTGCCCACATAAGTTCTTGATCTTACGCATGAAAGTAAAATAGTATGAATGGATTGCAAGTGTGGTTTCTTTCAATTATCAGTTGACTAATGAGATGAGTTAACCACTGCATAAGGAACTACACCCATAATTCAATAATATGCATTATATTTCCATGTACAAGATCACAGATCACAAAGAGGAAGAGAACTTATGTGGCCAACTGTACATCTAGATTATAACAATATATTGGAGATACTAATACTAATAGGAAAACAATTTATGCGGACAAATTTGTTAATACATATACATAAATGGTTTAACATATCTTTCCATTACATACATTGAACAGCTCAGACACGGTTGCCTATCCTCAGTTGGAATATAATACAATAAAGTCCCATCATCACTTTGGCTGATGTTGGCGTAGTGCTAACCATGCCACAGCAAGACTCAACTAACATCTACACCTGCAGTATCTACAAACCAAACCAGCCTCAACAGTGCCACAACAAGATAGTACCATACCAAGACTCTACTGTACATTAGGCAACTTGGACTTTAGGACAAGATCCTGCCACAACACTGCCCCACCAAGCAAATCTGTGGCCGACTCTGACGCGGCGCCAAACAACGCCCAAATAAGAATAGCAGTGTCCCCCGTGACACCTATCTGCGTTCCACCAGCCTCGGCTGTGCCAATAGCAAGGCTTTATTGTATAGTAATGGCTCTTGGTCCACAAGTCTACCACAAGTCTAGTGGCCTTGTGCCACACACAGTAGGATGCGTGAGGTATATTCTCTTTTTCGTCCACCAGAAGATGAAGGACCCCTTACCCACTGGGGGTACTTACTGGTAAAATATGAATCTACTATGTTTCTGAATTATATTAATGCCAAGTTTTTATAATAAACAACATACTTAGCTGCACAATGATCATACTCTCTGAAATACCGGGGACCAGCCAACAAGAGCCAAACACCAACAAGAACCTGCTCCCATATCCAGACAACAGCCAAATTAACCAGTGCCGTATTGCCAGCATAACAAGCAGACCGAAGATCATGAAATCCCTTCCATCACAGACACCGCTTAAACCAGGTCAAGTCAGGGAAAAAGAGTCAAACTCCCTACACGTGAGAGAAAGCGCGTCACTTCCCCTTTCTAAGAAAATGAATGCGCCCCTACCAGGACATACTCTACCCCCACCAGGACATACACTACCTCCAGCCAGACCTTCGCTATTCTGAAGAAATGTTTATGAAAGTTCGCCACCAAAACCCCCAATATCCCCCTGTATCTTCCGCACAAAGAGAACCTAACTATGGCAGCTAAGCGAACATACAAGTAGAAACACAAGATCACCTAACCTCTAAAGTCACCTCCATACAACAGGAGCATTCTTTACTTTCCCCCATCATCAGAAATCATTTTTTCATTATTACCCCAGCAAGCCGTTTCCAAGCCTAAAGTGAATATAAATAAACGAGGAACATCCAAGCCATCCCGGAGAAATAACCCTCATATTTTTAGTGTAAAGCACAAGGTCAAAATAAATAAAAAAAACTCTTCACGCCATGTCCCTGCTGCCCTGAGAAGACAGCCACTTAACCCTAACTAAAAAGTGGATAGGATTTCAACTGACCCAGAGAGAGTTAGGCAAAACTGGCTTAGTTATACAGTCGAGTGCTTCTCCCTAGGGCGAACACACTTAATTGGTAACTTACACAGTTCGGATAAAGATTCCGTAGGGGCTTGCCATTCTCCCCTCAAACTCTTGACAAGCAGCCTTGATTTAACTGACGACTAGCTCTTCCTCAGACGAACCTAGTTAACTGCAAATCAATAGAATAGGAAATAAGAAATCTGTCAGGGTTAACCTTGGATCCTTGGAGACTCTTATCATTAGTGCAAACAAGTGTGTTAAAGCTTGATCCCGAAGAAAGGACGTAGGAGGAAGAAAGAGAGCAAGAACAAGAGAGTCACCTTACCTGTGCGGCGTGACCTTGTAGGGACCATCGACAGTGTTGCCACGTGTCACCAGACTCTCTACGGGCTTCTACCTCTCCTACTCAAATCCTTTAAGTAACTTATTGTTTTGTAAAGTGTTTTGAAAATTACAGTAAGGGTTAATAAGATATGCTAAGATTCACATTAATGTACTGTAGCTTCTGAAGATTTTCCATTTTTCACTTCTCCTAGATATTCGTAACTCGATTTTGAGAGAACATTACACTTCTATCAGTGGGATAGATAGATATATAATTCTTCGAGTACAGGCTCCTGTATTCTTATGAGGAATAATATAAATATTTGTTCGGGAAATTATACATGCACCCATACACGTGAAACTAAAGTGAATTCTTATTCAGATCTTATTCTATGCTATATCAACAGTAGGGTACGTAAGATATAGATGAGTTGTTCACAGAGCGTTTTACCATTAAGTCTCTTTATTTGACTGTTATTAATTATCACGCTTCATTCACGCAGTGTTTAGTTTGATTTGATTCGGACTCTGTATTTAACGTCTCATTAATCATCCGCCCGGTGAGGATATTTTCAGTCACGCATACATGACTATTGTATTTATTTAAACCATTTATGAACTTATATTCATTACCTTTGAGTTCTTTGAGTTAATTCTCCTGTAAACTTTGCCTTAACGTAAAGGTTAAACTTAAATCAAGTAGTACCTTAATTACCATAACCTCGGTACTGCTTGTATGTTGTCGCAGTATGTAGTATTGACCCTCAGCCAGTAGCTACCTCACCCATGCTAAAGTCCACTCCAGGTACTATTTATTGTTTGAGACTAAATTTTTCTGTGTACACCTATTCTGTGTTTACCATAGGACATTTGATCAGTATTTATTTGTAATATCGCATAACCTAATCTAATTGCTTCTAGGTCATCAGTTATCCTAGGACAAATTCCATTTTATGATTTATGTTTAATATCCGTTGCAGTGATCCCTTACTCTAGAAGGGCTTTCGCTTTTCATAACTAATATCTGATTTGTACCCTAGCTACTTAAGGAATAAAACGTGTGAAACTAAATTGTGTATTCTGTGTCATTGATTATTATTGTTGCATGATTTATGATATTGAAGTTTGTTATGCTCCAGTGAGAGTGTTCAGATTCCCTATTCTTTCCTAAGGTGGAAAAATTGGAATCACTATCATATACAGTATATGTTGTGGGGAGATTGTAGGCACCAATCGATCAGGGCTAGACCCAGGTGAGGTTATAAGCATGTGATAAAGAGTTGCTGGAACTCCTGTTTCATTTGCTTGGCCTCTCTTACTGATTTTCATTGTGCCTCATTTACACTGAGAGCAATCCAGCTAGCTCTCACAAACACCTCCTCCTCCTATCCACCTCACTACACTAAACATGCACACCACACTTCATTCCTCCACACCAAAATTGAATCAAAATGATGAATTATAGCCCAGCCTCGGAGTTCCCAGGGGGGAGGGGGGGGGGGGGGGGGACCATAAATGCCCCCTCACCTGCCCGACCTTCCCCTGACGACCCAACAAAATTACTTGGACCTCGGCCTGTTACTCTTTCTATTAATTTCTGCAACATTCGCGGACTTTCCTCTAATTTTCACTCTGTTGAACACCATCTCTCCTCCTACAAACCTGAGCTTTTTTTCCTCACCGAAACTCAGGTGTCTATAGCAACATCCAGCAGCCCCGTCTCTGTATCCTCCTACTTTCTCTATCCTAGTTTCGAAGCCAAAGGCGGATGTTGTGCATATGTGCACAAGAAACTCACTTGCTCTTGTGTTCCCAATTTCGACTCCTCTGAATTCTCAACATGGCTCAAACTTTCCTGTCATTCTCTTACTAAATATTTCTGTGCTGTCTATCTTTCCCCTAACTCTACCAACTTTCCCAAATTCTTTGACTATCTAAACTCTACAGTGGAACACATTCTATCCATTTCTCCTTTCTCAGAAATCTACATCTTAGGAGATTTCAACGTTCACCACTGCCAATGGCTCTCCTCTCACACTACTGACCCACCTGGTGAACAAGCCTACGTCTTTTCTATCCTAAATGATCTAGAGCAGTTAGTTCAGCAACCCACCCGTATCCCGGATCGCCTCGGAGATCGGCCCAACATTCTTGACTTGTTTCTAACTTCTAACCCTTCTTCTTATACTGTCGATCTTTTCTCTCCTTTGGGCTCCTCCGACCATAAACTTATCTCTGTCACCTGTCCTATCTCTCCAGTACGGCCACCCGATCCTCCTAGCTGGCGGCGCTTGTGGCACTTTGGTGCTGCCGACTGGGAGGCTCTCCGGCAGTACTTCTTTAATTTCCCATGGAACGATTTCTGCTTCCGTGGCCGGGGACCCTCGGAGAGTGCTGAACGCATTACCGAGGTAATCCTATCGGGCATGGAAGCATTGTTACGTCCTGGGATATATAATCACTGGGCTCTTTCTATTGGACTAGGTATGCGGCAACAAGCAACAATGGAAAACGCTAGATCCAACCCTTATTTATAAACCCAGGCAACAAACCACTCTAAACCGTCAAGAGTCCTGCCTGGACAACGAGGTATCCTATGACTCGGTTACAGGGTGCACGCACTATAGACTGCTGGTAGTCAAGCAGGCTATATAAAAGATTACACAATTAAGTTGACTTAAAACTTCAAGGAAAAGATAGATAACGGAATTAAATTGCAGAAACAATTTAATAACAAACTAGAAGAAAGTACATTTAACATTCCGTTAATTAATACAACTAATCACCCCTGCGTGAAAGAAGGTGAAAGCAAACAGTCCTCAAAACATCGTACATGTAGACAAGATGCGGGTTTCTAAACTGCATGCGGCTACCGTAGGATCTGATGCTTAGCAAAGAAAGTACGTTACGGATTTAGAGAACTCTTAACTCATAAGCAGGAATAAATACTAGTGATAGGACATACAGTGTATAATGGCATAGGTATAATTAAATAAAGGCAGCAACTCGCAACATAACCACATACAGGTGTGGTTCTCACTCTTAGTCAGGCAAGCCTGCTCGGACAGAGTCTCTAAGCCACACCCTGACCCACAATACTCACAAAAACGGTAAACTGTGGCACAATAACAAGCATACAGAGATAATAAACCCCTAGCTGTTAATCTGCCAGGTGGCAGAGGTCTAGCCGGAAGGATATAGGCTTCGGATACCCGGGCTGAGCCACCTGCTCTAGCCTAGGGACGTTCCCAGGTCTGTGCGCCAAATTACTCTAATTGAAAGGGTGCTCTCTTGAGAGACTCAGATCGCAAGTATCTGACTCTCTCCTGGCGACCCTAAAACAAAGGCAAGACATGCTAGCGCAGTGCTGAGTGGACTAGGCAATGGCCCTCACACAACACAATGCTAGACACACAGGGACACAGACAAGAAAATGCCCCCAGACTCCCACGGGTATCCTAGTAAAGTCGTGCGGGTCCACGGGACTCGCACCAGCAGACTTTACTTAAAGGATCGCACAAAGCCTCCTCTCCGGTCTAGCCCCTGCTAACCTGACACAAGAACACACTAGCAAGCATGAAACCACCAAATATGAGACAACAAAAAAGCTTCCTAGGTCTCATTAACAATTACATCCCTGCATAAGGCCCAAAATCCTATCTAGTTATCTGAGAGCTCGTCGTTAATACAATAATAGATATAAGGTCTATCAAGGGGATGGGATAATTAAATAGATTGGTGAAGTAGTGGAAAGAAGGTATACAAAGTAAGAGAGAACGTTTCTAAGTGGGGTTGAGAGGGATAGATATCAAGGGGGTCCGAAGGGTACGACAATGAGGTGAGCTCTAAGTCTTGAAACTGTCTGGACCCCGCCCTAGGCATGCAGAATACATCCCAGGCTTGGCAACACTCAACACAGTTGCCTGGTCAAAATCCTCTACCCCGTGCGTGAGTCGAAACTAAGCCTAACGTTGCAATCAAATGCATGTGGCAGCGCTTCAGGCTCGTCCCAGGCTAGTCTCTCCGCGCGAAGCAGCGTCCCAAGCCGGTCTCTCTCTCCCGCTCGTCTCTTCCCGCTCTCACTAGACTTACATCTTATATATTATAATGAAACAATCAACTATCGAGAATAAAATATACTAAGATGCGTTGGTTAAGAATAAGGGCAGCTTCAAGCTGTGAAACAACATAAGAATATCCCAGACATTAGTTACATTGTCGTAGGATATATACTAAGGGAAAGCCTGCCGGCCGGCTACCACCAGCCGGTTTCTAAACGGCTGGGCAGCCGACGCGCGCGCGCGCATGCCCGCACGTGGTTACTATGCAGAAGCGTCACACCTCCCCCAAGATATAAGACCCTTGACTAAGTTCTTCATATCTAACAGAAAGCTTCTCATAGTACCACACACTGTTGCGACACAAGGCACCATATATAAAAAAATAAATAAAGACTGTTGCGCTCCACCGAGCAAGTTCAACTAACTCAGCGACAATAAGCGAAAACATTCAACTTAGATACTGCTACAACATCATATACAAAATTCTACACGTTATAAAAATAAAGAGTTTTTATAAGGTTTTTGCTTTTTTAATTTGTTTTTTTCGGCTGAACTACAGTGACAGCCTATTTTCCTCCACACTCAACCCTCAATCCTGTGGCAGTCTAACCAACATCATCCACCCTTGATAGACAATCCGCTATCACGTTATCAGAACCGGCAATATGGCGTATGTCCAGATTATACTCCTGAAGCATGAGTGACCACCTGGTCAGCCTCATATGCCGGTTATGAAACTGATTCAAGAATTTCAGAGGGTGATGATCGGTATAAACCACTACGACTGGTCCGAATGCAGGAACATATACATCGAAGTGCCTGAGTGCCAGCACTATCGCCAGGAGTTCTTTTTCAATTACAGAGTAATTCCTTTGTGCACTATTGAATTTTTTACTGTAAAAACTCACTGGATGTTCGATACCTTCATCATCTGTCTGTAACAAGACAGCCCCAGCCCCTACGCCACTGGCATCAGTCGCCAGCTGAAAAGGTCTGCTGAAGTCCGGGGCCCTGAGTATGGGGTGGGTACAAACAGGTGTTTCACCAAGGAAAACGCCTCTGCACACTCAGGAACCCACCGGAACTTCTTGTCCTTAGATAATGTCAGTTAAAGGTGCAAGTACAGTCGAATAGCCTTTGATGAAGCGACGATAATAGCCTATCATACCTAGAAACCGCATGATTTGTTTCTTAGTCGTAGGCTGGGGAAACTGATCGATGGCTTTGATCTTTGTCTGTGGAGGGCACACCTGACCCATCCCCACCACGAACCCCAGGTACAAAACTGTGGCTTTGACAAAATCGCACTTACCCAGGTTTACCACCAAACCTGCTTCATTCAGTTTATTAAAAAGCTGTCCGATGTGAGCACAGTGACTGTTAAAATCATCGTCGTATATTATGACATCATCTAGGTACACCGTACAGTTGGGAATGTCGGCTACAATGTCGTTCATTAATTTCTGAAACGTTGCAGGGGCATTTTTCAGCCCGTATGGCATAACATGGCAACGATATGTGGCACCGTCCACCACAAACCCACACACCTCTCGCGCTCGCTCAGACAAGGGCACTTGCCAATATCCCTTAACAAGGTCTATCTTAGTGAGGAACTTAGCTTTTCCTATCTTATCCACACTGTCGTCCACGCAAGGGAGAGGGTAGGCATTTGTGGGGGTTAAACCATTCAACCTGCGGAAATCTATACAAAACCGCACCTTGCCATCTGGTTTGGGCTGCAGTGTGACTGGGGAAGTCCACCTTACTGCACCCTCAGAAATCAGCCCACGTTTCAGCATATAATCCAGCTCTTCCCTAAGTGCTGGTAATTTAATAGGGGGAACACGGTATGGCACTGATTTAAAGGGCGGGTGGTCCCCAACATCGACATCGTGCACCGCTTGAGTAGTGAGGCCAGGATGCTCCGCGAAAACAGCTGGGTTTGAATCAAACAAGTGCTGCACAGCTACATGTTGTTGCTCAGGCAGGTGCAATATCAACTTGTGAGCCACTTGTCTAGAATTCCCCGCCCACTGATCCGCGGAAACATGACAATCCCAATTATCCTCCCCCGCAGCTTGACTGTCCCTTCCTCCTTCTCCACCACGATCGCTGCAGATCAACACCGGGACAGTGAGGGGCTCGGAGGGGCGCCTCACATACTCTTTCATCAGATTTACATGGCAAAGTTGGTTCTTTTTCTTATGATCAGGAGTAGCTACTAAATAGTCGAGATCAGAAACCTTCCTTACAACCCGATACGGACCAGAATACTTGGCAGACAAGGGGTGTCCCACCAGGGGCAGTAGTATCAGTACCTCCTGATCTACTTCAAACTCCCTCAGCTTCACCTTCTGGTCGTATCTGTCCTTCATCTGAGCTTGTGAACTCTTAAGGTTCCGACCTGCTACCTCCAGGCTCTTTAGCATTCTCTCACGGCTTTCAACAACATACTTTAGAAGCGAGCATGGCTTTGTGACTCCCTCCCAGATCTCCTTGACTATGTGGAGGGGCCCCCTGACCCTGTGTCCAAAAACCAACTCGTTCGGGCTAAATCCCAAGCTCTCCCCAGGTACTTCTCTCGCAGCAAATAAAACGTATGGGAGACCTAGATCCCAGTCCTTCCCATTTTTCATGCAATAACACCGCAACATACTCTTGAGAGTCGAGTGCCACCTTTCCAAAACTCCCTGTCTCTCGGGATGGTAGGCAGATGACACCACAGACACTATCCCATGTTGCTGCATGGTCTGCTTAAACAGAGCAGAAGTAAAATTGGATCCCTGATCAGACTGGATCTCCTGAGGGTAGCCATAACGAGAGAAATAGACAAGTAGGTTTTTGACAACAGTCTTAGCCATCCCGTTGCGCATGGGGTAAGCATCTGGATACCATGTTGCTACATCCATTACAGTTAGTAAAAATTTATTGCCGGCACTAGTGGGGGGCAATGGGCCAACCATATCGATAACTACTTTGCTGAAGGGCGGCCCAATGACAGGGATGGGTTGTAACGGGGCTCTCGGGATGACCTGATTGGGTTTCCCAACAACTTGACAAGTGTGACACTGTGACACCCATGACACGACACTCGCCTTTAACCCAGGCCACCAGAAAAGCTTGCTCAGAGCTGCCTCCGTCTTACGTGCCCCCAGGTGCCCTGCCAAAGGCACATCATGAGCTAATCTCAATAAGCTCTCACGGCACACCCTCGGTACTACTAACTGATCCACTAATCCTGACCCGCCATCCCACTTTTTCTTGGGATCCTGATGTCTCCGATACAAGATCCCCTCGGACAAGTAAAAATCACCAGGCTGCGCATCCCCATCGCTCTCCAGTTCGACAGCACCATTACCACACGCCCTGACTTCAGGATCTTCCAGCTGCAAGGAACAGATATCAGCAGGTGCGAGATTATCCAAGTTCATCTTAAATAATTTATTTCCACCTCCAATGTCCCGCTGAGCCATCCTTTCCTCACGCTGCGCATAACGATGCTGTCGCAGAGTCTCTTCCTGCCCTGCACCTGCACTAGCGGTGACAGGCCCCGGGGCCTCTTCAGACTCTAACATAGGTGCCAATAATGAGTCACCAACAAACACTGCCGGCTCAAAACTCTCCAAATGACCAACACTTCCCGTTTTCTTGTGACCTTTCCTCCGCGGTTTGATAGACTGAGGTGGTGGCTGCAAGGCTCCGGATGTCTGAGAACGCGTCACAACACACGCCATGGTTTGTACGCTACACTTCTCAACCCACTCCTGTTCCTCCCTACTAACGTCGGCCGCCTTCTCGCCAACGACCAAGGGTGAAACCTTAGAAGCAGGCACCGCAAAGTCGTTGCCGAGGAGGAGGTCGAAGCCCCCAACAGGCAAGTTCTCTACAATTCCTACATCCAGCTCCTTCGCCACACCACCCACCTCCAGCTCCATCCGCACCAGCGGGTAGGACTTCGTAGCATTGATCCCCTGAACTACCACCACCCGAGCAGCGTTAATCGGTCTACCAGTAAAGTTCTTTAACAAGGTCTGAGAAGCCCCCGTATCACGCAATAGCTTAGCTCCTCGCCTTTCGCCAGCCCACCTCACAAAACCATGCCCCTCTATGACCCCCAAAGACGTCGCGGACAGGGTTCGAGCCTTCCGGACTCTTGAACACAGGCTGTGTCCCACCCTCTGACGAACTACCCTTGGCAAACTCAGAAGATATAGGCGACACCCCTATGCTGCGGGCCAATGACACAACCTTGTTTGGTGGCTTGTTCGGACAAGCATTTGCAAAGTGACCCTCCTTGTGACATGCGAAGCACTCTTTACTCTTTGGTTTCCCTTGTGAGTGGGAGGTACCATTAGACTTCTTATACGGGACGGTATTTGGTTTATGTTCAGTTTTATTGTCAGTGCTAGATGGTTTTGTGTATTTATGTGTATCAAAATTCTTGGGAGGGGGAGGGGTACGATCCTTTGCACCCGACTCACTCCTAGCTGCTGCTCCGCACCCTCGAATTAATGACAGTCGGAGGTCAGCCATTTCTGCTGCCTCCTGGAGAGTTCTAAGATTGTTTTCCTTTATATTTAATGTTAAGTCCCCGCCTGTGCACTTAAAGAACTGCTCCAAAAGAACCAGCTCACTCAACTCCTCAAAAGTAGCTGCCCTCTCAGAACGCAGCCAATGTCGTAGTGCATCAGACAAGTCCCGGGCGTGTTCTAGGAAGGTACTATCCTTGCCCTTAGTAACACCCCGAAACTTCAAGCGGTAAGTTTCTGGTTGTAACTCATAGGCCCGTAGCACAGCCTTCTTTAGCTCATCATAAACTACACAGGACTCTAAAGGTAGTGCATCATACGCTTTTAGCCCCTTTCCTAGGAGTCTTGATGAAACTAATGCTGCCCACTTTTCCTGAGGCCACTGGTGTTCCTGACACTTCTTCTCAAATCGCATAAAAAACTCAGCCACACATAATTCATCGAACACAGGAACTAGTTTAAGCAGGTGCGACAATGATTGGTCCCGATGTCTGTTACCTCCCCCAATATTTCGCCCTGTTACCTCCACTCGAGATCTCTCCAGCTCCCTGTCAGCCCGATACCTAGTAGACTCTGCCTGCAGTTCAGCCACTCGTATAGCTGTTCTCTCTGCAGCCTCAGCCTGAACTCTAGCAACCTCAGCCTGCACACTAACCTGTCTTTCGGCGGCCTCAACCTGAGCTCTAGCAGCCTCAACCTTGGCCATCTCAAGCCGAAACAACAAATCTGGAGTCAACCCTTGAGGAGGGGAAGGTGCATTTAATGGAGAGGGTCCCTGTGATTGAATTCCACGCTGCCATTGACCATCAACTTGGGGTATGTACTAAATTCAGGCACCCTGACGTTTGATATGGGGGTAGAGTGGAGGGGGGGTTGGGGACCGGGGCCCCCAGTCGCCTCTCCACCCAGGTCTCTCCCTTCTAAACCCAATATCAAAGTCCTCAGCTGATCTTTCCTCATGCCACTTAAACCCTGGTGACCCTGAAGACCTGCCACACACTTTAAGCCATACTTATTCAGCTTCAACAACCTGGCAGCGGTAAGGGGCACCTCTAAAAATCTTCTAGCACCCTCCTCGCTATCGACTAGCCACTCCACAGGTCTTTCTCCCTCCAAGCCCGTATCGTGACCTGACCCATCACTGTGTTCTGATGTATTAGACATGTTTGTGTACTGCAGTAATTATCACGGTTATAGAATGTGCCTTATCTCCTATGCAAGTATGTATATACTAATGTAATTTAAAGTCTTTTAATGTGTTATATTGGTTACTCCAAAAAAAAAAAAAATATGTCCACTGTATTCCTCTAATCATAAGGAATCTCAAAACAAATGACCACTATATTCCTCTGTTCAGTAAATCCTATGCAAGGTCGCCATTTGTTACGTCCTGGGATATATAAACACTGGGCTCTTTCTATTGGACTAGGTATGCGGCAACAAGCAACAACGGAAAACGCTAGATCCAACCCTTATCTATAAACCCAGGCAACAAACCACCCTAAACCGTCAAGAGTCCTGCCTGGACAACGAGGTATCCTATGACTCGGTTACAGGGTGCACGCACTATAGACTGCTGATAGTCAAGCAGGCTATATAAAAGATTACACAATTAAGTTGACTTAAAGCTTAAAGGAAAAGATAGATAACGGAATTAAATTGCAGAAACAATTTAATAACAAACTAGAAGAAAGTACATTTAACGTTACGTTAATTAATACAACTAATCACCCCTGCGTGAAAGAAGGTGAAAGCAAACAGTCCTCAAAACATCGTACAGGTAGACAAGATGCGGGTTTCTAAACTGCATGCGGCTACCGTAGGATCTGATGCTTAGCAAAGAAAGTGCGTTACGGATTTAGAGAACTCTTAACTCATAAGCAGGAATAAATACTAGTGATAGGACATACAGTGTATAATGGCATAGGTATAATTAAATAAAGGCAGCAACTCGCAACATAACCACATACAGGTGTGCTTCTCACTCTTAGTCAGGCAAGCCTGCTCGGACAGAGTCTCTAAGCCACACCCTGACTCACAATGCTCACAAAAACGGTAAACTGTGGCACAATAACAAGCATACAGAGATAATAAACCCCTAGCTGTTAATCTGCCAGGTGGCAGAGGTCTAGCCGGAAGGATATAGGCTTCGGATACCCGGGCTGAGCCACCTGCTCTAGCCTAGGGACGTTCCCAGGTCTGTGCGCCAAATTACTCTAATTGAAAGGGTGCTCTCTTGAGAGACTCAGATCGCAAGTATCTGACTCTCTCCTGGTGACCCTAAAACAAAAGCAAGACGTGCTAGCGCAGTGCTGAGTGGACTAGGCAATGGCCCTCACACAACACAACGCTAGACACACAGGGACACAGACAAGAAAATGCCCCCAGACTCCCACGGGTATCCTAGTGAAGTTGTGCGGGTCCACGGGACTCGCACCAGCAGACTTTACTTAAAGGATCGCAAAAAGCCTCCTCTCCGGTCTAGCCCCTGCTAACCTGACACAAGAACACACTAGCAAGCATGAAACCACCAAATATGAGACAACAAAAAAGCTTCCTAGGTCTCATTAACAATTACATCCCTGCATAAGGCCCAAAATCCTATCTAGTTATCTGAGAGCTCGTCGTTAATACAATAATAGATATAAGGTCTATCAAGGGGATGGGATAATTAAATAGATTGGTGAAGTAGTGGAAAGAAGGTATACAAAGTAAGAGAGAACGTTTCTAAGTGGGGTTGAGAGGGATAGATATCAAGGGGGTCCGAAGGGTACGACAATGAGGTGAGCTCTAAGTCTTGAAACTATCTGGACCCCGCCCTAGGCATGCAGAATACATCCCAGGCTTGGCAACACTCAACACAGTTGCCTGGTCAAAATCCTCTACCCCGTGCGTGAGTCGAAACTAAGCCTAACGTTGCAATCAAATGCATGTGGCAGCGCTTCAGGCTCGTCCCAGGCTAGTCTCTCCGCGCGAAGCAGCGTCCCAAGCCGGTCTCTCTCTCCCGCTCGTCTCTTCCCGCTCTCACTAGACTTACATCTTATATATTATAATGAAACAATCAACTATCGAGAATAAAATATACTAAGATGCGTTGGTTAAGAATAAGGGCAGCTACAAGCTGTGAAACAACATAAGAATATCCCAGACATTAGTTACATTGTCGTAGGATATATACTAAGGGAAAGCCTGCTGGCCGGCTACCACCAGCCGGTTTCTAAACGGCTGGGCAGCCGACGCGCGTGCATGCCCGCACGTGGTTACTATGCAGAAGCGTCACAGCATACATTCCATTCTCTTTCTCTCAGACTAATGCTAAAAAATCTTGGTTTACTCACGCCTGTTCTACTGTTGTCCGCAATAAGGAGGAAGCATTCAAACGGTACCGACGCCTTAAAACTCAAGACTCTCATTCTTACTATGTTTCTGCCCGGAATCAAGCCAAATCTGTTCTTCGACTTGCCAAGCACTCTTTCATCAATAATAAATGCAGTGAACTATTCAACTCTAGCTCATCCCAAGCTTTCTGGCATCTAGCCAAAAAACCTCTCCAACAATTTCTCTTCCTCGTCTTTCCCTCCCCTGTCCCACTCTGATGACACAACCATCACTTCTTCCTCTGATAAAGCTAAACTCTTCGCTCAAACTTTTGCTAGAAACTCCACCTTGGATGATTCCGGTGCTATTCCTCCCTCTCCACCCTCCTTTCTCTTACTTATGCCTAATATCCTAGTCTCTTCTAAAGATGTACTTTCTACTCTCTCTGGGCTTAATACTAAGAAGGCTTTCGGTCCGGACGGTGTTCCTCCTGTTGTTCTCAAAAACTGTGCTTCTGTGCTGCCTCCCTGCCTAGGCAAACTCTTTCGTCTCTGTCTATCCTCTAACATCTTCCCTTCATGCTGGAAGTTTGCTCTCATTCAACCTGTCCCAAAGAAGGGTGACCGCTCTCAACCCTCCAACTATCGTCCAATGGCTCTCATCTCTTGTATTTCTAAAGTTTTTGAAACTATTCTGGCTTCCAAATTTCTTAAGCATTTCTCTTCTCATAATCTGTTCTCAGATCGCCAGTATGGCTTCCTTAACCCTTAAAAAGCGGCCCACCACTTAAGTCGAGTTAAATAAAGCTGGACTATGTGGCGGCGCTCGACATAACTCGAGTGGCAATTTCAGCACGTAATGTGGCTGAGAGAGAGAGACAAGTGGTGGCAGGAGACTAGCGAGCATATGACTGCTCCAGACCACCGTGGCGAACCTACTGACACAAATCTCAGCTCCCTCCTCCCTCTCTCACTCGCTACATACTCAATTATGTACCGAAAGTACCGAATTACCTGCTTTTTGCACTCGCGTTGCACGGTTATTGCAAGAAAACTATCCATCATACAAGGATCGTTATGGTGTCATTCGAAAGCTCTGTTTATGCCCTTTCAGGGATAGATACTTGTTTTACGTTCTGGGTCTTATTTAGGCATGAAAATGATCACGTAAACAGCCCTATTTTGGCTAAAAACACCCCGCTGGGCGGTACACATAAATAAACCGCATAGGCCGCTCGTAAGGTGTTAAAAGGGTTGCTCTACTGGTGATATTCTTTCATATCTTACTAACTCTTGGTCATCCTTCTTTCGGGACTTCGGTGAGACTTTTTCCATTGCACTAGACATATCAAAAGCCTTCGATAGAGTCTGGCACAAATCTTTAATTTCTAAACTACCCTCCTTCAGTTTCTATCCCTCCATCTGTGCCTTTGTCTCTAATTTCCTCTCCGGCCGTTCCATAGCTGCGGTTGTGGACGGCCATCGCTCACTTCCTCACCCTATAAACTCTGGTGTCCCTCAGGGCTCTGTCCTATCTCCTATTCCCTTTCTAATTTTTATAAATGATCTTCTCAACTGTACCTCAATTCCCATCCATTCATACGCAGACGACTCAACCTTACACTATTCCATTAGTTTTTCAGAATGCCCAAGCCAGCAACTCCTCAATGACAAACGGAATGAAGCCATAGAACACTTAAATTCAGATCTAACTACTATCTCCAACTGGGGCAGAGAAAAAATTGTTACCTTTAATGCTTCCAAAACCCAATTTCTCCATCTATCTACCTGTCAGGAACTCCCTGCGGACAATCCCTTATTCTTCAATAATACAAAAATCAATCCTTCATCCTCTCTCAATATTCTTGGTGTCTCTTTTTCTTCTGCTCTCAGTTGGAAGGACCATATTACCAGTCTCGTTAAGGCAGCCTCCCAGAAGCTGGGTGTGCTCAACTGCCTTAGGGGGTTCTTTACCCCTGTACAGCTTCTTGCTCTGTACAGGGGTATAGTGCGGCCTTGTATTGAGTATTGTTCACATGTGTGCGGAGGTTCCTCTCACACCGCTCTGCTAGACAAAATTGAAAGGAAAGCCTTTCGTATCATTAACTCCCGTCCACTCACCAACTCTCTGCAATCTCTCTCTCTTTGCCGCAATGTTGCATCTCTCTCGCTATTATATCGCTACTGTAATAATCAGTGTTCCTCAGAGCTTTCCCAGTGTATACCACCTCCTTTATGTAGGGCACGTGGTACCCATCTTGCAACACAATCCCACCCCTACTCTGTGCAACTCTCCAACCCAAGAGTGAAACGTTACTCTCGGACTTTCTTCTATTCAACAGCTGAGCTCTGGAACTCTCTCCTAGAATCAGTCTTTCCCTCTTCCTATAACTTAAATTACTTCAAATTCCGTGTGTCCAGGCATTTTGGCTCGAGCGTCCATTGATTTTGGCCCTGTCACTCTCTCAACTATGGGGGAGGCACTCGCTATAGGCAATTCTGCCTTTTGCCTCCCTCACTCACAGAACAAAAAAAACGTTAAATTATAACGTCGCATAACACTCTCTGATCAATCAAGAGGATGACATGACAATTTACCATCAGCTAAAATTATAGACTATTGTATATGCAATATAGTGTATCAATATAATTAAAAGATTACAATGCATGTATGTATAATTATACTCAAGCACATACCTCACAACTGAAGGTGGCCGACCCGAGACAGAGCCCAAATAGGGAAAACTCACACAAATATCGGTCGCCCAGGAGAGGACTCAGAGACCCAGGGCCATTCTGGGGGTAACATTACTATTAACATATAATTATATATAATATATATATATATATTGTATATTATAAATACTCTCATACTACAGTACTGTACTTTGAAGTGCTACATCACAGAATAATCAAGCAACTGACTTGAAGTATACTAGGAATTTCGATACATTACAAAGTAATACAAAACAATACACTAACAATATGTAACAAATATAGTGAATATCTGGAAATCTGGCAAGCTGTTCTGCTGGACATCAGACGGCATTATCAAAATGAAAGAGATATGCTTTATATCAAACCTGATTATTATTCAAACATCAAAATGGTTCTAAGTTTAAGGGGAGATGGGCCGTGTTTCTGGACCACTTTCTCCCTCATATTTAGCCCCATTAGTTTTTCAGATGTTAAGATGTTTGCCCAAATAGTTAGTAGATTTTAAGACCTTTCACCCCATTTCTTCGTCAATATTTAGACCTTTCGTGCTATTTAGGTGTCGATTTCTTCCCTTGCGAACGATAGTGAGCCTGTAATGTTGGAAGAACCTGCCTTTGGCCGGAATATTTTTCTACAGAAAAATGTACAAATTAATCTAGAAGGGGGATCTAATGGATTTTTTTTTTAATTTGATAGAGGTATAGGGAGGAAACTAGAAAAATAATGAATACATGCAAAAATCCACCAAAAAGTGAACCATCTCCCCTTAACCCGGCAAGTGCTGAAAGACTAATAAGAGTTTTACCGCTGCGCTGCTGAAAGCCTAATATAATCCAGGTTTTTGAGAGCATACCAAAACCGCGGGCTTACAGCCAGGCGGCTACAAATAGGTGTGGCTGTAGTACAACTTGGCAACTCTCGATACCACCCCGCCACACGCTCGGCCTGCACTCACACTCAAGCAGTACACAAGCACTTGTCATGGAGCCTAGACGTCCCGCACGCTCTCGCCCTGATGACACAACCAGCCCTCCTTCTGGTGGTGTCAGCGTCCGTGGAAGGCAGAGAGTGGCTGCTAAAGACCCGAGCTACCATTACTATGGCACGAGTAGCTCCGAGGACAAGGAACCTGCACGTAAAGCACGTAAAACATGTGCAAGCAGGGGAAGTGCACAGAGGTCATTATCTTTCAAGGACACTGCCACGACCACCAAGGCAACTGCTACCACCACTACCACCACCACTACCACCTACGCAGGAGGCTGCCCTGGGGCTGCAGGACCTGCGGGGGCCACTGGGAAGACAGGGAAGGGCATGGGTAAAACAACTTTTACCTCTGCCACTACCACCATGCCACCACCACCACCACCAGCCGCCCCTGCCGGCCCTTCTACCCCTGCCACTGCCCCTGCACCTGGCCCTGCCAAAGGGAAGAAAGGGATGAAGGGCAAGGTGACAAAGGCAACAGGGACCACCATAATATTGCCATCCAGGATCTCTACTGGCCCTGCCGATGCCGTCCCTGCCGGCCCTTCTGCCCCTGCCCCTGCCAAAGGGAAGAAAGGGACGAAGGGCAAGGCGACAAAGGCGACAGGGACCACCATAATATTGCCATCCAGGACCTCTGCTGACCCTGCCGACGCCGCCCCTGCCGGCCCTTCTGCCCCTGCCCCTGGCCCTGCCAAAGGGAAGAAAGGGACGAAGGGCAAGGTGACAAAGGCGACAGGGACCACCATAATATTGCCATCCAGCACCTCTGCTGGCCCTGCCGACGCCGCCCCTGCCGGCCCTTCTGCCCCTGCCCCTACCCCTGCCAAAGGGAAGAAAGGAACGAAGGGCAAGGCGACAAAGGCGACAGGGACCACCATAATATTGCCATCCACGACCTCTGCTGGCCCTGCCGACGCCGCCCCTGCCGGCCCTTCTGCCCCTGTCAAAGGTAAGAAAGGGACGAAGGACAAGGCGACAAAGGCGACAGGGACAACCATAATATTGCCATCCAGGACCTCTGCTGGCCCTGCCGACGCCGCCCTAACATACAGCTGACTGCCGTGGCTGGCCTTGGACAGCGACACACAGACTTCCCTTCCTCCCACCCTCCCTCTCACTCACCCACCCACCCCAACTCTTACTTTCGTCTTACTCTCCCCTAAAGACATTCATAAGGCTTATATATCGCATAATTGGTCTATATGTGGTATATTCATTGTTATATGGGTCGCCTACATACATACACATACTTTATATATAGCATGACAGTGCTGAAAATACGATATATACGTGATATTACAGCCAACAGACCCTGTACTCCCCTTCAATCCTTCATACCTTCCCGCGTAAACTCTCTCACCTCAGTTCCTGCCTCTAAACTCTCATAATTCGCTTATATGTATATTTGGTCTATATGCGGCATATTCCTTGGTATATGGGTGGCCTACATACGTACACATATGTACATATATGTACACATACTCTACATAGCATAAAAGTGCTCAAAATAGGATACAGTCATGCGCGACGTTACGCCCTAACCCTCCGTCTCCTCCCTCTCCTTCTATCCCCTGGACGCGCGGATATTCACCCGGGAAATCTTGCCGCGCGATAAAAATCTTGCCGCGCGACGCCATTCGCTCCACTTTTTTCAACTACGGACCGCCCCCCCATCCCCCCCCCCAGACATTTTTTGGGGGGTCAAATATAATTATATGGCTCGATGCGCGCGAACATTCCCTACACGTTGATGTACTTTTCATCGATATTTGCAAGGGTCGCCCAAATCGTCATACCTCCGCACAGGGGTGCCTGTATACTATAGGGGGTGCGCAGCGGAGAGGTTAATATACAGAGAGTAGGCCGACAGGAGAAGACAAAATTTGCTTTTATGTGAAAAGGAGCACACTGATGATTAACCCCTTCTGTACTGATGACGTCTTTTAAATTTTAATCAAGCTATATTTAGACAATTTTGTGTAGCTTAACCCACTGAGCCCCAGCGACGCAGCGTTTGCGTCCGCAATGTATGTAACGCTAAACCCCAGTGACTCAAACGTTGCGTCCATGTTACTCCGGTCCCAATTACTCCGGTTCTATGGCACCTAGAGGGCTCAGATTTGTATGGGAACTGTGTAAGTATCCCACGCAACCATGCCGATGGTTGAAAACTCTCAAAGTCCAACCGCGTGCGCGTGAGTGCGCAAAAACTGGTATTTTGGGTGTATTTGCCTTAAATTTTTTACTCTTGTAAAATCGACTTTCGGGGGCTCCGTAGGACCAATTTTTGACCTTTTTGACGTTTTTTTTTTTTTTTTTTTCCTTCATTCCTAACCCATTCCCTATTGTTTCTGGAAAAAAAAATCAAATCCTGCTGGTCCCTGGTGGTACATTTATTATAAACTAGCTGGGGCTCAGTGGGTTAAGAAGGATCTGTGGTAGTAAAAAAGGTTAAGTGAAATAGTTCGAAGCCTGTTTATTGCTGGAGGCCCTATTTAAACTTAATAAAATCGTCTAATACCGGTAGTAACCAGCATAAAGTTAACCCGAGGAGCTCGCAATTGAGGTGTTTAAAAGTGCCGTGTAGGCTATGTAGAGAAAAACCTTTGATTCTGACAGAATTAGTTATATATACCATATAAAGCATTATTGCTTCTCCATGTGCATTTATTTTACTTATATGATGAACATATGAACAGTGAAGACCAGAAAATATCTGTAAAAAGCAAATATCTATTGAAAAACTTATATTTGTGGCGGTAGGATTGGATGGAGGCGAGAGAGAGAGCGAGGTATAGGTCTACTTCCTGAGCCTGCTTGAGGCACACTGAGGCTCTAGCTCTCTCGCACATGTGAAGGGGAGGAGGGAATGTGAAGGAATGTTGCTCACCATATTTTGCGCGCGGAAAAGGAGGAATCATGAAAATAAGAGGAATAATAGCCAATAATTGAAGAGGGGTGAAGTGGAGGGAGAAAAGAGGGGAAGGAGAGGGAGGGGGGTAGTTGGGACACATGTAGGGGAGAGGAAGGAGGTAGGCCTATTGGAGAGTGGGGCTTTTTTGGGGTATATTTTCATGGGCTGGTTTCCGTGAGGACTATCGCGTAAGCTATACAGATACTTCCATGAGGCTTATCGCAGAAATGTTTTGGACAATTTATCACTTCTATAGACATAATTAGAACTATAAAATATTAATTTAACTTGGTAAATTGAATAATAGTACAGTATACTCAGGCACATACCCCATAGCTGGGGGTGGCCGACTTAAGACAGAGCCCAAATAGAAACAGCATTTTACTTGTCAGGTCAGGTATTCCTGCTATCAGTAACATGTAATCTGATACTACCTGTTTCATGGTCGGATTGTCGGCGACTAAACCGGCTCCGCCTCCGGGTCCTCACTTGGAGGGTGGGTGGCTAAACACCCTGCAGGACTAAAAGCAATACCTGTCAAAGGGCGGATGAACTATATATTAGTCAACGGCCATCTAACAAACCATATGGTATTTTACCATGATGGATGTTTAGGATGCTGCCATAGCCTGCACCAAGGTCTTCCATTGTCCGTTTTCATCCATCCCTGTTGTTTGGTGCTATACACCAACTTTCCTTCCTTTTCCTGCAATCTCCTGTTTTTTTCCCCACGGTGGTTAGCAGGCCAATGAGGAAGACTTTTGAGTCTGGTGGATTTTCAGGAGATTTGGCATTCTTTTTCTGTTTCTCGTCTTTTCTAAACAAATAAAGTCCACCGCTACTGCTCCCCCCTGGATATGGTGTCTTTGGGGCTTGTTTTATACCTTACCCAGATGTGATGGCTCCGTCTGGGTCGACCTGTTTATATCCATCTTTATGTATTTGTGTATGGATTGCTTTCAACTTTTTCTGTTTTGTTTCTACTTTTGTCCGGTGATATAGAAGTTAATCCCAGTCCTCACCTGTTACAAGTTGTCGTGTATTTTATTCCAATATTCGTGGTCTCTATAAGAACATCAAGGATCTTACTTTGGCATCTGTTGATTATGATATTGTCTTTTGTTCTGAAACCCTTGTCTCTGGTTATAAAGATTATTCTGAACTTCTTATACCTAACTTCGGTAAACCAGTTCTCATTCGGCGTGATTCTATTCCTCGTGCTTGTGGAATGAGCTTGTATATTAGATCTGGGTATAATGCTCAGCACTTAACTAAGCATATTTGTAAATGCCATGAGATGCAGTTAGTTAAAGTTTCCAGCAAGTATCATAATCATTACATTTTTAGCCTGTACAGAAATCCTGATGTTAACAATGACATATATGACTGGCTCTTAACAGCCATGGCTTCAATACAGTCTGTAGATGTCAAATCATCCTTTATTTTTGTTGGTGATGTTCCTGATATTACTCTCTCACGTAAAGTCTACCTTAAATCCCGGGTTAACTGGGACAACGTTTGTAATGATGTTTGTAATATTGAGTGGAATCACATACTAAGATCTCATGACCCGGTTTCAGCTCTCAACAATTCCTTCTTGGTATCCTTCTCAAAAGAGTTCCATCAAAAACAATTAAATCTCGTATCAGGGATAAAGCATGGTTTAATGATGACTGCAAGCGTGCATTTGATGACAAACAGGCTGCATATCGTCTATGGAGGCGTAATCAAACCCCCTTGCATTGGGAAAATTATGTTTTTAAAAGGGCAGCTGCGCAGAGAGTTTATGATGGTGCTGAGAGGGATTATAACTCCCATCTTCAGGATGTTCTGGCAGGATCTACACAGCCTCATAAATGGTGGTCCGGTTTGAAATCCTCTTTATTTGGAATAGATTCCTCCATGCCTCCTCTTTGTGATTCTGATGGCTCTATCTCTTTTGATCCATTATCGAAGACCAATATTCTATCTAATATTTTTATTAATAAGCAGAGTAATCAGGAATTGTCTTTACCATTGACATGTTTCCCTAGACCCAACCTCAATTCAATGGCATTCATATCAGCTGAACTGAAAAGGTACTTGCTGGATCTTGATACCTATGGTGGCACAGACCCGGATGGGTTTTTCCTTCTCTTTTTTAAAAAGGTTGCAGTGGTCTTGGCACCTAAATTGGCCGTGGTGTTTAGGTTGCTTTTGAAATCAGGTAGTTTTCCTCTTTGCTGGCGTAAGGCTATTATCACTCCTATTCCAAAGGGAAATACTGCCTCATCATCTCCCAATGACTATCGCCCTATCTCCATTACACCTATCCTATCCAAGCTCTATGAGAGGCTTTTGTCCAGACGCCTTTCCTCTTATTGTAATAGTCACAATTTGATACCAAACTCACAGTTTAGTTTTCGTAAGGGACTGGGTACATGTGATGCGCTTCTGACACTCACCCATGACTTGCAATCTTCATTGGACCAGAGACATGAGTCTCGTGTCGTGGCTATTGACTTTAGTTCTGCTTTTGATTTAGTCAACCATAAAGCACTTCTGTATAAGTTACAGCTCATCGGTATTGGTGGCAATTTTTAAAGGATCTTTGAAGATTTTTTGACGAAAAGATCTCAGTCTGTGGTCATTGATGTGTGTCATTCCCCTTCTGTTACTGTTGTTTCTGGTGTTCCACAAGGCAGTGTCCTTGGGCCTTTGCTTTTTATTATTTTTACTGCTGACCTGTGTTCCGAGCTTGAAAATAAACTAATCTCCTATGCTGATGATACAACTTTACATGCGTCAATTCCATCGCCAATAGCTCGACACGTAATTGCTACTGCTCTGAATAGGGATTTAGCCAAAATTACATCATGGTGTGAACTTTGGGGCATGAAACTTAATGCTAGTAAAACACACTCCATTATCATCAGCAGATCTCGTACCTTGGATCCTCCCCATCCTTATCTACAAGTTTCTGGCGAGCAAATTGAGAATGTGGATACTCTGTGTTTGTTAGGAGTTACTCTTGATCCCAAACTTACTTTTGAAAAGCATATTCGTTCTTTCTCCTCTTCCATTTCCCAAAAAATTGGTCTGCTTCGCAAGGTTTATAAAACATTTGCTTGTGATGCCACAGTTATCAAGTCTTTTTATGTTTTTATTTTGCCACATTTCGAGTACTGCTCACCTGTCTGGTTGTCAGCAGCTGACTACCATCTCAAGTTGCTTGACAGGTCGCTATATTCCATCAGTTTTATTCTACCTCATTTGTCTCTTGATCTGTGTCATCGACGTAAAGTTGGTGCCCTTAGTCTTTTATTTAAAGTTTTTAACAACCCTCAGCATCCCTTACATGGGGTTCTGCCTGGGCCCTATGTCCGGGCTCGTGCAACTAGATTCACAAGCAATCTTAATGATCTTGCCATGAGCCGTGTTAATTTTTCTACTACACAGTTTTCACGGTGTTTTGTGCCGGCCATGGTTGACTTGTGGAATAAGTTGCCAAATGAGCTAGTCAATTCAGCTAATATCTCCATTTGTAAGTCTAGAGTTAATGCTTTTTTGCAGCATTAATTCTAATTTTTAAACTTATTTTATTCTATTTTATTGTATTATATTTATACTTGATATCCTCCACTGCATAATATGTTATCTGTGTTTAATATGTGTATATGTACAGTACAGTATACAGTGTATGTTTTTATTTTTTCCTAAGTTGCCTAAGTTTTTCCTAAGTTCCTTTTGTGGCCATTTAGATGTCAATTTTTTCCTGGCGAGTGATAGCGAGCCTGTAATTTAGTAGTGGTTCTGTTGTCAATGACTTGTGAGCCTAATTACATATTAGGGCTCCCCGGGGCCCCATGGGACACGCGGAGAATGCTTAACGCAACCCTAATATATAAAAAGAACATCCTAGGGGGATACCCCTTATATAGTTCCTAGGGAACGACATCGAAACGGATACCACGTAGAAAAGAAAAAATTACAGATAGTAAAATAATTTACAAATTCATAGTGCCCCGATATACTGGTAGGCTTATCATGCGAGTACCTTATACCTCCTACTTGAGCTTGATTCTTCCTCTTATTTGCGTTGCAGTCTCCCAGAACGGACGTGTTTTAGTTTTACTCCCTGTGATCGAGCACCTCGTGTCTCTCCATCTAGCCCTGCCTGCTGCTCTGCTAGTGAGTTGATGTTATATTATAACAATAGGAGGCAACTAGATATTAGCATACGATATTAAGGGGAGATGGGCTGGTTTTCTGGACCACTGTCTCCCTCATGTTTAGCCCCATTAGTGTTCGGATGTTAAGATGTTTGCCCTATTAGTTAGTAAATTTTAAGACCTTTCGCCCCATTTCTTCGTCAATATTTAGACCTCTCTTGCTATTTAGGCGTCAATTTTTTCCCTGGCGAACGATAGTGAGCCAAGTATGTTGGAAGAACCGGCCTTCGGCCGAGACATTTTTCTACCGAAAAATTTACACATTAATCTAAAAAGGGTCTCTAATGGATGTTTTTTTAATTTGATGGAGGTCTAGGGAGGAAGCTAGAAAAATAATGAATACATGCAAAAATCGCCCAAAAAGGGAACCATCTCCCCTTAAAACGATGTGAACTTACAGGTTGTATGGTTGCGTCTGGCCACAGCTGTGTTGACGACTTACAGGGTGCCATCGCCTCTTCAAGCCATATTGTAATATTTTACGATTTTTCCTTACGTTATTCATTATCTATGCTGTTCTAGCTTTGCTCGTTAGTCTTGCCTTCTGTGTATAGTTCAAATTTTGTGATTCGGATAGTTAGGCCTTAATTTTGTGATTCGGATAGTTAGGCCTTAATTTTGTGATTCGGATAGTTAGGCCTTAATTTTGTGATTCGGATAGTTAGGCCTTAATTTTGTGATTCGGATAGTTAGGCCTTAATTTTGTGATTCGGATAGTTAGGCCTTAATTTTGTGATTCGGATAGTTAGGCCTTAATTTTGTGATTCGGATAGTTAGGCCTTAATTTTGTGATTCGGATAGTTAGGCCTTAATTTTGTGATTCGGATAGTTAGGCCTTAATTTTGTGATTCGGATAGTTAGGCCTTAATTTTGTGATTCGGATAGTTAGGCCTTAATTTTGTGATTCGGATAGTTAGGCCTTAATTTTGTGATTCGGATAGTTAGGCCTTAATTTTGTGATTCGGATAGTTAGGCCTTAATTTTGTGATTCGGATAGTTAGGCCTTAATTTTGTGATTCGGATAGTTAGGCCTTAATTTTGTGATTCGGATAGTTAGGCCTTAATTTTCCTTGTACAGCATCTAGACTCGGCCGTTCATACTGTTACGCTCGGCAGTGTGTTTGACCCCGCTATATATAACTCTATTTGTTATATGTATTAGCTTTAAGGTCCCATTGCCTATTTTCGCTCCCTCAGAGGCCCATGATAACATCGACATAAGGATAAAGTTGTTCTCTCTTACACACTATGTATCACCTGTTTCCTATTCTAGTCTATACGGTTTGTGCTATATATTTGTGTAATATTTATTGCTAATTTATTACTAAATTATTATTTTAATTGAATTATTGACATAATAACCTATTTTGACTAGATAATATGCTCAGTTTAATTTAGCTCGCCGTGGGTCGTCTGCGAGGCGCCTCTCTTTGTGCTTGGGGTGTCGTGTGGACAAGATGGCGGTTGTGCTGGCGCCCTCCTGAATTATTTTGCTTTTCACATTTTTTTGTATTGCCTATAGTGAAAAAACAAAATGGGGGTGGGGGTATATATCTTGGGGGGGGGGGTATATATTGGGGGGGGGGGTATATATCTTGGGGGGGGGGTATATATCTTGGGGGGGGGGGTATATATCTTGGGGGGGGGGGGTATATATCTTGGGGGGGGGTATATATCTTGGGGGGGGGTATATATCTTGGGGGGGGGGGGGTATATATCTTGGGGGGGGGTATATATCTTGGGGGGGGGGGTATATATCTTGGGGGGGGGGGGTATATATCTTGGGGGGGGGGTATATATCTTGGGGGGGGGGGTATATATCTTGGGGGGGGGGTATATATCTTGGGGGGGGGGTATATATCTTGGGGGGGGGTATATATCTTGGGGGGGGGGTATATATCTTGGGGGGGGGGGGTATATATCTTGGGGGGGGGGTATATATCTTGGGGGGGGGGTATATATCTTGGGGGGGGGGTATATATCTTGGGGGGGGGGGGTATATATCTTGGGGGGGGGGGTATATCTTGGGGGGGGGGGGGGTATATATCTTGGGGGGGGGTATATATCTTGGGGGGGGGGGGGTATATATCTTGGGGGGGGGGTATATATCTTGGGGGGGGGGGGGGGTATATATCTTGGGGGGGGGGTATATATCTTGGGGGGGGGGGGGTATATATCTTGGGGGGGGGGGTATATATCTTGGGGGGGGGGGTATCTATCTTGGGGGGGGGGTATATATCTTGGGGGGGGGGGTATATATCTTTCGAAACCGAATTCTTCTATATTTTTATCTTTATACTCTATATTTTTGCTTTCATTTCAGAAATTAGGGTTCTATTAAAATTATATTTTTCAAAATTATGATCTTTGATATTTAGACGACCCTAGGTTCAGTTCATATATATCATTGCTTCTATCTACGCTTCTTCTGAGATGTTAGTTATAATAATTATTACTCTTTTAGTAACTTATTATATCTGACTACCTGGAGATTGAAAACGAAGGACGACAAGAATCTCAGCCATAGCTACGGGATTCATATATATCTACCCGGAGCTCAGCTGAGAAAAGCAGATCGGGGATAGCGTTGGCTACTCACTGGAGTACCCAGAGTTATATTATCCTCCACCCGGAACTCTGCCGGGTATAGGAGATGGGGAATAGAGTTGCTCTGAGGTCTACCCAGAAAGATGGCTAGTCCAGGACTATGAGGGTGAGGAGAAGCGTGTGATCCGGAGGTTTGACCCGGAGAGCTAACTCTGATAGTGGGTGACCCGAAGGTCTAGCCGGAAGTGTTAAGTCAACAGACGAAAAGAGTAATTAGGATAGTAAGAAGCGGGTGACCCGGAGGTTCGACCCAGAGATTCAAGAGGTCCACAGATAAGGAGAATCTCAGAAGATAGTAAAGATAGCAGTCGGAGAAAGTATTAATAGAAGTCCCTCAGAGACTAGACAGCCGACTCCCCCAAGTCCGGCTCCAACTCCGTGTCCAACCCGGAGGTAAGAAGACTGAACATGGACCGGAGTCCCTCTCGCCCTATCATAGTACACGAGACACAAAGAATTAGAGAAAAGCAGCAGAGAACAAGATATAATAAGTTACTAAAAGAGTAATTATTATAACTAACATCTGAGAAGAAGAGTAGATAGAAGCAATGATATATAAGAACTGAACCTAGGGTCGTCTAAATATCAAAGATCATAATTTCGAAAAATACAATTTTAATAGAACCCTAATTTCTGAACGGAAAGCAAAAATATAGAGTATAAAGATAAAAATATAGAAGAACTTGGTTTCGAAAGATATATACCCCCACCCCATTTAATTAAATACAACAAAATGTGAAAAGCGAAATAATTCAGGAGGGCGCCAGCACAACCACCATCTTGTCCACACGACACGCCAAGCACAAAGAGAGGCGCATTTACAAACATGATAATTGACTGTTTGCGAGTTTCAGGCTATAAGGAAGTTGGAGTTGTGTCCCGGGGTGGAAATTATATTTCGTTTATATAATCCCTCGCCTGATCTTATGAATTTTATGTAAAGCCTCAGTCAGCGATACACAACTACTGTATGCAGTAGAATTATATAGTTATTATAGAGGTTGCCTGATATGGGGACAGCTGGCTTGATAATTAGCCTATTAAATCTGAGTGTAGACTGGAGGGGTTTGCTTCAATTATTGTTCCCCTGTCATGACTGAGATGATCGGGGGAGGTGCTAAAAATCCAAAGATGCTTGGTCGTTGATGTTGGAGCTGATGGTCTCGTGTATTGCACCCTCTGTTTCCTCTTCATTGGTTGCGTGCAGGCCTCGTTGAGTTTGTCTTTGATGTTAATTGGTAAATCATGTCATGTACTGCGCATCGTACGTTGCAGGCAAATAAATAACAAGGATTGAAGAGGGTGGGGGAGGTGTCTCGGGGCTTCTACACATGCTTATCTGAGGAGTGGATCCTTGGGTGATGGTTGTTGTGTGGTCTCCATCTAACAGCTTCTCCATGGCATAGAGGTCTTTTGTCGCCATGGAGGGCCCGTCACTGTTGCTTTGCCAACTGTTGTTTTGCTGGCATTGTGGCTGAGTCGGGATACAGTGGATGGCTCCAAGTTGCTGGGGGTGGGCTTGGTAGCAAGGAGTTTCCTGATCGTTATAATATCCTGAACAAAACCCACAGGGTCATGGATGGTAATATGCTCTTAGTAGGAAGTTGAAGGTGTATTCGCCACATTGTACTTCTGTGGCAAGGGGATAAGCTGCCCTGACGTGCTTGCTGATGGATGCCAGGGTGTCATCAAGATTTCCCTTTAATTTCACATTGTTTAAGTTCGACAGTGCAACTACGGTGCCGAGGGGAGGCTGTACCGCGTCGATCACAATTTGCCTGAAAACGTTCCAGGTCAATTCCGGGCGGACTTTTCCCGCCACAAGGGCTACGGCTTTTCCTAAATGTGTGAATAGGACCGCAACATTCTACCGGTCTGTATTATATGCAAGATCGAGCACGGGACTGACCATACCCAGGTATGTTTGAATATCGTAAATTTCAGTATTAAAGCTGGGAATGGGGATGTGTGACCGAGCAGCCATCTCTGTTGGTTGTTTATCCACTGCTGTTTGCAATGTGTATAAATTCTTCCCTCCGAATTAAAACCCACCGACTGCCACCAGTGTTATACCAGGAGTTTTACTGGGTTTGACTGGCTGTTTCGTGGACTCAATCTCAACTGGGCAGGAACTGAGTTTGCACCTAAACACACACACAAACATGCAGAGGCATAAGGACAACACTGAAGGACATTCATAGTTATTATATTCAGTATAGTTTACAAATATGATATGGCTTAGGTGGCTAATAGTTCACACAGTCATAGAACAAAATAAACACAATACATAAAACATGGACATGTATGTATATTACCCATAACTGATTTATAATGCAAAACTAGTTAAGACAGGATTTTTGCTCTTTAAGCAATGATTAATATACACAAAAATACACAAGTAATGCACTGATGATCTCAATTATTAGAGTTTATCAGGGATAGGTATCAATCATAAAAAGCACACTTAGGAGTCTTGGCACATTGACACAATAGCTCACGAAAGCACTTCTAGAATGGAGTTAGCATGAGGTGAGATATAACACAATTAATCAATCACGTATTACTTTATCATGGAGGACGGGGAAAAGAAAGGTGTCACTGGGTGTGAAGTTTGCGTGTAAGTTTGGTGGGTGTGTGGGGATGTAGGGTAAGATATAATCATAGATAGTCTCACGAGGAGTCTCTGTACAAGATATTTCACCTTACAACGATAGACACATGTGGTTTGTGTCCTCAACTATAGAGGCCTGTCTAACAAGAAGGGAGGTCTGTTATACAGCCTTCAACAAACTAAATCTTTGTTCTTGAGTCGTGGTTCAGCATCTATGGAACTTCTCTGGGCTCGTCCTTGTAGTGGATCAACGTCAGGGTCTGTAGTGGTTCTACGACAGCGTCCTTGGACTGGTTTTACGGCAGTGTCGGTATTTGTCCTCCGGCAACGTCCTCCAACAGGTCTCGACACACATTGGACTTCTTGCTATCTAGGGGATAGGTCAGAAGGGCCAGAGAACTTACTAGGCAGCATAGACCAGTGTTCTGGTGATCTAGCAATTCCCTGCTCGAGTCTAGGATGTTGCACAGACCAGTGATCTGGCAACAAACCTCTTCCCAAGGCTGGAAACTAACCAAATGCACGGACCAGTGTTCAGGCAGAGGGTCAATACCCAGGTCTGAGATCTAGCAAGCTACACGGACCAGTGTACTGGCAGCAACCTAGTGCTCAGGGCTGAGAATCAACAGACTGCATGGACCAGTGTGCTGGCAGAAGGTTAATACTTAGTTTCTGTGAAGTAACTAAATTACGCGGACCAGTTTGCTCGCAACTTTTGTCACTATAATCTGACTTGCTATCCTTGGCTAAGGGAGATATTGCAGTTTCATATTTATCCATGAAGTATCAACAAATCTGTTGCTAAGGGATTCAATTTACCATCAGCTTAAAATAAACAGACTATAGCCCTCGATAATGAAACTAGGCCAACTGGGCGAGTTAAGAACGAGTTTGGCAATATTGTATTTCTTCTTCCTCACGGTCGGAAAATCTTAAATCCTTGGATGGTCTCCGTAGGGTAGCGGAGAGACGTCAGAGTGACGTAATTTTCGATACACGAGTGGCAGAACGGAAGCAAATATGGAGAAATGAGAACCGTGCTTAAGTGTTTCATCAACTCTGTATCAACATAATTACCATCACAAATATATATATATATATATATATATATATATATATATATATATATATATATATAAATATATATATATATATATATAGGACAACCTCCTCCCACCTGGGCCAGGTGGGTAACTGAAGTACAATACAATGCTTGGGGAGAATTTCTCCACTACCGTTTGATGCTTTTCTGTGTATTCGTGTAAAACATACTAAAGGCAAGTAGTTTCAACCTCACACAAGAAAAACTAAGCAAATATAAATGAAGATATGTCTTAACCCAGCAAGGGCACCCATGGCCTGTGACGAGAGTAGTTATATGCGAATTATTTGCATTTAATTCTGACAGAATTCATTATACTTGCCATATATAACATTATTTCATATTCATATACATTTATTAAACTTATATGATGAATATATGAACCTTGAAGCGTGATAAAATAAGTGGGGAAAGCATTTGAGTGGTGGAAAACTTAAATATTTGCCGCCCGGTCGTATGCTCAGGCTGGAGGCCACGAGACATAATTAATCAGTCTCTAATCTCTACCTCAACACTGATGATACCGGGTGAAATCTCAGTGTTGGATATGGTCTCTTATGTGACTCCCTTGTGTTACGAAACCGCGGGAGATAAATTAGCGCGAAAAATAGCCAATAAATGATGAAAATAAGAGGAAAAAATAGATGATAATTGAAGAGGGAGGATGGGTTAGGGGGAATCAAGTTGGAGAGAGAGAAGAAGAGGGGGGGGGGTCAATAAACATATGGATGAGTGGTAGGAAGTACTAGAGGGAAATTATCTCACCTAATGACATATTCTTTTGTTTTGAGAACCCTGGGGCGTTTTTGAAGGTTTTTTCAGTCATGCCTCCGTGAGGCCTATCGCTTTCGCTATACAAATACTTCCGTGAGGCTTATCACACTTTTCGAGTTAAAGATAATCGATCAAGTGGATGACATGAAACACAATTGGAGTACATTACGCTATTTTATTAATTATTCAAACCAATCTATAATTGGTGTAGCATCAAACGTTTGACGGCCAACCCTGCTATACTGGTCATCTGAGAAGTTGCTGCTGCACACAACACGGAACTTGTTCAGCTGATCAGGTGTTTTCGTCTTCAAATAGGCGATGGCAAGGTTCTTGAGCCATTACAAACATCTGTAATGACACAAATGCCAGCATTCATGATGTCTCTGGAATATTTAGTCAGTCATGACATATACTCGTATGTGAATATACTATGTACTTTATACTCGTATATACCCCCTTACTTATGACTAAGCAGTTCGCCTTACCTTTGTCTATCTTTGGGAAAGAGGTGATATTATTATGTTTTTTTTTCATATATGAGATACTTATGCTTCCGCTTGTGTTTTCCACAAACATCACAACAGTGACCGTGTTGTTATGGTGCCATGTTTGTATCTGCCGCCATGCCCTCTGGCCGCTCACTGTGACATTTGTAAGTTTGCAAATGATGCGCCACCGATGGAAGGGCCATCTGCAGGGATGCTTGATCGAAACTAAGGATCAATTGGAAGCTCATTTAGGCAGCCGATCCTTAACCCAGCAAGTGCGCCTATGGCCTGTGACGAACGTAGTTATATGCGAATTAATTACCCAATATTCTGACAGAATTCGTTATATCTACAATATAGAGCATAATTTATTATCCATGAGCACTTATTTTACTAGTATGATGAACATATGAACCTTGAAGAGTGATAAAATAAGTGGGGAAAGCATTTGGGTGGTCAAAAATGTTATGTATTGCCTTAATTAAACTAATTGCTGGTGGGATAGAGTTAACTAATTAATAGTGGGTATATGTGACTATTTATTTGTACATAGGAAGGCCTTTAGGGAGTAAGATAACTTCGGGGAACATATTTGTGTCCAGAGTGTACTGTACTAGCCAGACATCTTTTGCCCCAGGCCATGAACGCTGGCAGATTGTGGCGCCAAGCGCGCTCCTCTCCCCCTCACCTGCTTGTTTGTGCGTCTCTCTGGCAGACGTATGGTTAGTCTTTATATAATTCGTGACTTAGTGTTCTTACTCTTCATTTATATATTTTAATGAAGTATTATATATTATTATTAGTGGAGTTAATTTGTTTGATTGTCGTGAGAGTAGTTTTATTTCAGTCCTGTACGATAACTTTACTGACCAAGGACTCGATAGAAAGTAGAATTTGAGGAAAGTTCAGTTCACCTCTAGCATCTGCTTCGCCAAGACCTCACCATGGGTCACCCTGAGTTTGTCCTGCCTTGTATAACTATCTCTCTATAGATAAGTATTATGTTGTATTGTATGATTATGTTGTATTGTGTGAATGTAAGGATAGATGTATAAAGTGTAATTTATATGTAAATAATATCCATACTTTTAAATTATCTTTTCATCCATACCTACCTTATATATTTTCATGTACTATCTTTCAAATAACTTAAAGATTTAAATACTTAAAAATTGTGTGGTTCTAAAAGAAAGTAAACGGTAATTAATTATTTTGCACAGTAAACTAAAGTGGATACTTGAATACCTAACATATATATCTTAAAGGATTTATGAAAGCATAAGTTATTCTACTGACATGTAAAGAAAACTTAATAATATCAATTATATGATTCTGATTGACTTGTTGTATAATAATAGGGTTTCGCTGGAGGATAATATTAACTTTGCAGTCTAGTTTTGGGTGGTTAACTTTCATTCTTACATTACTACGGTGATAACAGTTGTGTTGCTTTTTCATTGGAGTTAATCATTTATTCATGGTGTTGTGGGCTTGAACCCTAGTCCGTAACAAAAACGTAAATATTCGCTGCCCGGTCGTATCCTAAGGCGGGAGGCGGGAAGACATACATCTTCCCTCCTCGACCTCTCTCGCTATACTGAAGCGAGCGGTGAAGTCTCAGAGTTATATAAGGTCTCTTGTGCTACGTAACCGCGGGAGAGAAATTTGCGCGAAAAATAACCAATAAATGATGAAAAAAAAGGAAAAATAGGTGATAATTGGGGAGGGGGGAAAAAGGTTTGGAAGGAGGGGAAGGGGGCGGGGAGAAACTTATGGATGAGTGGTAGGAAGTACTAGAGTGGAATTATCTTACCTAATGACATATGTCTTTGGTTTGAGAGAGCCTAGGGTGTATTTTAATTATTTTTTTCATTGTTTTGCTTCCGTGAGGCCTATCGCATTTGCTATACACATACTTCCGTGAGTTCTATCGCACTCCTCATGTCATTAGATACTTGCGCCATGCAGTGTTACCAGTGCTAGCAGGATTATTCGCTACACTGCATATCTAGCAATTTAGGGCTGTTCTACAGTACATCACCATCTCCAACCCCACTTAACCCCTACACCTGACACGCTGGTTGATAAGACTTGTCAACTTTTATTACACTGGACTGGCTTTCCTGTGATCGTGAACAGCAAGGTGGTGGTTGTTGTGGGTGGTGGTGGTGGTGGAGTAGTTTCCGTTCCTGTATTGGGTGGTGAGGGAGGTGTTGCTACAAGGAGAGCTGTCACGATCAGTCCTGAAACAACAACAGAATGGCATGTCAGTTGTCAGAGGTTGAGGGTTGTGGTATCTTCATTGCTATAGAGGCTTGGGTTCAATATTTCTGGCCTACCTAAAATGAATGGACTATAGCTTAAGTTACAACAATAGGACACTACAAAAGTCCATTAACTCCTGGTTAATCCGTAGAAGATCCGATTACGCATTTCTCTTCTGTTTTCTGGCTATTATTAGACAATTTTATTTGGGTTAGGAAGGGTATGTGGAAGTCAGAGGGTTAATTGAGAAAGGCTTTACCTTTTCAATTCTCACAGATCCTTCCTAAGCTGTATGAAATTGCCTAATGATAGCCAGAGTACACTGCAAAATGTGTCATAATCTTCAAAGGGTTAATTGCTAAGGTAACAGAGGCATCGGAGGTAATGAGACTGCCCACCTGTCTCGTCCTCTTTGTTGTTAACTCGGCAAGCACGCGTGTGGCCTGTGACAAATGTAGTTATATGCAAATTAATTACCCAATATTCTGACAGAATTCGTTATATCTACCATATAAAGCCTAATTAATTTTCCATGAGCACTTATTTAACTAATATGATGAACATATCCCCTTCTGTACCAGCGCCGTACAATGGCCGACAGTAAAAAAGTAACTCGCCAGTACCAGCGCCGTACGATGTCAGTCAGTAGTATGTGGTCCTTGTACCGAGCGGTACCAGGCGCCATGACTTGTAAACACTGATTTGAGACCTTGGCAACACTTCTCAGGGTGTATATTATTATGTTCCTTCCAACAACCAACTCTACTCCTAAAATTCGATTAATGAAATTTACAAACACATGTGGCAGTCCGTGGATTCGAACCCAGGATGCTCTCACCGAAAATCAACACCTTATGCATCGCACCACGAAGACAGTTAATGGATGGTGGACACTGCCTACGATTTATTATGCAACTTCGAATCCTGCATATCAATCAAAGCATGTACACACATCCCAACTGCAACTCACGTAGGCTATGCATATGTGAATGGAAAGAGCAATTAATGGGGCCTTAACCACTAGGGAAGTCCTCTCGATAAATTACTCCTGAACCTATAAGGTTCCATGGGCAAGCTGGCTCAGTATGCACCCAGCTTTCGGGGAGAGAGGATGCTCTCTCTCGACTTTGAAGCCATTTTGGCCACAATGCTTGGTACTGGAGGTTACATTTACAGTAATTCCCTCTGGTACAGTAAGGGATATGAACCTTGAAGAGTGATATAATAAGTGGGGAAAGCATTTGGATGGTGAAAAACTTAAATATTTGCCGCCTGGTCGTATCCTCAGGCGGGAGGTGGCGAGACATACACCCTCCCCCTTCAAGCTCTCTCTCTCTCTACCGAGGCAAGCGAGTGAAGTCTCAAAGTTATATAAGGTCTCTTATGCAACTCACTAGTGCTACGTAACCGCGGGAGAGAAGTTCTCGCAAAAATTAACCAATAAATTATGAAAATAATAGGAAAAATAGGTGATAATTGAGGAGGGGGGAGGGGGAAACAGTGTGGGGAAGGAGGGGAAGGGGAGGCAGAGAAACATACGGATGAGTGCTAGGAAATACTAGAGAGGAATTATCTCACATAATTAGATATTCATTTGTTTTGAGATTCCCCTGGGACATATTTGAAGGGTTTTTTCATGGTCTTGCTTCTGTGAAGCCCATCACATTCGTTATACACATACTTCCGTGAGTTCTATTGCACTTCTCGGGTTAACCACGTGTGCTATCTATAGTGTGTGTGTGTGTGAGAGAGACATTTACATAGATTTCCATATATTTACCATTTCACACAAAAATATGCGATTTGCTCCCTTTCTAGGATACTTAATAGCTTTAGTGATCATCAGGTTTAGTTTAGTTATTTCTACCTCGCAGTTGTCTTTGGGCGAGCTGTGGGCAGAAAACTAAGTTTGGAGAGGTAGTTTTAAGATTAGGATAATTCTATTACTGAATACTAAACGGCAACCCCCGCTGTATGAAAGGGTTGACATAGATACACTGGCCACACAAATCTTACGATCTCTGTGAGGTGGCCAGGACTTAATGCTAGTAGAGAATAGTAAAGAATAAGAGAAAGTGGAAGCAAAGGATAATAAAAATGAAGGCTCTGTCCCCACCCTCCGAGAGAGAGAGAGAGAGAGAGAGAGAGAGTAAGAGCGACTGAGAAAGTCTGAGTTAGATATAAAAGTGGGTGAGTGAGTTATGTGTTAAATTATCATGTAAATGGAATTTACTGTATATGTTCTGGTCAGTCCTCCTCTCTAACTATATCTCTCTCTCACACACACACACACATCTACATACATACACACACACACACACACATACACGCATACACACATACACATACACCTACACACATACATATACAGAGAGAGAGAGAGAGAGTAAAGCCTTGGGGCTTGCTGGGGCTTAGGATTTGTGTTATCTCTCTCTCTATCTCTCTCTCTCTATCTATCTATCTATCTATCTATCTCTTTCCAAACTAATGGAGCGAAACAGGAAATAATATATATGGTCCGTACGCCTACTTACTATTAACCCCTTGAGCACCAGCGACGCACGTTATGCGTCGCCTATGTATGTAACACATGGTCTCAGCGACGCAACGGTTGTGTTCGCCTTAATTATCGTCTTAACCCTCCAGCCCCGGCTATGTATTATATATATATTCCCCGAAATCCGGGGGTTTTGGCCGAAAAACGTCTACGCCTAGGCTACCGCATCTTTGTTATTTGGCTTGCTTCCGCATTCCCGCGCATCCCCAAGCGTAGATGTGTTTCGTACCTGTAGAATGGCGTTAAGTAGAGCTCTCTAAGTCAACTGATTTAGTTGTGATGATGATTTCATTGGAGATAACTTTATGGCAAAAACAGCCACTTTACACTACTTTTCGATACTTAACAATAATATACAGGCACACACGAACAAGCGACGCACTCCTTCTTGTGGCCGGAGATGCGGGGCGTCGGTCCAGCCGGCTGTTGTTTACATGCGTCGGACGTACGCCTCGCACACCAAGCTTACAGGCTTTGAGCTCATGGGTGTTTAAGAGCCCTTCCGGGTAGCTCGGGTGTGTTTTTTATGGGCGTTCAAGAGCCCTTCCGGGTCTGGAGGGTTAACACACAAAGAGCAGGTGGTAGGGTATTTTACACTGTGCCGCCCAGCGGGGGGTTTTTACCCTAAATAGGGTTGTTTCCGTGCTCATTTTCATGCAAAAACAAGACCCAGAGCGTAAAACAATCCCTGAAAGGGCGTAAACAGAGCTTTCTAATGACACCCGAACCATCCTTGTATGACTACTGGTTCTCTTGCAACGATCGTGCAACACGAGTGCAAAAAACCTAAAATAAGGTAATTTCCGTACATAATTCCCTGTGTAGCGAGTCAGAGAAGGGGGAGGAAGGTGGTATACAGTTAAGTACGTCCACAGTGGTCGTAGGGAGCGGTCATAAGGTTACTACACTCGTCCCACCGCTCAGCTCTCTCTCTCAGCAACATTACGTGCTGAAAATGGCACTCGACAGCTGTCGTGCACCGCCACATAGTCCAAATTTATTTAACTCGACAGATGTCGTGCGCCGTTGGTTAAGGGTTAATTACCTAGAGGGTTCAGATTTGTATGAGAACTACTTTAGGATCCCACAGAACAATACTAATAGTTGGCAACCCTCCTAGTCCAGCCGCGTGCGTGTGGGCGCGTGCGGGAGTGATTTTTCAGTATATTGCCTACCCATCACCCCATGTTTATTGCGACTTTCTGCAACCAAGTGGCTGGTCCTGAAGTGTACATATAATATTAAATCGCTTGGGGTCCAGTGGGTTAAGCCCAAAGAGGGCAGAAAGTACATCCTTAGAAGAGATTATGATCTTAGGCATAAGTAAGTGAGAAGGGGATGGAGAGGGAGGAATAGCACCGGAATCATCCAAGGTGGAGTTTTTAGCAAAAGTTTGGGCAAAGAGTTCAGCTTTGGCACGGGAAGAAGTGATGGTAGTGCCGTCAGAGTGAAAAACGGGAGGGAAAGAAGAGGAAGAAAAATTGTTGGGGAGGTTTTTGGCTAGATATCAGAAAGCTTGGGAAGAGCTAGAGTTGGATAGTTCAGTGCATTTATTATTGATGAAAGAGTGTTTGGCAAGTCGAAGAACAGATTTATTTTGATTCCGGGCAGAGACATATAAAGTACAGGATTATCGAGTCTGATGGTGACGGTACCGTTTGAATGCTTCCTCTTTATTGTGGATAGCAGTAGAACAAGCGTGAATAAACCAAGATTATTGTGAGGTAGTTTGAGAGAAAGAAAATGGGATGTATGCTTCCATGCCCGAAAGGATTACCTCAGTAATTCGCTCAGCACTCTCTGAGGGTCCCCGGCCACGGAAGCAAAAATAATTCACGGAAAATCAAAGAAGTACTGCCGAGGAACCTTCCAGTCGGCAGTGCCAAGATGCCACAAGCGCCGCCGACTGTGGGGGTCAGAAGGCCGTACTGGAGAGACAGGACAGGTGACAGAGATAAGGTTATAATCGGAGAAGCCCAACGGAGGGAGAAGAGTTACAGTGTAATCAGAAGGATTAGTGGTTAGAAATAAGTAGAGAATGTTGGGCTGATTTTCAGGGCGGTCCGGGAAGGTATAACATAAAAGTTGTTATATAGATAATGATTTGCCCTTGGTTATTTAAGAAATAAAAATATAAGGAAAAATAAACGACTATTATAATCAACTCGACGTAAGCAGAGTGGTATCCAACCCCGTATATTGTGCACCTCAAGTTGACCTGTCCGTCGTCATCCGTCCGGTGGGGGGGGGGGGGGAGGGGGGTTGTCGACTCAAGACAGAGCCAGAATAGGGATAAAACAACAGTAAACACTGAACACACAAAAACAAAATACAAATACACACACTTTATTCGAAATATACACACACACATTATTCGAAATATACACACCATATTAATTCTTTTACTTTGTGCCAGACTAAGCTGCACATATATAACTACCATGAATTTAATATACAGCTATATAAGGCCCGCTCACGTTAAATGTTCCTCTGAGTTGCAGTAATCCTGCACACAAATTATGGCATGCATTTAAAGAAAATTCGGTTTCCCATAACCATTTTTAGTTGAGTTTTTATTTACTAAATTATCTTTTTGGAATTTGTATTCATTTGTCTTAATTCCAAAGTGATTTTATTATTTATTTGTTTATTATCTTGCGTATTTCTTCTTCCTATTAACACATATTGGTATGCTATGTGGAGGGGTTACCTTTGAGTACCGGCGACATAATGTTCATTATATTCTGGCAACTATTAGACGATTTTATTCAGCTTAGGAAGGATGTCTACAAATCAAAGGGCTCCAGACTATCTCAATTCATTCTTTTAGCTACCATATATCCGTCATAATATTCACGAAATCGTCTAAATGCAGCTTAAATAAACAGCAAAAAGACTTCGCTGGTACTCTACGGGTTAAGTGTTCTGTGTTGTCAGTGGGATGTTGTCAATGGGATTTTGGTAGTGGGATGTTGGTAATGGGATGTTGTCAGAGGGATGTTGGTAGTGGGATATTGTCAGTGGGATGTTGTCAATGGGATTTTGGTAGTGGGATGTTGTCAGAGGGATGTTGGTAGTGGGATATTGTCAGTGGGATGTTGTCAATGGGATTTTGGTAGTGGGATGTTGGTAGTGGGATGTTCTCAGAGGGATGTTGGTAGTGGGATGTTGTCAGTGGAATGTTGTCAGTGGGATGTTGTCAGTGGGATGTTGGCAGCGGGATGTTGGCAGTGGGATGTTGTCAGTGGGATGTTGGTAGTGGGATGTTGGTAGTGGGATGTTGGTAGTGGGATGTTGTCAGTGGGATGTTGTCAGTGGGATTTTGGTAGTGGGATGTTGTCAGTGGGATGTTGGTAGTGGGATGTGGACAGTGGGATGTTGTCAGTGGGATGTTGTCAGTGGGATGTTGGTAGTGGGATGTTGGTAGTGGGATGTTGGTAGTGGGATGTTGTCAGTGGGATGTTGTCAGTGGGATTTTGGTAGTGGGATGTTGGTAGTGGGATGTTGTCAGTGGGATGTTGGTAGTGGGATGTTGTCAGTGGGATGTTGTCAGTGGGATTTTGGTAGTGGGATGTTGGTAGTGGGATGTTGTCAGTGGGATGTTGTCAGTGGGATGTTGGTAGTGGGATGTTGGTAGTGGGATGTTGTCAGTGGGATGTTGTCAGTGGGATGTTGGTAGTGGGATGTTGTCAGTGGGATGTTGGTAGTGGGATGTTGTCAGTGGGATGTTGTCAGTGGGATGTTGTCAGTGGGATGTTGGTAGTGGGATGTTGGTAGTGGGATGTTGGTAGTGGGATGTTGTCAATGGGATTTTGGTAGTGGGATGTTGTCAGAGGGATGTTGACAGAGGGATGTTGTCAGAGGGATGTTGACAGAGGGATGTTGACAGAGGGATGTTGACAGAGGGATGTTGTCAGAGGGATGTTGGTAGTGGGATGTTGGTAGTGGGATGTTGTCAGTGGGATGTTGTCAGTGGGATGTTAGTAGTGGGATGTTGGTAGTGGGATGTTGGTAGTGGGATGTTGTCAGTGGGATGTTGTCAGTGGGATTTTGGTAGTGGGATGTTGTCAGTGGGATGTTGGTAGTGGGATGTGGACAGTGGGATGTTGTCAGTGGGATGTTGTCAGTGGGATGTTGGTAGTGGGATGTTGGTAGTGGGATGTTGGTAGTGGGATGTTGTCAGTGGGATGTTGTCAGTGGGATTTTGGTAGTGGGATGTTGGTAGTGGGATGTTGTCAGTGGGATGTTGGTAGTGGGATGTTGTCAGTGGGATGTTGTCAGTGGGATTTTGGTAGTGGGATGTTGGTAGTGGGATGTTGTCAGTGGGATGTTGTCAGTGGGATGTTGGTAGTGGGATGTTGGTAGTGGGATGTTGTCAGTGGGATGTTGGTAGTGGGATGTTGGTAGTGGGATTTTGGTAGTGGGATGTTGGTAGTGGGATGTTGTCAGTGGGATGTTGGTAGTGGGATGTGGACAGTGGGATGTTGGTAGTGGGATGTTGGTAGTGGGATGTTGTCAGTGGGATGTTGGTAGTGGGATGTTGTCAGTGGGATGTTGTCAGTGGGATGTTGTCATTGGGATGTTGGTAGTGGGATGTCGTCAGTGGGATGTTGGTAGTGGGATGTTGTCAGTGTGATGTTGACAGTGTGATGTTGGTAGTAGGATGTTGTCAGTGTGTTGTTGACAGTGGGATGTTGGCGGTGGGATAATGGTAGTGGGATGTTGTCATTGAGATTTTTGTCATTGGGATGTTGACAGTGGGATGTTGACAGTGGGATGTTGGCAGTGGGATGTTGGTAGTGGGATGTTGTCAGTGGGATGTTGTCAGTGGGATGTTATCAGTGGGATGTTGTCAGTGGGATGTTGGTAGTGGGAATGTTGTCAGTGGGATGTTGGTAGTGGGAGGTTGTCAGTGGGATGTTTTCATTGGGATGTTGTCAGTGGCATGTTGTCAGTGGGATGTTGACAGTGGGATTATTATTATTAAAATAGGGATTCGCACCAAGCCTAAAAAGACTATGTGGCACCAAAATAAACTTTGTGGAAAAAAACAGTGGAGTTGTTGTGGGGCTGGGCGCAATGCGGAGTAGAGGATAAGAAGACTAGGAAACACTAATTTTAAGAAGCTGAAGGAGACGGGTATGGAGGAGAAACCGCATAAGATGTGGGAGGGAGAAAGTGGGGGACTCTCCAAGCATATCGGCTAAGACAAGGGGGCGATTAAGGGAGGATATGAAGGGGAATGCCCGCCGTCGGGCATTGGAGAAACGCGGACAGTCGATCAGGAGATGCTGGACAGACACTGGAATATGGCAGCAAGGACAGAGCGTGGGGACATCACAGGACATCAAATGACCATGCGTGAGCCTGGTGTGGCCGAGCCGAAGACGGGCTAGAGCGGTCTCCCATCGACGATTGCGATGAGAGGATGACTTCCAAGGTAGGACGGAAGGTTTGACAGAACGCAGTTTGACATCAGACACCCTCATGGAGGTCCATTCGTCCTGCCAGCGCTGACGTAGTAATTGAGTAACATGCGGGAAGTAATCAGATGCAGGAATACGCTGTGGCACGAGTCGGTGAGAGGTAATAGCAGAGCGGGCGAAAAAATCAACTCGCTCATTGCCAGGCACTACAACATGACTCGGGACCAAACAGAAAGACAGGGACTTCAATTTAGTAACGATCCGGAACAACCATTCCTGAATCTCCAGCACTAAGGGGTTAACAGCGGAAATAGACTGAATACTCTGAAGAGCACTAAGGGAGTCACTAAAAATTACAAAGGTATGCAGGTGTGAACAAAAAATAGTACGTAGGGCAAATAAAATAGCAAATAACTCGGCCGTAAAGACACTAGCACATGATTGGATGTGACGTTGGAAGGTCCGGTCCGGGAACACAACCGCAAACCCTGAACCGGCGGAGGTCTTGGAACCATCAGTGTACACTGGAACGGCTGAAGAATGGTGTAGCATATGTTCCGCAAACTGAGCATAAAGAAACTGTGGGGTTGAAGAGGCCTTAGAGGGGGGAAAGGCAGATGTACAAACGGTAGGGCGAGGGAGTAGCCATGGGGGGAACTTGACTGTCGGAGGGGTAGCACTGATGGAATGGGAAAAGAGAAGGAAGCTAGTAAAGCAGAGACCCGACCGAGGAACGAAGTAGCAGACGATGATGATTGACAGTGGGATGTTGGCAGTGGGATGTTGACAGTGGGCTGATATTAGTGGGATGTTGACAGTGGGATGTTGGCAGTGGGATGTTTGTAGTGGGATGTTGTCAGTGGTATGTTAACGGGATGTTGTCAGAGGGATGTTGTCAGTGGGATGTGGTCAGTGGGATGTTGGTAGTGGGATGTTGTCAGTGGGATGTTGGTAGTGGGATGTTGTTAGTGGGATGTTGTCAGTTGGATGTTGGTAGTGGGATGTTGTCAGTGGGATGTTGGCATTGGGATGTTGGCAGTGGGATGTTGGCAGTGGGATGTTGGCAGTGGGATGTTAGCATTGGGATGTTAGTAGTGGGATGTTGGCAGTGGGATGTTAGCATTGGGATGTTAGTAGTGGGATGTTGGCAGTGGGGACAAGAAGGGTCTTAAGAGGAGGTTTGCCGATTTCTAGACCTCCTTCTCCTTCGTGTTTAGTCCCATTAGCTTTGAGATTTTCAAAATGTTTGCCCTACATTATTTTTCGTTATTAACCCTCTCCGACATATGACGCAATTTTGAGCCTATTAGGGATACTTTAAAGCCTTTATTACCATCAGGTTTTTTTACAAACCTTTATTTTAGTTACTTCAACCTCTGCAGTTGTCTTTGAGTTAGATGTGGGCAGAAAACTAATTTTGGAGAGGTAATTATAAGAGTGAGAGAACTCTATTTCTTATTGCTAATCTGGCAATCTCTGCGTCATATATGTCTGAAGGGGTTAAGGACCTTTTTCGTTATTAAGGACCTTTTTCGTTATTAAGGACCTTTTTCGTTATTAAGGACCTTTTTCGTTATTAAGGACCTTTTTCGTTATTAAGGACCTTTTTCGTTATTAAGGACCTTTTTCGTTATTAGGACCTTTCGTGCCATTTAGGTGACGATTGGGCCTGCGACCGATACATTTTTCTACCAAAAAATGTACATATCTTTTTCAAAGAGGGACGTTGAGGATTTATGTTTAAGCTTGATGAGGCCTAGAAACAATACTAAAATAATAATGAATAACAAAATAAATAAGAAAATAAATTTCATCTATGCCCTTAACCCAGGGACTGCAGCGGTCAGGTCATTCCGGAAGCACGTTATTTAAGGGGAGATATCCACTTGAGAGATTTTTTTCTTGACTCCTTTCTCCCTCATGTTTAGCCCCATTGCTTTTCCAATTTTAAAGAAGTTCGCCCCATTATTTTGACGATTTTAAGAACCTTCGACCCATTTCTGTCAATTTTAAGACCTTTCGTTCCATTTAGGTGTCGATTTTATCCTGGCGAGCGATAGCGAGCCTGTAATTTAAGAGGAACCGGCTTTCAGCCGGGACATTTTTCTACCAAAAAATGTACACATTTATCTTGAAAGGGGCTCAAAGGGGTGTAATCTTAAGCTTGATGGATATCTAGAGACCAAACTAAAAACCTCCCCTTAACCCTTAAAAAGCGGCTCACCACTTAAGTCGAGTTGAAAAAACTGGCAAAAAACGGGTGAAAAAAGGGTGGAAATCGAGTGAAAATGGGTGGGATAGTAATGATCCATACGTCCGACATCTGTGGCCTCCCGGCCCACACTAACTCCAGTTCCCCCACCGCGCGTGTGGATGACAGTGTAACCAATAGTTCGCTAAAAGTGAGCAAGGTAGCAAAATCCGCTAAACTTCCATCTTCGAGGTAACACTGTCAGTGCTCCACGAGCGCTACGTAGCTGTATGTGGCGTCATTGTGTAGCGATTTCCACCTAGTTTTCGGCGCAATACAGTTCCTTTCATACTGATGGTTGATATAGCAGTCAGAACGGCCCAGAAAGGCCCAAAACGGCCACAGAGCACCCGCTAGAGGAGGGTTAAACATGTGTAAAAACAATCTTACCAGTACCATGTCAGTGCTGGGAAATGTCTCAACATTGGATGACACAGAGAAAGTAGTGATATCTCTCCATAGCACATCCTCCATTCCTCCCTTTATATCTTACCTCCCCTCCCTCCCTCCCTCAACTTGACCTTGTATTTTGCACATATTCTACCAGTTCATGGGTTAGGGGGAGACAGTCCTTTTTCTGATCACCTTTCTCCCTAGTGTTTAGTCCCATTAGTTTTAGACGTTCGGCCCATTTGTTTGGCGATTTTAAGACCTTTCGTCCCATTACGTTATAAATTTCAAGACCTACCGTGCCATTTAAGTGTCTATTCTTTTCTGGCGAGCGATAGCGAGCCTGTAATTGTAAGAGGAACCGGCCCACGGCTGGCACATTCTTCTACTGAAAAATGCATAAATTTATCTTGAGGGGGAGTCTAGGGGATGTGTTCTAACTTTGAGGGATGTCTAGCGAGGAAATTAAGAATTTATGAATGAATTCATTTATAGGCAAAACAAAAGCAGTCAGTGTCCCCTTAATATGGATGTCATGTGTGTTTGTAATGTTGTAATGACGGGTAACAATATGGCCGCCACGGGTCCAGTTGTCCAGGGGGGTCACCTGCTTTTTTTTGTCTCTCTCTTTTTCTCTCTTTCCCTGGCTTGTATCCATTCGGCTCCATTCAGCCAACTTTTTTAAGACGTTTGTCCCCATCCAGGTGTCGATTTCTTCCTGGCGAGCAATTGCGAGCCAGCATTGTATGGAGAAATCCGGCTTCGCCGGAGAAATTTTTCTATCGAAAAATGTACAAATTTAGCTTGCTGTCAAAGCAAAAATATATACAGTACATGCTGGATCGCTACCGCTCGCCAGGAAAATATTGACACACCTGGATGGGGGTAAGCGTCTTAAAACAGTAGGCTGAATGGGGCCGAATGGATAAAAGCTAAAACGAGAGGGAGAGAAAGAGAAAAACTCGAGGGGGGTCCCCTTAACCCCTTCTGTACCGGCGACGTCTTTTTAACTTTATTCTGGATATTATTAGACGATTTTATTCAGTTTGAAAATGGCCTCCAGCAAATTAATAGGCTTCTTACTATTTCACCTAACCCTTTTTACTACCACAGATCCTTCTTAAACTGCACAACATCGTCTAAATATAGGTAGAGGAAAATATATTAGACATCCCCGGTACAGAAGGGGTTAACCCGTTCAGTACCAGGGACGTCATTTTCATCATCTTCTGACAACAATTATGCGATTCTATTCAGCTTAGGAAGGACCTCTAGCAATAATAAGGCTTCAAACTATCTCAACCAACCCTATCACCTACCACAGATCCTTCCTAAGCTGCATAATATCGCTGTTACTGAAAGGGTTAAGGGGGAAGGGTTTATTTATTGGTGGATTCATAGATGTATTTACAATTTTGTTCCTTCCTTCCTAGAACTCCTGCAAGCCTAAGGGGAGTCACCTCATTTTTTGTCTATCTCTGGGTTGTATCCATTCAGCCCCATTCAGATAACTGTTTTAAGATGTTTATCCCCATTCAGGTGTCGATTTATACCTGGCGAGCGATAGCGAGCCACCATATTTTGGATAATGTGTTAGACAGCTGACTAAATTTGTAAATTTTTTGATAGAAAAATGTCTACGGTGAAGCCGGATTTCTCCATAAAATGCTGTCTCGCTATCGTTCGCCAGGAAAAATTGACACATGGATCGGGATAAATGTCTTAAAACAGTAGGCTGAATGGGGCCGAATGGATACACTCAAAAAAGAGAAAAATACAGGTCACCCCCTTAAGGGATTTCTGGACTCCCTTCTCCTCCATATTTAGCCTCATTAGTTTTGAGATTTTAAGACGTTCGGCCCATTAGTTCGGCGATTTTAACACCTTTCGCCCCATTTCGTGGTCAATTTTAAGACCTTTCATGTCATTTAGGTGTTGATTTTTTCCTGGCGAGCGATAGCCAGCCTGTACTTTGAAGAAGAATCGGCCTTCGGCCGGGAAATTTGTCTACCAAAAAATGTACAAATTTATCTTGAAGGCAGGTCTAGCGGGTGTTTTTTTTTAAGCTTGATGGAAGTTTAGCGAGGAAACTAAAAAATATATGAATAAATTAATATATATACTGTATAGTTAAACAATACCTACTATCCTCCGTAACCCATCCAGTACCAGTGACATCCTTGTTATTATATTAATATATATACTGTATAGTTAAACAATACCTACTATCCCCCGTAACCCATCCAGTACCAGTGACATCCTTGGCATTATATTCAGGCAACTATTAGAAGGTATTATCCAGCTAAGGAAGGATGTCTACCCGTTAAGGGGACCCACCTCGTTTTTTTCTCTCTCTCCCTCTCTCTTTGGCTTGTTTCCATTCGGCCCCATTCAGCCAACTGTTTTAAGACATTTAATCCCCATCCAGGTGTCAATTTCTTCCTGGCGAGCTATAGCGAGCCAGCATTGTATGGAGAAATCCGGCTTCGCCGGAGAAATTTTTCTATCGAAAAATGTACAAATTTATCTTCTTGCCAAGACAAAAATATATATTTGCTGGCTCACTACTGCTCGCCAGGAAAATATTGACACCTGGATGGGGGTAAACGTCTTAAAACAGTAGGCTGAATGGGCTGAATGGGGCCGAATGGATACAAGCCAAAGAGAGAGGGAGAGAAAGAGAAAACAAGCTAGGTGGGCTCCCTTAAAAGATTACAGACTATCTCAGTTAATCCTTTTAGCTACCATATACTCTTCCTAAGCTATATTTAACCCTTTGAGTACCAGCGACGTGTTATATTTTATTCAAGCTATATTTAGACGTTGTTATGCAGCTTAGGAAGGATCTGTGGTAGTTGAAAGGGTTGGGTTGAGATAGTTTGAAACCTTAGTATTGGTAGAGGTCCTTTCCTAAGCTGCATAAAATTGTCTAATAGTTGCCAGAATATGATGGAAAGGACGTGCCTGGGACTGGATGGGATAATAGTTGCCAGAATATGATGGACAGGACGTGCCTAGGACTGGATGGGATAATAGTTGCCAGAATATGATGGAAAGGACGTGCCTGGGACTGGATGGGATAATCGTTGCCAGAATATGATGGACAGGACGTGCCTGGGACTGGATGGGATAATAGTTGCCAGAATATGATGGAAAGGACGTGCCTGGGACTGGATGGGATAATAGTTGCCAGAATATGATGGAAAGGACGTGCCTGGGACTGGATGGGATAATCGTTGCCAGAATATGATGGAAAGGACGTGCCTGGGACTGGATGGGATAATAGTTGCCAGAATATGATGGAAAGGACGTGCCTGGGACTGGATGGGATAATAGTTGCCAGAATATGATGGAAAGGACGTGCCTGGGACTGGATGGGGTAATAGTTGCCAGAATATGATGGACAGGACGTGCCTGGGACTGGATGGGTAATAGTTGCCAGAATATGATGGAAAGGACGTGCCTGGGATTGGATGGGATAATAGTTGCCAGAATATGATGGAAAGGACGTGCCTGGGACTGGATGGGATAATAGTTGCCAGAATATGATGGAAAGGACGTGCCTGGGATTGGATGGGATAATAGTTGCCAGAATATGATGGAAAGGATGTGCCTGGGATTGGATGGGATAATAGTTGCCAGAATATGATGGAAAGGACGTGCCTGGGACTGGATGGGATAATAGTTGCCAGAATATGATGGAAAGGACGTGCCTGGGACTGGATGGGATAATAGTTGCCAGAATATGATGGAAAGGACGTGCCTGGGACTGAATGGGATAATAGTTGCCAGAATATGATGGAAAGGACGTGCCTGGGACTGGATGGGATAATAGTTGCCAGAATATGATGGAAAGGACGTGCCTGGGACTGGATGGGATAATAGTTGCCAGAATATGATGGAAAGGACGTGCCTGGGACTGGATGGGATAATAGTTGCCAGAATATGATGGAAAGGACGTGCCTGGGACTGGATGGGATAATAGTTGCCAGAATATGATGGAAAGGACGTGCCTGGGACTGAATGGTATAATAGTTGCCAGAATATGATGGAAAGGACGTGCCTGGGACTGAATGGGATAATAGTTGCCAGAATATGATGGAAAGGACGTGCCTGGGACTGAATGGGATAATAGTTGCCAGAATATGATGGAAAGGACGTGCCTGGGACTGGATGGGATAATAGTTGCCAGAATATGATGGAAAGGACGTGCCTGGGACCGGATGGGATAATCGTTGCCAGAATATGATGGAAAGGATGAGCCTGGGACTGGATGGGATAATAGTTGCCAGAATATGATGGAAAGGACGTGCCTGGGACTGGATGGGATAATAGTTGCCAGAATATGATGGAAAGGACGTGCCTGGGACTGGATGGGATAATAGTTGCCAGAATATGATGGAAAGGACGTGCCTGGGACTGAATGGGATAATAGTTGCCAGAATATGATGGAAAGGACGTGCCTGGGACTGGATGGGATAATAGTTGCCAGAATATGATGGAAAGGACGTGCCTGGGACTGGATGGGATAATCGTTGCCAGAATATGATGGAAAGGATGTGCCTGGGACTGGATGGGATAATAGTTGCCAGAATATGATGGAAAGGACGTGCCTGGGACTGGATGGGATAATAGTTGCCAGAATATGATGGAAAGGACGTGCCTGGGACTGGATGGGATAATCGTCTATATTCAAGTGAAATAAACAAAACGTCGCCGGTACTGTACGGGTAAAAAAAAAAAACATCCAAAATATCACCTTTCTAGATAAATTTGTACACTTTTCGATAGAAAAATGTCCTGGCCGAAAGCCAATTCTTCCATGTTACAGGCTCGCTTTAGCTCGCCAGGAAAAAAATCGACACCTGAATGGCGCGAAAGGTCCTAATATTAACAAAGAAATGGGACGAAAGGTCTAGAAATCGTAAATCATATGGACCGAAAGTCTTAAAATCTGAAAATGAATGGGGCTAAACATGAGGGAGAAGGGGGTCCAGAGCCACCAACCATTCCCCTTAACCCCTTCTCTACCGGTGGCGTCCTTTTTATCTGTAATTTGGCTACTATTAGACAATTTTATTCAGCTTCGGAAGGACCTCTACCTAAAAAAAAAAAAGGCTCTACTATCTCAATGAATCCTTTTAGCTACCATATATCCTTCCTAAGCTACTTAAAATCGTCTAAATGTAGCTAAAATTCAATAGAAAAGACGTCATCGGCACAGAAGGGGTTAACCAATTTCCTGCAGTATTGTTTCCTTATGGTGACCCAGGGATACATACTGTAGGAGGCTCTGTTTACTGAGACACCAATTATCTCTCTCTCTCTCTCTCTCTCTCTCTCTCTCACACACAGCTAAGGATGAGCTCTCCAAACCACTGTCATTACTATTCAATAAATCCTTGCAGTCTGGAACTATGCCTGATCAGTGGAAGATAGCCAACGTAGCACCGATATTAAAAAAAGGCAGCAAATCCCTACCCAGTAACTATCGTCCAATTAGCTTAACCTCAGTTGTATGTATATGCTAGAAACGGTCATAAGAGACAGACTCGTAAATCACTTAGAGGAAAATAACATGCTTAAAGATACTCAACACGGCTTTCGTAAAAAACGTTCCTGTTTAACAAACCTCTTAGACTTCTTCCACGATATCCTCAACCTTTATGATGAGAGTAAAGCTGTAGATATTATATACCTTGATTTTCAAAAGGCCTTTGACAAAGTTCCCCACAAACGTTTACTGCTAAAACTAAAAGCGCATGGAATACAAGACGGTGTGTTGAAATGGATAGAAAATTGGCTCAGCGACAGAAAGCATAGAGTAGTCATAAACGGTAAGGCATCTAAATGGACCAATGTAAGTAGCGGGGTACCCCAGGGATCGGTACTAGGACCAATTATCTTTCTAATTTACATCAACGACATACAATCTCAAAATTTGCTGACGATACAAAAATTGCAAATAGCGTACTCTCAAAAGATCAAGTTGACGATATGCAACACAATCTAGATAAATTGTCACATTGGGCCCAAATTTGGCAAATGAGTTTCAATGCAGATAAATGTAAAGTACTACATATCGGATACCTAAATGAGAAAGCAAACTATTCGATGAATGGCACTCAGCTTAAGAATGTAAACAGAGAAACCGATCTGGGAGTAACAATATCGAGTAACCTAAAACCGAGTCAACAATGTTCAGAAGTTGTTAAGAAGGCAAACAAAATAATTGGCTTTATAGGCAGATCATTTGAGCATAAATCCAAAGACGTAATCCTAACCTTTTACAATTCCTTAGTCCGCCCTCTTCTGGAATACTGCGTTCAATGCTGGTGCCCTTATTACCAAAAAGACATAAACAAGCTAGAACGAGTTCAACGTAGAGTTACCAAAATGATACCTAGCCTAAAGAACAAACCATACGAAGAGCGTCTTAGAGAATTACATCTATTTCCTTTAACCCAGCGCAGATTAAGAGGTGACTTAATTCAAGTGTTCAAAATCATCAAAGGCATCGACAATATGAACTGTAGTAAGTACTTCACTATCGACCAATCTAATTACACGCGGGGAAACGGTTGCAAAATTATTGGTAAATCTTTTAACTCACACGAATCTAAGAATTTCTTCTTCAATCGAGTTGTCAACTTGTGGAATGGGCTTCCCCGAGACGTTATAGACTGCAGCAGCACCGTTGATTCATTTAAATTCCGCCTAGACAAATATCTCGCATCAAACCCGCGACTGACTGCGTTTGTAAATTAATAACTTTATTTTATCCTCCCCTCAGTTACTAACCCATATGTCCCCTACTAACTTCCTAATCCTGCCACGTTAGTGGCAGGGCAGTAGTTCCCTTTCCAATGTTCCCTTACCCACTCTAAACCACTGTTTGGACACTTGATCCTCAGTGTTTTGGAGGACAAGCAGCCTAGAAGGGTCACTATACCTGTTGTTGCTTGATTTCCTTTGTACTTTGTACACACACACACACAAACACACTATCCCTTATGGTGACCCAGGGATACATACAGTAGGAGGCTCTGTTTACTGAGTCACCAATTATCTCTCTCTCTCTCTCTCTCTCTCACACACACACACACACACACACACTATCCCTTATGGTGACCCAGCGATACATACAGTAGGAGGCTCTGTTTACTGAGACACCAATTATCTCTCTCTCTCTCTCTCTCTCTCTCACACACACACACACACACACTATATCCCATTCGCTCACTCTCTGTCTCTCTCTTTCACACACACACACACACTATCCCTATCACTCACTCTCACACACACACACACACTATATCCCATTCGCTCACTCTCTCTCTCTCTTTCACACACACACACACTATCCCTTTCACTCACTATCACACTTTCTCTCTCTCTCTCTCTCTCACACACACACACATTATCCCTGTCACTCACTCTCACACTCTCTCTCTTATTCTAATGCACTATCCCTTCTGTATATGATCTCTCTCTCTCTCTCTCTCTCTCTCTCTCTCTCCTTGTCTTTAAAAGCAATATCCATTCTGTATATTGGAGAGTCTTGAGAGGTGAATTGCAAAACAATTCCCAGATTGCAGAGGGAATAAGAATGCAATGGCTGTAAAGGGCTATTACCCAAACCTAGGAACACAGCTGAGTGAGTATATTAGGGCATTCAGCCTCATCTCTGTATGTGTGTCTGTGTTTTTTGTTTTGTTTTTCCAACTACTCCCTCTCGAGCATAGTCTGAGCCTGTACATACATTCAACCGCACATTAAGCAGTGAAGTCTCGTTTCAGTCTAAGGAGTGAGACATTTGAAGCATTTTGAGCTGCAACCAGCCCCCACCATCTTGCCTTCGCAAGATGCACAGGGCCCAGTTGCCCATCCACGGATCGAAGCAGCTCCATCTCTGAAGCTGCTTCACCTTATGCGCTTCACTGTCTCATCCCCTAAACTCGGACCCTCACTCTCAAAACGCCACCTATTGAGCAATTAACTCACTAGGCATTGCCCCCCTGTAGCCTATTTTGAATATGGGAATATTCATACATGCTATTTAATCAGGGAACAATGAGGGATTTTTTGTTTGGCGTTTCGGTGGGCTTTGTGGTAATTCACTGATACTAGGTACATCACAAAGTCCATCCCAATAACATTTTCCCATTGATACACCAGGATTCGAACCGAGGACCATTGGATTACCAGTTCAGTGGCCTGACCACTCCACCACACCTCCCCTGTGTGTGTGTGTATGTGTGTGAAATTGATGAGAAGAATAAAAGCGTATTTCTATGTATGTTAATGTGTGTCAATGTGTGTGTGAGAGAAAGAGAAAGAGAGAGAGAGAGTGAGAGTGAGAGTATAATAAGAGAGAGGGAGAGAGAGTTGTTACGTGTGAGCAATATACTGTATATGTATGTGTGTGTGTGTGTGTGTGTGTGTGTGTGTGTGTGTGTGTGTGTGTGTGTGTGTGTGTGTGTGTGTGTGTGTGTGTGTGTGTGTGTGTGTGTGTGTGTGTGTGTGTGTGTGTGTGTGTGTATGTGGTGTAATAAAATACCCCTATATTATACACCTAATATTGGCAATGCTACTCTATGGATAATTTGATGGGTGCTACACTATATATATATATATTCATTATTATAATCATAATTATTGTTATTATTATTATTATCATTACTTATTATCTTATATATTTTAATATTAATATATTACTAGCAGGGGTACCCAGCGTTGCCCGGGTTTAAATTCTACTACCATAATCACCATCATCAATCACTACTACCACAATCATCACAATACTACTACTACCATAATCACCATCATCAATCACTACTATCACAATCATCACAATACTACTACTACCATAATCACCGGCCTCGACCTCCCTGTGCCTCATTAAACGGCGACCTCGATTTCGGCCGCTAAATGACCTCCGATTTTGGATCTGACCTCAACCGTACCCCCATTTTGGGGGGCTGCGAACAACTTTCGTTCCATACACCTTTTCGATCGGAGGCCTCCTGCCCCAAACGGCCATTTTTGTTATTTTTTATTTTTTCAATTTCGGCCTCGAAACGACCTCCGATCGTGGCCTCGCCCCCTCTATGACCTGACCCAGGTCAATTGACACCCACATGCAAAGTTTCAGCTCCCCAGGTCCAAAACTGCGGCTGCCTATTAAGAACACACAGACAGACAAACAGACACACGAACTGATTTAATAATATAGATTTTTGGTTAATTATTATTTATCTATTATCAAATATTTTATCATATATTTTATTATATAATTATTATTCATTTATAATTACAATAGGCCTATATATTATATATTACTAATTCATTATTCAATATTATTATTTGTAATCAAGCTTATAATTCATTTATTCAATATTATTATTTGTAATCAAGCTTATAATTCATTTATTCAATATTATTATTTGTAATCAAGCTTATAATTCATTGTTGTATTATAGTTATTTTGTTGTGAGTGTTAGTATATAACAAGTTATCAATATATCGGTCTTATTATTTTGTTGTGAGTGTTAGTATATAACAAGTTATCAATATATCGGTCTTATTATTTTGTTGTGAGTGTTAGTATATAACAAGTTATCAATATATCGGTCTTATTATTTTGTTGTGAGTGTTAGTATATAACAAGTTATCAATATATCGGTCTTATTATTTTGTTGTGAGTGTTAGTATATAACAAGTTATCAATATATCGGTCTTATTATTTTGTTGTGGTTATATAACAAGTTATCAATATATCGGTCTTATTATTTTGTTGCGAGTGTTAGTATATAACAAGTTATCAATATATCGGTCTTATTATTTTGTTGTGAGTGTTAGTATATAACAAGTTATCAATATATCGGTCTTATTATCTACCCAGTTTGGTTATTGGCTTATAACTAATTTATATACTCATTTTAACACATTCTCACTCACATTATACACACACACACACACGTGATGGGGAGCAGTCAAAAGTGGTGTCCCCCAGGGATCTGTATTAGGTCATCTGTTGTTTGTTATACACATAAATTACCTTGATTTAGGTATAACTAGTAGGATAAGTAAATTTGCAGACGATACCAAAATGGGGGAGAAAAATTGATTCAGATAGAGATATAGAGTGCCTCCAAAGGGATCTACTGTAGATACCTTACACGAATGGTCAGTAAATTGGCAGATGAAGTTTAACATTGACACATGCAAGGTATTAAAGATAGGGAAGATGGATACCAATGTTAAATATAAACTAGCTAATATGGAATTAGAAAACTAAGATTGTGAGAAAGATCTAGGTGTGTTTGTTAGCAATTATTTGAAGCCTAGAAAACAGTTTAGAAGCGTTCGTAACAAGGCAAACAGGATTCTCGGGTTCATCTCTAGGAGTGTGAGTAACAGAACTGCTGATGTTATCTTAAAACTTTACTTGTCATTAGTGAGACCCCATATGGATTATGCTGTTCAATTTTGGTGTCTTTATTACAGAATGGACATAGATTCATTGGAGAGTGTACAACGTAGAATGACAAAAATTATCCATAATAATAGAAATCTTCCGTATGAAGAAAGGTTGAAGAAATTAGGCTTACATTCGTTAGAGAGACGCAGAGTTAGAGGGGACATGATAGAGGTGTTCAAGTGGGTTGGTTGGATTAATAAAGGGGACATGAAAAATGTACTAAAGCTCAGTGATAACGAAAGAACTTGAACAAATGGTTTCAAATTAGATAAATTTAGATTCAGAAGGATATAGGCAAATATTGGTTTGGTGAGTTGTAGACAGGTGGAATAGGCTACCAAGTGCTATAGTGGGATCAAGAACGATAGAGAGCTTTAACATAAAATTAGATAGGTATATAGACGAGAAGGGTTGGGTGTGAGGGGGATCTGTCAGGTGTGGGCCAACCGGCGCTCTGTAGACCCCTGTTTTCTGACCTCTAACCGTTTCAGTGAGGTCAGTCCTAATGGTGTTAGTGAGCTGGACTTTATAAGGCCTTATAATTAGGGTTAGGTGTGAGAGGGATCTGCCTTGTTTGGGCCAATCGGCTTTCTGCAAACTCCCATTTTCTTATGTTCTTATGATCTCTCGCTTTATATATATATATCTGTCTGTCTGTCTGTCTGTGTATGTATCTATCTATATATCTATCTTTACATTACCTCCTGGTGGTGGGTGAGTTCCTGTTACTCAGTAGTGGTTGTAGTGGCAGACTGACAGACGAACTAGCATCATCACCTCCTGAGTCAGACCTGCATTACACAGGCGGGGTTAATACTAAGAATACTAATGGTACTACAAATAATAATGCTGATGATAACAACAACAACAACAACATCAATAATTATACTAATAATACTACTACTACGGTACATCTTTTTCAGTGGGAAACGACGTTTGTTCTACCCTAAATGACGTATTTCATATCAATTTGATATTTTACTTTAAATTTCGTCATTGTTCGAGGTGAATCGATAATGTCAAACAATTGAACAAACGGTTGTTCGGAAATGGAGAATAAACACTTGGAACGATATTTATCACTTGAAATCGGCCATTTCCACATGAATTGGCATTGTTTGCACAGTGTTCGACATATTGCAGTTGCTTTCGACAAATTTTATTTGAAATCTCATGGAGAAAATTAAGTAGGCTACACCTTTTATCAATTGATTTTATGTAAATTGCTATAATTTAGGGACAATCCGCATCCCATTACGACATTTATACACTTCACAAAACATATCACCGCATGGAGTTGAATAATCTACAAAACTGAAAAAACATTATGCCTTGGATGAAAACAATACGAGTATCGTCACAATATTACAACAAACTAACAAATAAAGGACAATTAAACAGTATGTTTGGTCAATCCCTTAGTTAATTAGAACAATAAAACAATATGAGAACAAATGTAAATCATCCAAATAATTAGTTTTTTGTTATGCATATTTATGTACGCTACATATTACAACAGTATCATTATGATATGCAAATTGTACTGATTATAAAATAATGTCATACAGCAGTAATACAATATAATTATAGGATCAAAATGTTGCTTTGTTGAGCCCAGAATCTTTTACTCTCTAACTATATTTCTAACTTCTATCTATTCTTCACCTATTATTACACACCCCAATACCCTCCAAGTTAACCCTCCAAATAGTCTTCCATTCCAAAGTCCCAAATGCCTCCAATCCATTATCAGTCTGTTTCTATCTTTACTCTAGCCATCAGTCAGTCAGCTTTCAATAAGTATATATTGTAAGACTATATATGTATATTAATGAAGTAAACATGTAAATGTATGAGATAGCCAAGTAACATACTGCATATTGGCAACTCTCGGTCATTATTTACCAGTTACGGTATACCAACTCTAGTCCCAAATATCATCTTTACTCCGACACTTCCTTGGGAATGAGTTACTGCGAGTCTGATGATGTCAGCTGAGGTGTCACACTCTCTAGTGCGGTTTCCATATAATGTATGAGCAGACGTTCATTGTACCCTCGTAGTGATGTTCCTCCTCGCTGTGCCTCTGTTACGTCACATCTCTCCACGATGTCATTCAGGGAGTGCTTTAATAATGCCTTAATTGCCGAAAAGCAATTCAATCGGATCGAGAAATGGGGAATGAGAGGGCAAATATCGTCTCACCCTATCTGGGAAGAGGTCGGATATTCCAGTATGGCAGGGAGTGTTGTCCATTAGGATGACACAGTCTTCTTCTCCGATAACTTCATCTAGTGATGTAAAGTCGTGGTCCGTTATATACCTAGATCATGTGTTGTTGCCAGTATGTCCTCATTTGCGTGATATTTGTCTAATATACGCTGACGATCCTCAGGTGATACTCGTTTGTTTCTGCGGCGAGGCATCCTCTCAGCTAGTGTGAACACCTTGATTCACGGTCTCGTACTGGCAGAAGAGATTTCGGCAGCCCCTTCGTAAACTATGTGACCGAGACTGCCGCATGTATGATTATTTATAATTGTTTAGTTGTATATCATTGTTTATGTGTGTTATGTAAATGTTTACATAATATATATTTGACTTTGTCTGTAAACGCAATTGTTTGGAATTATGAAGCATGGCTATTAGTTTTGATGATAGTTTGCATGTTCGTAATTGTCTACACAATCTCCTGAATTGTTTGACAACGGAATAGATTGTTTTGCATTACCCTAATTGTCGAGTTTATGTGAACGATTGGTTGTTTATAATGGATAAATGTTGAAAGATTTGACCATTGTCTTCTAGTTGTATTGATAGTCTACTTTGAATACTAAATTGATCAAATACAATTGATAAAAGGTGTATTTACGCCAATTATTTAGTGTCGGACAACGAAACAAGTTACTTAATTGCTTTGCAGAGTCAGTTTTTGTGATTGGGTATCGTACTTCACACATTGTTGTAGTTGGTTAATACGATTGAATCGAGGTGATGTTAGGGTCAGTTATAGTCGACATTAGTCACTTCACCTCAACATGCCTTATAAACGTGTTTTGGAATAGGATATGCGGCGCTTGGTGGACTGTTACACGGGAGGAGATGACTACGTCGTTTTAACTACACAGCAGTGAATCAAGAGCACTACTGTATAACCTGGGGTGTAATTAAGACATATATCGCGGATGGTTAAGTCGTATACCACCTAGATGAGGGGTGACCCGCCCGAAAAAGGCCCTTTGCTTTATGTATCCCCACCATAGGTTTTAGTCTTTATCCAATGTTCATTATTTGTATAGTTTTGTGTATCTGTAACCCAAGCTAGCATTACATTTGATGTGTATATTGTCTGGTCTTTCATATATATATATATTATAATACAGTGTATATTTTATGACATTCCTGCGTAGTTGCCTCGCATTAGAGGATATTCTTAATTGGATCTGTAAAGTATCCGAATATAGTGACAATTTTGCACATAAACGAAAGTGGCGATGATTGATTATGGTGCATAGACACAGTATGGGTATGTATATACTCTGCTAAGAAATACAATTATGTTGCCTGATATTATATGCATATTGAACCTTAAGCTGAATGCATAAACATGTCAAGGCATAATTTAAGGCTAGAATTGTTAATGAAAGACAAATGCAATATTTCATTTGTTACTTTTGTGCAAAATATAAACGCCTTAAGCATAGAAATTAAAACGGAAATGTCGTTTATATATATATATATATATATATATATATATTATTATTATTATTAAAATAGGGATTCGCACCAAGCCTAAAAAGACTATGTGGCACCAAAAGAAACTTTGTGGGAGAAAAAAAACCAAACATCGGAGGTGTTGTGGGGCTGGGCGCAATACGGAGAAGAGGAGAAGAAGACTAGGAAACACTAATTAAAGAAGCTGAAGGAGACGGGTATGGAGGAGAAACCGCATAAGATGTGAGAGGGAGAAAGAGGGGGACTCTCCATGCAGATCGGCTAAGACAAGGGGGCGATTAAGGGAGGATATGAAGGGGAATGCCTGGCGTCGGGCATTGGAGAAACGCGGACAGTCGATCAGATGCTGGACAGACACTGGAATATGGCAGCAAGGACAGAGCGTGGGGACATCACAGGACATCAAATGACCATGCGTGAGCCTGGTGTGGCCGAGCCGAAGACGGGCTAGAGCGGTCTCCCATCGACGATTGCGATGAGAGGAAGACTTCCAAGGTAGGACGGAAGATTTGACAGAACGCAGTTTGACATCAGACACCCTCATGGAGGTCCATTCGTCCTGCCAGCGCTGATGTAGTAATTGAGTAACACGCGGGAAGTAATCAGATGCAGGAATACGTCGTGGCACGAGGCGGTGAGAGGTAATAGCAGAGCGGGCGAAAAAATCAACCCGTTCATTGCCAGGCACTCCAACATGACTCGGGACCCAACAGAAAGACAGGGACTTCAATTTAGTAGCGATGCGGAACAACCATTCTTGAATCTCCAGCACTAAGGGGTTAACAGCGAGAAGAGACTGAATACTCTGAAGAGCACTAAGGGAGTCACTAAAAATTACAAAGGTATGCAGGTGTGAACAAAAAATAGTACGTAGGGCAAATAAAATAGCAAATAACTCAGCCGTAAAGACACTAGCACATGATTGGATGTGACGTTGGAAGGTCCGGTCCGGGAACACAACCGCAAACCCTGTACCGGCGGAGGTCTTGGAACCATCAGTGTACACTGGAACGGCTGAAGAGTGGCGTAGCATATGTTCCGCAAACTGAGCATAAAGCAACTGTGAGGTTGAAGAGGCCTTAGAAGGGGGGAGGGCAGCTGTACAAACGGTAGGGCGAGGGAGTAGCCATGGGGGGAACTCAGACTGTCGGAGGGGTAGCACCGATGGAATGGGAAAAGAGAAGGAGGCTAGCAAAGCAGAGACCCGACCGAGGAACGAAGTAGCAGACACTGATGGGGCTAAGCCGGAAGCCATTAGCGACTAGAAGAGGAAGATGACGGAGAACAGGGGGGAGGCTTGGAACGGTGAGAGCGTTGAGACTAGAAGAGGAGGAACAAGGAAGAGAGCAAGATGAAGGGGCAGAAGGAGGAGAAGGACTGAGAACAGAGAAAGTGTTAGACAAAGGGACAGAAAAGGAAGAGACGGAAAGACGAACGGAGGAGACAGAAGAGGAGGAAGGAGAAAATCCGGGAGAAGCACCGGTAGAAGGAAGGGAGGCAGATGACGAAACTGGTGCAACCGGGGGGACGGAGGGAGCGGAGGCGGTGGAAGGAACTGAGGAACCAGAAAAAGGGGGGGGCGTGGTAGAGGGAGGCGAAGAAGAGGAGGGAGGAGACAGAGTCTTGGAAAATGACTGAGGGGTGAAGCCCAAGCGACGAGCCTCTTGGCGGGCTGCGGTGAGCGTAAGGCCGTGTCTCGCTTTGAGGACAGCAACCTCAGACTTGAACAGATGAACGGGGCAAATCTTAGAGTCGGCCGAATGAGACCCGCGGCAATTAAGGCAGAACTGGGACGTTGACTGGCATTCACCAACGGCATGTCCGGACTGCGCACAGCGCGGGCAGAGCGGGCTCTCAGCGGCTGTACGGCAGAACTTCGCCGGGTGGCCGAAACGCCAGCAGCTGCGACACTGGAGTGGACGGGGAAGAGACGCAGTCACAGGGAGGCGAGTACCACCGACAATAACATGGGCAGGAAGGGAAAGTCCATCAAAAGAGATCTTGGCAATGTTAGCGGGATGGCGGCGAAGGTCGCGAGGAGGGATAGAGTAGCATACCACACTAACCACCTTGTGGTCTTGAGCGACAACGATGTCCTTGACGAGGTCGGCGCAATCCGCGAATGGACGACCCCCGAGACGGATGGAAGCGGGGATTAGGACAGTCCCTGTACAGGAGTTGAGTCGTTGATCTTTTTGAGCCGGGATGGGGGTGCCAGAACAATCGACGAAAGAGGACATAGCAGTAGCCTGAAGTTTGTTTTGGACGGTAACAAGACGGGAGGCATCATGGCGGGAGTGGAAGGTGACGTCCTTTCCCACCTGTTGAAGGAGACGCAGGTGGAAGAGGAGGTCATCACCGGCTAGAGGCGCAGAAGCAGGGATGGAGAAAAACTTAGTAAAGGAAGGAGGTGCAAAGAGAGAGGACAGAGGGAGGACCGAGGAGCGAGGACGAGAAGAGGACAAAACCGGAGAAGAAGAGGAAAGAGAACGAGGGAGGGAGGGCAGAAAAGGGTCGAGGGTGACAAGACTAGAGGGAGAAGAGGGAGAAGAGGAAGACGCAGAAATAACTACAGGAGAGGAGATAAAATCCTGGGTAGCGGAGGGTGGAGAAAGACGTGACGAAGACGGAAGGGTAGTAGAAGGATCCGGAACGGTAATGGACGAGAGGGACGAGCGACGACCGAGGGATATTTCAGCGGGCCGGTCGAGAGCACCCAAAACCATCCCCGACTCACCGTGCTCCCGCGGTGAACCGGACGGACAGCCAGACAACAGACCCCCAAGTGGCAGGCTGCATGCCACAAGGGGCTCACTCACCGGAACCACTAAAGCAGAAGCCATAAACAGGGAAGAACAGGGATAAAAGCATAAGTCGTCACCATAGCAAGAGAAAAGGGGGTAAAGCATGGAAGAAGATACTCCGGTTACCAGGTGCCCCTGGCAACGAAAGGGAGAAAGACCTCCGCAGGGCCACGAAACCCAGAATGCGGCCAATTGAGATGGGACAGGTCTCGGCTTTGAGCTAGGGACCTTGTACAACCCGGGCATTTGTCCTGCAGCTTTGTCCCACGGAGAACGGGGCCGGCGTAGTCACCTGACACACTCACTGGGAAGAGAGAAGAGAGTCAGAAACCCCAAAGCAACCCTATAGTGCCTATCCTCCAGCAACGAGCCTTGCGAGCCCTGGCCGGCAGCACCTGTCGCCAGGTGGACTCTGCCAACTCAGCAGTGATCAGAGACACCAAGGCGAAGCCCTAAGGAAACTAGAACCTCCGAAGCAGTTAAAGAGAAAGGAAGGAAGCAAACAGGGAAGTCAACCGGAAGGGAAGGGAGGGACGGGACCACAAAAGTTCAAGGGTGGGAGACCGGCCTCTGATGGCAGCCCCAGGAGAAAGCGGAAGAGGGAAAAACGAAAACTAGAAAGGAGGAGAAAGAAAAGGACATGACAAAATTAGTTGGAGGTGATAGGGAGAGCGGTCAAGAACCTTGGCCGCTCCACCTACAAGCCCGGAAGCCCCCAAACGGCGGCAACGAGTCATGTGGCAAGGGGGTATATATATATATACTGTATATATATATATATATATATATATTTTCTTTAATATATACGAGGTTGAAAGAAATGGCAATTTCTGCGTTGGAAATTTTATTATTCAAAGTTTCCAGGTCTCTGATGAGTTTTCGCTGGGTGGCAGGAAGTAGATGAAGGAGATGAGCAAAATTCATGGTGGTACAGGGTTACATTAAAGTACATGATGATACAGGATATACGACGCGTTTCACTGGACAACCAGCATTATCAAGTAAGGAAGGAATGATATAAAAGGTAAACAGGAAGGGTATATATAGAGGGTGGAGGATCAGAGGAGGCGGAAAACAGGGGGCAAAAGTCTGCTATTGGTGGAAGGGAAAACTAGGAGAGAAAAAGGGGGTAACCGCTTCACGCATGCGCACTGGATGCGGGATGGTGGTCGATAGGTGGGGGCGAAGCTGATTGGCTGCGTGTCGAGGGGCGTGGCCTAAGTTGTGTGGCGCCTGCAGAAGACGAAGCTGAAGGAGGTAGCGCGGGGGGCTGCGTCAAGGGCACCGGGGGGCGAGGAGGGGTGTTAGGTCCTGTAGGGTAGTGCCTTTTGGCAGAAGGAAGGATCTGAAGGTCCAGAGTTTGGTTGTTGATGTTGGGATGTAAGGCTTGGATATATAAAGCTTCGAGTATAGGTAATCTCCTTGGGTCACTTTCTTTATCGAGTATGGTGGTGTGTTTCTCTAACTCGTTGCGTGTGAGGTGAGGGTGGTTAGGGGTGAGATAGTGGTCTTTGATGGCTCCAGCCTGAAGGTGAAGAGTTAACCGACGTGAAAGACGAGTCTGCGTCATACCAATATAGGAATGAGGTCCACAGTCCTCATAATTACAGGTATGTTGGTAAATGACGTGATCGTCGGTCAGTAGTGCTCCAGTAGTGTTTTCAGGGCCTTCTCCGGGATGTCCAGTGTAGGAGTATCAGGGCAATGATAAATTCGACGTAGAATCACTACTGGAGCTATGTACCAAGGAGGCCCCCTTCCTTTGCCCCCGGGGCAACATGTACAAGCAGATAGACGGTGTGGCGATGGGCAGCCCCCTAGGAGTTCTTTTTGCGAACTTTTTCATGGGTACCATCGAGGAAGAGCTCCTGGCTGCCCAACGACCCGCCGTCTACTGTAGATACGTGGATGACATCTTCGTGCAAATCAAGGACCTCCACGAACTACAGGAACTCCAGCGTCGCTTCATGACCTCCTCCGGACTTAACTTCACCTTTGAAAAATCTCACAATGGACAACTCCCCTTCCTCGACATCCTCGTAGCTCTGAACGACCATGGGTTCAAAACCACCGTCTACATTAAACCAACTAACACAGGACAATGCCTCAACGGTGATAGTGAATGCCCCCGCCGTTATCTTCTATCCTCCATCTCCGCCTATGTTAGGAGAGCCCTCACGCACTGCTCTACCTGGGCCGACACCCACCAGGAACTAGAAAGACTATCCCAAGTTTTAGTAAATAACGGATACTCCAACTCCGACATCTCCAGCACCATCAACCACCATCTTGAAAAATGGTACACCCAAAGCCCTCCCAACATTGACCCCCCCAATGAAATTAAGATCTTCTACCGCAATTACATGTCCTCTGAACACAAAAATGACGAGGCCGTCTTAAAATGAATAATCTCCAAGCATGTCCACCCAACCAACCCGGAAAACAAAATCAAATTAATAATTTATTACAAATCCCCCAAGACCTCCAACCTCGTTCTCCGCAACAAACCAGCCTCCACCAAGATAAAGAGCCCGATGACCGACGATCACGTCATTTACCAACATACCTGTAATTATGAGGACTGTGGACCTCATTCCTATATTGGTATGACGCAGACTCGTCTTTCACGTCGGTTAACTCTTCACCTTCAGGCTGGAGCCATCAAAGACCACTATCTCACCCCTAACCATCCTCACCTCACACGCAACGAGTTAGAGAAACACACCACCATACTCGATAAAGAAAGTGACCCAAGGAGATTACCTATACTCGAAGCTTTATATATCCAAGCCTTACATCCCAACATCAACAACCAAACTCTGGACCTTCAGATCCTTCCTTCTGCCAAAAGGCACTACCCTACAGGACCTAACACCCCTCCTCGCCCCCCGGTGCCCTTGACGCAGCCCCCCGCGCTACCTCCTTCAGCTTCGTCTTCTGCAGGCGCCACACAACTTAGGCCACGCCCCTCGACATGCAGCCAATCAGCTTCGTCCCACCTATCGACCACCATCCCGCATCCAGTGCGCATGCGTGAAGAGATTACCCCTTTTCTCTCTACTAGTCTCCCGTTCCACCAATAGCAGACTTTTGCCCCCTGTTTTCCGCCTCCTCTGATCCTCCACCCTCTATATATACCCTTCCTGTTTACCTTTTATATCATTCCTTCCTTACTTGATAATGCTGGTTGTCCAGTGAAACGCGTCGTATATCCTGTATCATCATGTACTTTAATGTAACCCTGTACCACCATGAATTTTGCTCATCTCCTTCATCTACTTCCTGCCACCCAGCGAAAACTCATCAGAGACCTGGAAACTTTGAATAATAAAATTTCCAACGCAGAAATTGCCATTTCTTTCAACCTCGTATGTATTAAAGAAAATTTATTACCTGGCTTTACCAACATATATATATATATATATATATATATATATATATATGAAGGTATGATGGCGACAAGGGGGATGGAAGTAGGTTTATTGGTTATTATTGCTTCCGCTTCATTGGGTTCACTAATGGTCTGTCTCTGTCTCTCTCTCTCTCTCTCTCTCTCTGTTAATATATCTATCTATCTATCTAGCTACCTATTTATCTATACGTTTCTCTCTATCTATGTATCTGTCTTCAATCCATCTATGCGTCTCTCTATATCTACTTATCTATCTATTTATGCATTGCTCTCTCTCTCCGTTTAAGCATCATCGCCTTTTAACCCTTTCATCACGTTCATGCCTTTATTCATTTACTTCTGGCTAAAGCTATACGATTTTGTGCAGTTAAAGAAGGGTCTGTGTTATTCAAAATACCTCGGCAGTGTATCATACTTGTGCCAAAAAATATTGTCCACAAATTACTGTCCACGGCTGTACAATACATAAGAACATAAGAACATAAGAAAATGGGAGTCTGCAGAAAGCCGATTGGCCTAAGCAAGGCAGATCCCTGTCCCACACAACCCCAATTACAAAGCCCAATTATAGGCTCAACACTCTAATACCCTGAGGATCATCTTACCAAAACGGTTAGAGATTAACGCAGGATTACGGGGGTCTGCAGAGCGCTGATTGGCCCAACCCTGCTGATCCCCCTTCACACCCAACCCTTCTCGTCCATATGCTTATCCAATTTTATCTTAAAGCTCCCTATCGTTTTTAATCCCACTATAGCACTTGGTAGTCCATTCCACCCATCTACAACTCTGTTACCAAACCAATATTTGCCTATATCTTTTCTGAAACGAAATTTATCTAATTTGAAACCATTGGTACGAGTTCTTTCGCTATCACTGAGCTTTAGTACATTTGTCATGTCCCCTTTGTTAATCCCACTAACCCACTTGAACACCTCTATCATATCCCCTCTAACTCTGCGTCTCTCTAACGAATGTAAGCCTAATTTCTTCAACCTTTCTTATACGGAAGATTTCTAATATTATGGATCATTTTTGTCATTCTACGTTGTACTCTCTCCAATGAATCTATGTCCATTCTGTAATAAGGACACCAAAATTGAACAGCATAATCCATATGGGGTCTCACTAATGACAAGTAAAGTTTTAAGATAACATCAGCAGTTCTGTTACTCACACTCCTGAGATGAACCCGAGAATCCTGTTTGCCTTGTTTCGAACGCTTATACACTGTTGTCTAGGCTTCAAATCATTGCTAACAAACACACCTAGATCTTTCTCACAATTCGAGTTTTCTAATTCCACATTAGCTAGTTTATATTTAACATTTGTATGCATCTTCCCTATCTTTAATACCTTGCATTTGTCAATGTTAAACTTCATCTGCCAATTTACTGACCATTCGTGTAAGGTATCTAGATCCCTTTGGAGGCACTCTATATCTCTATCTGAATCAATTGTTCTCCCCATCTTGGTATCGTCTGCAAATTTACTTATCCTACTAGTTATACCTAAATCAAGGTCATTTATGTATATAACAAACAACAGAGGACCTAATACAGATCCCTGGGGGACACCACTTTTGACTGCTCCCCATTCTGACTTCGTACCATTTATGCTGACTCTCTGCTTCCTACCAATTAGCCATGACCTAATCCATCCCAACAACGCCCCACCTATTCCATGCGCCTCAACCTTTCTCATCAATCTCTCGTGGGGGACTCTGTCGAAAGCTTTACTGAAATCTAAATATATTATATCATATGACTTGTCATTATCTACTGCTTCATATACCTCTGAGAAAAAACTAAGCAAATTAGTAAGGCAAGAACGTCCCTGAGTGAATCCATGCTGAGAAGAATTTATTAAATTAAATGTATCTAAGTGGTTTCTAATTTTACTAGCAATAATTGACTCTAGTAGCTTTCCTATGATTGATGTAAGACTAATGGGACGGTAATTGGATGCTATTGATTTGTCACCTTTTTTGAAGATCGGAACTACGTTTGCAAGCTTCCAAGCTTCTGGAACTATACCTGTCTCCAATGACTTGTTAAATAAAAATGTTAATGGGTAACTTAACTCATCCCTACATTCTTTTAATACTCTAGCATATACCTCATCAGGACCAGGCGATTTATGAGGTTTCAGTCTGTCAATTTCCTTAAGCACATCATTTCTACTTATAGTAACCGTACTTAACCTATTTTCTATACTATCGCTATATACCTTACGGACTTCTGGAAACTGTGCCAAATTTTCATTAGTGAAAACGGAAAGAAATTGACCATTTAATGTACTGCACATTTCTAAATCATTTTCTGTCATTTCTCCTATCGAAGTTTTAAGGGGACCAATTACATCTCTAACCTTGGATTTATATAGTTGGTAAAAAGCTTTAGGATTATTTTTGAGTCATTGGCAACCTTAATTTCATAATTTCTTTTTTCTTTCCTAATATCCTTTTTTACCTGTCTTGATAGATTCTGATAGTAAGCAAGTAGGTGAATTTCGCCTTTTCTAATTTTTCTATATATTCCTCTCTTTTGTCCTAGAAGATCTAATAGTCTATTATTCATCCATTTGGGTTGGTTCTGTGTTGATCTAAATTTTCTTTTGGGGATGTATTTATTTTGTGCATTGAATACTGACTTGATAAAATTATCGTATGTATCTACCAAGGTTGACGTCTCTTCCTGACTTAAGATGACAGGTGCCTGAGAAGGGGTACACTCATTTGGACACCTGGATCGACTTAATTTTTTGACCATAGGGTCCGCTAATAGGGCTCTTCTTAACCCACCATAATTGGCTTTTCTAAAGTCAGGTATTAATGTTGTATTCTCTCTGGTATTACCTTTCCATTGTATATTAAAATACACAGAATTGTGGTCACTATTTCCTAGGTGGTCCCCTATCTCTACATTATTTACCATATGTTCATTGTTACTGAAACTAAATCGAGAATATTATTACCTCTAGTCGGCGTATCTATGAATTGAAATAAAAAACTATCTTGTACTACCTCTATAAACTCCTCAGAATCAGAGTCACCTATTTGATGCTGCCAATCTATATTCGGAAAATTAAAATCCCCCATAATGCACACATTGCTAAACCTTGATGCCATTTTAATTTCCTCCCATAATGACGTTCCGTCATTTCTACTCATATTTGGCGGTCTATACATAACTCCAATAACTATGGTCTCACTACCTTCGTTAACCTCTACCCAAACACTTTCATTATCGTTATTTAGTCTAATACCTGATTTAATACAGCTTTTTAATGTACTCCTGACAAACACTGCTATACCGCCACCCCTCTTACTTGTTCGGTCATATTTAAACAAACTATATCCTGGTATATCAAATTCTGCTAAAAAATGCCTGGTTTCTGTATTAATCCACGTTTCAGTTAGCGCTATTATGTCTATATTTTCTTTGCTAACAAGGGCTCTAAGTTCGTTCATTTTGTTACATAGACTCCTACAGTTTGTGTAATATACTCTCAATTTACTTCTTTTCTTTATACCTAATTTACCTTTGTTTTTAGCGACATTTCCATCTTCTGTTGCACCATCACTACTATTATTTGCATTATAGTCATCATTTTTAGCATGAGACTGAATATCCTTATCGCTTTCGCCTGACGCTAAAATTGTTCCAATTAACCTCTCATTTACACTCTCAATATTTCTGTTCAAAACCCCACAACCACCCTATCTAAAGAACTAGCTAATGTAGAAACCCCTAACCGTGAAAGATGAACCCCATCCCTTGCGTACATCCCATCTCTCCCATAGAAACTATCCCAGTTATCAATGAATGGTATTGCTTTTTCTTTGCAATATTTCTCCAAACGGCAATTGACACCAATCGCCCTGGATGTCCATTCCTTGGGAACTCCTCTTCTGGGTAGGATACAATGTACTACAGGGATCCCTCCCTTCATCCTAACTTTATCTAACACATCCCGATACTGCTGCAGCAGTTCCTCACTTCTACCCTTACCAACATCGTTACTCCCGGCACTGAGACAGATAATGGGGTTATCTCCACTATCTTCCAAGATGTGGTCCATCTTCTCTAAAACCCTCCCAACTCCATGGCCAGGCAGACACACAACCTTCCTAAGTTTAGTGCGGGTAGCCCTAACTAAATGTCTTACCATGGAGTCGCCCACAATCGACACAGACTTACCTTCTCGGGACACAGACTTACCTTTCCCTCGGGAGGATCCAGCAGCTGCAGTTGGAGAACCCCCGGTGGTGGCAGAAGGTCCCTTGGTGGTGGTGGTGGTGGGGGTAGTGGTGGTGGTAGGTAGCACAGCGTCAGAGGTTGGAGCTGAGTCGGCGGCAGGCACTTCGGTTATCCCTCCCTTATCCTGACTATCTTTTCCCTCACATTCGTCTCGCAAAGGAGAGAATGTATTTGTCACACTCATACCTATTCTACTATCCTGCTTCTTGAGTGTGACTTTCCCACCCGTATTTTTAACAACCTGCCATGAATACAATTTTTCATCAACTTCCTCCCTTTTCCTCTTACTTGACTTTATTTCCTCTTGGCTAAGCTTGAAAGCTAGATTTTCGTCTTTAATCAAATCTACTTCCCTCTGAAGTTTAACATTAACCTCCCTTAGAGCCAAGACCTCTTCCTTCACCACAACCATCTCCTCTCTTACCTGGAGAATAAGATGATGCAGATCAGTTAGAGACTCGCACTCCATACCTGCCATGATCCCAATAAGCTTAGCGAGGAACAAGAAACTAAGTACAGAAAAACAAAAACAAGTAAACTAACAGCTAAAAACTGAGCTATAACACTTTTATATAACACGAGTGCACTGCCCCCAAACACAGGTAGGTGTAATGGTCACTAAAGGTCACTGGTAAGTGGTCCGGGCAGGAGCTCAGATTAACACAACCTTCTCTGTCACTGACTGTCACTGAACTGGGTACGATCAGAATTGGAACGCAAACCCCCCCCCCCCCTACAAATTCACGGTTCCAGAGAGTGATTGTGACCAAGTGTACAGTTGGCCACATTAATTTTGTTCCTCTCCGTGATCTTATACATGGTAATATAATGTACAGTTGGCCACATAAATTCTGTTCCTCTCTGTGATCTTATACATGGAAACATAATGCGCATGATTGAATGTAGTTTCTTATGTAGTGGTTAACTCATCTGATTAGTCAACTGATAATTAAAAGAAACCACACTCATAATTCATTCATAATAATGTTACTTTCATGCATAAGATCACGACAAGGAGTAGATCTTATGTGGGCAACTGTACAATACGATCAGAAGTGGAATGCATATAATCCCCCCCCCCCCTCTCTCTCTCTCTCCCCAGTTTCCCAGAACGATAAATCCACATCCACAATGCTCGCCCACCGAAAAATTATCGCTCTGTTTGGGAAGTATTGCTGGAGTGGGAATTACAGGCACCAACGCGTTCCAACATGTTCAGACAGGTTGGGAGTATGGAGGGCGTCATATAGTTTAAAAGGGTGTGTATTCTGTACCCCCTTCCTCCCTCATGAAGCCCCATTAATATTGAGATTTTAACCCCTTCTGTAGCGGCGATGTCTTTGTAATTGTATTCTAGCTACTACTAGACGATTATATCAAGTTTAAAAAGGGTCTCCAGCAATTAACAGGCTTCGAACTATCACACTTAATCCTTTCTACTGCCACAGATCCTTTTAAAACTGCACAAAACAGTAAAAATATAGCTAGAATAGAACATAAAAGACATTGCCAGTACAAAATGGGTTAAGAGGTTTTCCCCGTTAACTTTGCCTTTTTATGAACATGTGCACTATTTCTTTATCAATTTTAACAGTTTTCGTGCTATTTAGGTATAAATATTTTCCTGGCGAGCGATAGGGAGCCTGCATATATGGAGGAACCAAACTTTGGCCAAGGCATTTTTCTTCCGAAAAATTTACAAATATATATGAAAGGGGGATCTTGAAGATAATTTAGTAAGCTTGATGGAGGTCTAGGGAGGAAACTATAAACAATAATAAATAATTAAATCACCAAAGTATACAATAAAGTCTACCCTCTTCAACTCTCCCGAGCTATAACTTGGACAGTTGTTGGGGCTGTTTGTTATCTACTCCCATACAATTAGCAGGCTAGGGGTTAGTCATTGCTATATCTATTGATATATTTATTATTGTTTTAGTTTCCTCCCGAGGCCTGTATCAAACATAAAAGAAATCCTCAAACTGCCCATTAGGGATTCATTTCTACATTTTTCGGTAGAATAATGTCCCGACCAAAGGCCGGTTTCTTCAAAATTCCAGGCTCGCTATCGCCACAAGAGAAATAGCGACCATCAGTACCACCAACGACACCGTGCCAGGAGACCAAAACACCAGGACCAGAGGACCAGCACACCCTTCATCCACGCAGGTGCCCCAACAAGACCTGTCCATTTCCCGGAGTGTCGTCTGTAAGCCCAAAAACACATACCACCATCTACCATGCCCTTCTAACCCCCACAGGAAAGGACCAGGACCCCACAGAACAAGAATAGACTATTTCAGCCAAATGGACCAGGATTAACCAGCTAGGTAAGAGACTAGCAGATCTTGGTCTAAAGACAGGATTTCGAAACTGGATTGTTGGTTCAAAGACAAGACAAGCTTACCTTGGTCCAAAGACGAGAAAGTGATAAATGTTTTGGTCAGCCAGCTACATTTGAGACTATAGTCTGTTTATTATAGGTTGGCCAGAAATCCCGAACTCAGTCTCTCATATCTTAAAGTAGACTACATTAATTGAGCTCATTTCTACCATTTTGGAAAAATCAACCAGTAAATAGGTGTGGAAAATTACAGCCCATTTGCTCTAGCCCTTTCTGAATTTATTCAAGTTAATGGCCAGGATTTTTCCCTTATTTATAATGAATAGACTATAGCCATTCTGGTCCTAAGACCACTGAGCAAAATATTACAAAAACACATGTACCAAAGGTTATTGAATGTTGTCACTAACAATAATATATTAACAAATAGTCAGTTTGGATTCAGACCCAAAAGATCAACCGAAACTGCCTTGCTTCGCTTCACTGATCACATTTTGAATGATTTCGATATAAATAACTTCACACTTGGTATCTTCCTTCACCTGTCAAAAGCATATGATACAGTTGACCACAATATATTATTGGATAAGTTGTATCATTAAGGAGTAAGGGGAGTTGCACATAGGTGGTTCACTGGTTACTTATCAGGTCGCCAATAATATGTTAAAGTTAATGATGAATGTTCAAATAAATTATTTATCAATTGTGGTGTGCCCCAAGGCTCAATTCTAGGCCCCCTTCTATTTTTAATCTACATTAATGACATAATCAACTCCAGTAAAGTCTTAAAATATATTATATTAGCTTATGATAGTACTCTTTATCTTAGTCACTCGAATATTAACACATTAATTCATACAGTGAACATAGAACTGAATCTTGTCAGTGATTGGATATCAGCAAATAAGCTAACCCTAAACATTAAACAAACAAATTATATAATTTTCCATAGGCACAAAAGAATTATATATCCCTTATCTCCACTGAAATTAAATAACTCTGTTCTAACCGAAGTTCACACAACAAAATTTCTGGTTGTAACAATGCAACAACATTTAAACTGGCATGACCACATTAACGCAGTTAGAGGCAAGATCGATCAAATATGTGGGATTTTGTATCTAACACGCGATTCTCTTGAACAAAATGCCCTTATTTTAATCTACTACCCTCTAATATATAGCAATATACTATATTGTAACACTGTGTGGGAAGGCACTAACAAGGCACCGCTTAGTACAATAGTTAACGTTTAACAATGGGCCCTAAGAGGTATTGAAAAGGCGAGACCATACTAATGAATCTTTCCTAAACATGAAAATACTTAAATATTATGATATAAATAAAGTACAAAGTGCCTCGTTTCTATATAAATGTTTGAATAACTTGATTCATAATGATGACTTTTTTAAACTTAATATTAATGACAGATATTCTCTAAGATATCAGAATAACTCCACCATACCCCTAATGGCCTCGACACAGTCCCAAAGTAACATTCGGTACCATGGTGTCAAAATATATAACAGTTTGCCCGATGAAATTAAAACAAAAAACAGTATTGAGAGCTTTAAATCAAGTTTTAAAAACATATTTACTTTCGTTTTATTCTAGAACATGAACATTTGAAAAAATTGTAGAGTATAGTTCCTTGCATTGTTGTACCTATATTCAATATATAAAATATGTGATTACTGCTGCTGTATGTGTTCAATGGCCATGTAGTGGTGTATCATAGCTGTGCCATGTTACAGATGATTGATATTCTTGTAAAAACATTTTTATAAACATTGTACATTGGATATGAAGGCTCTTTAAGAAAATGAAAATGTTCATCAAAGAACCTAGTCTAAATATATTTATAAATTGTAATTGTGTAAAAACTAATCTTTGCAGACCAAATAAAATGTTTTCAGTTTCAAAAGACAGAACCGCACCAGCAAGTGTAAAAGACAAGGAAATTGAGGCTCGACGCTCATCCCTCTGGTCAACAACTTGTGTGTGAGCCTATACCAGGCGCTGCTAGCGGTCCATTACCTAGCCTCCAAGCTGTACAACACGCCAAGAAGACAGGAAGTCCCTACAAGCGAAAATCCAAGTCCAGCCAGAAACGAAAGAGAACATCAAGCAAGAAAAGTTGAAAAGAGAAGCCACAAGGCAAATCAGTGACTCCCCATCTGAAGCCAGGGAATTAACTAAAATACAAATAACTATTTATTTCATCTCTGTCTGAGAGACCCTTCTGCCTCCTAGTAATTTTCCCCCTCTAGGTAACCTATACACATATCCCCTGTCCTTGAATTCCTGATAAACAATATTCATAGTATTAAACAGCCGGGCATTCTGGTTCAATATAATATAGAAGATTAGATAGCGAGACTTAATTTAATAATAATAATAATAATCTTCTGGTTACTTATATAGCGCCCGTATCTCCTCCTTCGAGGATTCACAAGCGCTTGGCTTTCTTTAGTCTACCAGAGACCATTACCCATCCCCCTTGCTCATGGGAGATGGTAACCGCCGGCTATATCCCAGAAAAACTTTTCAATCTGAGCGGGGATTGAACGCGAGACCTGCAAGATGGGAATCAGGCACGCTGTCAACTGAGCCAGCCGGACGGCTATTAAGGGAGGATTGTTCACTTTTTGGGCGATTTTTTGTATGTATTCATTATTTTTCTAGTTTCCTCCCTAGACCTCCATTAAATAAAAAAAAAAAAAATCCATTACATCCCCCTTCTAAATTAATTTGTAAATTTTTCTATCAAAAAATTTCCCGGCCAAAGGCCGGTTCTTCCAACCATACAGGCTCACTATCGTTCGCCAGGGAAAAAATCGACACCTAAATAGCACGAAAGGTCTAAATATTGAAGAAAAAATAGGGTGAAAGGTCTTAAAATCGACTAACTAATGGGGTAAACATCTTAACATCTGAAAACTAATGGGGCTAAACATTAGGGAGAAAATGTTCCAGGAAACCGGCCCATCCCCCCTTAATTACCATCACTTCAACACACGCTCACCCACACTTTTATATTTAGTGATTGTCCCAGATAAATAAATACTCTTCTATGATAAAACTGAAAGTACACAATACCGTCAAGGGACATAAGAGACAACATGAACTCGTGAGTACCAGTAATTAGACTCACCTCGCTAAAATCTGACTATGATATAATTAGCCTATTTTGCCATTTCCTTGTGTATAAAACTGTTAAGTACATTCCACCTGGATTTAATGTTATAGATAGCTGAACCTAAGAGCTCACACATTCATATGATTGCTTAAACACCCTTAAACATGTGTATAGCACAGCTATTGTATTAGCGATTTCAGTTTCTAATAAAAGTAAAATTACACAAGTACTATAGGATTAGATATACTTTCCCTTACTTAAAAAAAATCATTTGCCGAGTCTAAGAACCCATAATAAATAGTAATTGTATAAATACATAAACCACGTTTAATACTCCCTTACTGTACGTTTGGAGACCATACTCAAAGGAAAACGTGTGACTGTACATTTCAGCTCAGACTCAAGTAAAGAAAGATTCCAGTAACTTTGTGATTTGCGTATTATATATTTCAGCTATAAATTAACTAAACGTAAATTCCTTGTGTAGTGTGAATATGCTATTGTATTTTATCTATGTATTGTTGTAGTACAATTGTGTGTATTAATATACCTGTCATATTTTAACTTTCATATATCTTGCCTTGTGTTTGATCGTAAATATACATTTAATTTGTGCAGTCTTCCTTTTAGAGAACTCACTAACTGACCAGAATTGCTGTAGCAATTAACACCTAAATGGCACGAAACATCAAAATATTGAAAAAGGAATTTGGCGAAATGTCTTAGAATTGACAATCTAATGAAGTGAAGTCTTCAAATCTCAAAACTAATGGGGCTAAACACTACTACTACTACTACTACTACTATACCAACTACTACTGCTACTACTACTACCCCTACTACTACACCAACTACTACTACTACTATAAAAACGAATACTACATACAATACAATTCTATATATCTGCTAAAGTTACACCCTTATAAAGTTATGGAGAGTGTTATAAGCCTTATCCATTTAGTGTTAGAAAGACACGTGTCACAAATATATACTGTATATATACAGTATATATATATAATGAAGGAATATATATACCATATATATATATATATATATATATATATATATATATATATATATATATATATACTGTATATATATACTATATACAGTATGTTTATTTATATATTTATTTATTTATACTGCCTCCGGGGTTCTTTCACCCTGCACAGCTTCTTGCTCTGTACAGAGGCACAGTGCGTTCATGTATTGAGTATTGTTCACATACAGTATGTGGGGAAGATCCTCTACCACAGCACTTCTAGACAAAGTAGAAAATAAAGCCTTTCGTCTCATTAACTCACGTCCACTTACCGACTCTTTGCAATCTCTCTCTCTTTGCCTCAATGTTGTATCTCTCGCGCTATTCTACCGCTATTAAAATGATCAGTGTTCCTCAGAGTTCTCTCAGTGTATACCACCTCCCCTACGTAAGAGTACGTAGCACCTGTCTTGAAACACATACCTACCCCTACTCTGTGCAACTCTCCAGCCCAAAAGTGAAACGATATTCTCAATCTTTCTTCTGTTCAACAGCTGATCTCTGGAACTCTCTCCCTAAATCCATCTTTCCCTCATCCTATTTCATAAATTGCTTCAAACTCCATGTGTCCAGACATTTTGGCTCAACTATTCCTTGATTGTGGTCCTGTCACTCTTTCAACTTTTGGGGGAGGCACTCGTTACAGGCACTTTTGCCTTTTGTGTCCCATATCAATATTGAAAAAAAAAAATATATATACATTTATATTATAATATATATATATATATATACTGTGTACTGTAAACACTTTCGGTGAAAAACGTGCCCGTCCGAGGGCCCGTACGGACACTTTTCGCCGCCACTGTATATATACTGTATATATATATATTTTTTTCTTTCTATGTGAATGAGGGAGACACAAGGCAGAACTGCCTGCAGCGAGTGCCTCCCCCAGAGTTGAAAGAGTGACAGGGCCAAATTCAAGGGACATTCGAGCTAAAATGCCTGGACACACTGAGTTTGAAGCAATTTAAGTCATAGGAAGAGGGAAAGAGTGATTCTGGGAGAGAGTTCCAGAGCTCAGCAGTTGAATAGAAGAAAGTCTGAGAATAGCATTTCACTCGTGGGTTGGAGAGTTGCACAGAGTAGGGGTGGGATTGTGTTGGAAGATGGGTACTATGTACCCTACTTAGAGGAGGTGGTATACACTGGGAGAGCTCCAAGAATCACTGATTATTGTAGTAGTGATAGAATAGCGAGAGAGATACAACATTGCGGCGAAGAGAGAGAGATTGCATAGAGTTGGTGAGTGGACGGGAGTTAATGATACGAAAGGCTTTCCTTTCTACTTTGTCTTGGAGTGCGGTGTGAGAGGATCCTCCCCACACATGTGAACAATACTCAATACAAGGACGCACTGTACCCTTGTACAGAGCAAGAAGCTGCACAGGGGTAAAGAACCCCTTCAGGCAGTTGAGCACACCCAGCTTCTGGGAGGCTGCCTTAGCAAAACTGGTAATATGGTCCTTCCAAGTGAGAGCAAATAAAAAGAGACATCAAGAATATTGAGAGAAGATGAAGGATTGGTTTTGGTATTGTTGAAGAATAAGGGATAGTCCTTTGGAGGTTCCGGATAGTAAGATGGAGAAATTGGGTCTTGGAATCATTAAATGCAACAAGGTTTTCTCTACCCCAATGGGAAATAGTAGCTAGATCAGAAGTTAAATGTTTTATGGCTTTATTACGTTTGTTTTTGAGGGACTGCTGGCTGGGGCATTCTGGAAAACTATTTGAGTAGTGTAAAGTAGAGTCTCTGCATATGAATGGATGGGACTGGATTTACAGTTGAGAAGATCATTTATGAAAACTAGAAAGTGAATAGGAGATAGGACAGAACCCTGAGGAACACCGCAGCTGTAGAACAGCCGGAAAGGAAAATAGACACAAAGGCACAGATGGAGGAATAGAAACCGAAGGAGGGTAGTTTAAAAATTAAAGATTTGTGCCAGACTCTATCGAAGGCCTTCGATATGTCTAGTGAAACAGAAAAAGTCTCACCGAAGTCCCGAAAGGAGGATGACCAAGAGTTAGTAAGATATGAAAGAAGATCACCAGTAGAGCGACCTTTAAGGAAGCCATACTGGCGATCTAAGAGCAGATTATGAGAAGAGAAATGCTTAAGAAATTTGGAAGCAAGAATAGTATTAAAAACATTAGAGATACAAGAGATTAGAACAATAGGATGGTAGTTGGAGGGTTGAGAGCGGTCACCCTTCTTTGGGACAGGTTGAATGAGAGCAAATTTCCAGCAAGAAGGGAAGACGTTAGAGAAGAGATGGAGACGAAAGAGTTTGCCTAGGCAGGGGATCAGCACGGAAACACAGTTATTGAGTACAACAGGAGGAACACCGTCCGGACCGTACGCCTTCTTAGTATTAAGACCAGAGAGGGTAGAAAGTAGATCTTTAGAAGAGATTAGGATATTAGGCATTAGTAGGAGAAGAGGGGGGTGGAGAGGGAGGAATAGCACCGGAATCATCCAAGGTGGAGTTTCTAGCAAAAGTTTGAGCGAAGAGTTCAGCCTTGTCAGAGGAAGAAGTGATGGTTGTGCCATCAGAGTGGAAAATGGAAGGGAAAGACGAGGAAGAAAAATTGTTGGAGATGTTTTGGGCTAGATGCCAGAATGCTTGGGAAGAGCTAGAGTTGGATAGTTCAGTGCATTTATCATTGATGAAAGAGTGCTTGGCAAGTCGAAGAACAGATTTGGCTTGATTCCAGGCAGAAACATAGGAAGAAGGAGATTCTTGAGTTTTAAGTCATCGGTACTGTTTGAATGCTTCCTCCTTGTTGTGGACAGCAGTAGAACATGCGTGAGTAGACCAAGATTTTTTTGCATTATACTGAGAGAAAGAAAATGGAATCTACGCTTCCATGCCCGAAAGGATTACCTCGGTAATGTGTTCAGCACTCTCTGAGGGTCCTCGGCCTCGGAATCAGAAGTCATTCCATGGGAAATCAAAGAAGTACTGCCAGAGAGCCTCCCAATCGGCAGCGCCAAAGTGCCACAAGCGCCGCCGGCTGGAAGGATCGGGTGGCCGTACTGAACAGATAGGACAAGTGACGGAGATAAGTTTATGGTCGGAGGAGCCCAAAGGAGAGAAAAGATTGACAGTATAAGAAGAAGGGTTAGAAGTCAGAAATAAGTCAAGAATGTTGGGCCGATCTCCGAAGGGATCCGGAATACGGGTGGGTTGCTGGACCAGCTGCTCTAGGTCATTTAGGATAGAAAAGACGTAGGCTTGTTCACCAGGCTGGTCACTAGTGTGAGAGGAGAGCCATTGGCGGTGGTGAACGTTGAAATCTCCTAAGATGGAGATTTCAGAGAAAGGAGAGATGGATAGAATATGTTCCGCTTTAGAGTTTAGATAGTCAAAGAATTTGGGAAAGTCGGTAGAATTAGGGGAAAGATAGACAGCACAGAAATATTTAGCATGAGAATAACAGGATAGTTTGAGCCATAAAGTTGAGAATTCAGAGGAGTCGAAATCGGGAACACGAGAGCAAGTGAGTTTGTTGTGCATGTATGCACAACATCCGCCTCTGGCTTTGAAAATTGGATAGAGAAAGTAGGAGGATACAGAGAAGGGGCTGCTGGAAGTTGTTTCAGATACCTGAGTTTCGGTGAGGAAAAGATCAGGTTTGTAGGAAGAGAGATGGTGTTCGACTGAGTGAAAATTAGAGGAAAGGCCGCGAATATTGCAAAAGTTGATAGTAAGACTGACAGGCCGTGGTCCAGAGCATTTAGAAGGGTCGTCAGGGGAAGGTCGGGCAGGTGTGGGAGTATTTATGGCCCCCCTCCCCCATGGGGTATATATATATATATATATATATATATATACTGCATCCTAACATGACCATTTGTTTTGTTTGTGCCATCTATGTTCATACCAATATCTGCCGCTATATCCAGGTTGTGATCTTATAGCTAACCTAGGAACCTTAATGTTGTTGTTGTTGTTGCTATCATCATATTGTTATCATCCATTACATCACCTACAGGCTATTTTGGTACCGCTCTAGCCCTAGTCAATAACAGGTGTAAGCCCTTCGCCTACAGAGAGAAAGAGAGAGAGAGAGAGAGAGAGAGAGATGGAGTTACTCTTATATATATATATATATATATATATATATATATACAGAGAGAGAGAGAGAGAGAGAGTACAAAGGAGTACAAATGAAATCAAGCAACAACAGGTCTAGTGACCCTTCTAGGCTGCTTGTCCTCCAAAACACTGAGGATCAAGAGAGAGAGAGAGAGAGAGAGAGAGAGAGAGAGAGAGAGAGAGAGAGAGAGAGAGAGAGAGAGAGAGAGAGAGATAGCGAGTATGAGAGAGGGGGTACTCGTATATTTCTGTCAACAAGTCTATCAGTATTACATCACCGGTACTATCATATAACAGCTTCCTATCTCTCGTAATATTATAAAGCTTCTTCTATGTTAAGGGGGGTGACCCTCTCTTTTTTTATCTTTCTCTCCCTCTCTCTTTGGCTTGTATCCATGCGGCCCCATTCAGCCTACTATTTTATGACGTTTACCCCCATCCAGGTGTCACTGTTTTCCTGGTGAGCGGTAGCGAGCCAGCATATACTGTATATATTTTGTTTTGACGGCAATCTAAATTTGTACATTTTTCGATAGAAAAATGTCTCCGACGAAGCTGGATTTCTCCATACAATGCTGGCTCGCTGTCGTTCGCCAGGAAGAAATCGACACCTGGATGGGGATAAACGTCTTAAAACAGCTGGCTGAATGGGGCCGAATGGATACAAGCCAGGGAAGGAGAGAAAAGGAGATACAGATAAACAACAAACAGGTGTCCCCCTTAACACCTTCTGTACCGGGGAAGTTTTCTTAATTTTCATCTATCTACATTTAGACGTTTTTGTGCAGCTTAAGAAGGATGTATTTTTTTTTCTATGTGATTGAGGGAGGCAAAAGGCATTACTGCCTATAGCGAGTGCCTCCCCCATAGTTGAAAGTGTGACAGGGCCAAAATCAAGGGACGTTCGAGCCAAAACTAACTAAAAGAATTAATTAAGATAATCTGTAGCCTTTTAATTGATAGACATCCTTCCTAAGCTGAATAAAATTGTCTAAAAGTTGCCAGAATAATATGAAGAGGAAGTCACCGGTACAGAAAGGGTTAAGGGGGGATGGTTGGTTTGTATTTCTGGACCCCCTTCTCCCTCATGTTTAGCTCCATTAGCTTTTTTATATATACGTTCGGCTCATTAGTATGGCGATGTTAAGACCTTTCGCCTCATTTCTTTGTCAAAATCAAAACCTTTAGGTGTCATTTTTTTCCTGGTAAGCGATAGTGAGCCTGTAATTTATGAGAAATCGGTCTTTGGCCGGAACATTTTTTTTATTACCGAAAAATGTACAAACTTTTCTAGATGGGGATGATTGTTTTGGTGAGTGTGTTTTTTTCACGGATCACGGCGTCCGGCAATAGATAGATAGGTAGATAAATATAGATAGTCTCCTTTTATTCTGGCTAGCATTAGACAATTATAAACAGCTTAGGAAGGATCTGTGGGAATTTACCGTAAAATTATGACGCAGTTGTTGTTGTTGTTGTTCCCCAAGCTGCCTGGCCGAACAGCCCCAAGGCCCCGAGCAAGGCCAAGGCCATAACTGAGCGCCCCCACAGAACCCTCCCTGCCGACCACAATAAGCTGACCGAACCCACTCCATGGCGGGGAGCTGAGGAGGGTGCGGAAACGCCCGGGAAACCAAAGCCCCACCCAGGGCCCAGTGCCCCTCAGCAATTATGCAGAGAAAGTTGAGGGGCAAAGGAAAAATGTAACGCTTTGGCTTCCAATCTTGGTAGATTGGGAGGTCAATCCACGGAAGAGACGCTGTCACTTGAGATCTAGAAAATATATAAGTAAAAAAAACAGTCAGAGTAAGTTATGGGTATGGCAGAGATCGCTCAGTTCTCACTCTGATAGACTAGCCCATCACCACATGACTAGAACCCAATCCTCTCAGCATCAGCTAGGAAAGGCCCTAGAAAGCCGCCTTTGGCGGGGGGATAGCTCCCCTATTTCAATCCCTTTCGGGGTTGGGCACCCGCCCTGTTATCTGTTAGTTCCCTGTACTATCTACTTTATGTACCTAATATTAAGGAATAAACTTGTGAACCTTGATCGTGTATTTTGTGTTCAATTGATTATAATTGTTGTATAATATTTGAACCAAGACTAGTTAACACCCAGTTGATTATTGTAGATCAACGAATTACTCGTGATCACTATAAAACACGTTGAATTATAACGTCGCATAACAATAGCCTGACAACTATTATACAATTTTATTCAGCTTAACCCTTAAAGAACGGGACCGGACTTAAGTCCGCCTCCAATTTGCAGCAAGTTAGGAGCATTATTAAGGCTTTTAAAGGGTTAAAATAGAGTGCAAATGGCCGGGAGCGCAGCAGGCCAGACAGCCGACTCCCAGGGCTTACCGCCGCCCATTAACTCATGTTCCCTGTGTTCTCGAGAGGCCGGCAGTGTAGCCAGTAGTGAGCATAGCTGGGAAAAATATGCCGCTATACGCTAAACTCCCATGTTACTGGGTCCACTGTATGAGAACCACGAGTGCTACGTAGCTCGTTCTGGTCTCATTTTGAAGCTTTTAGCGCCTAGTTTTTTGCTGAATACATTTCTTTTCATGCAGATACTTGATTTATCATTCAGGAGGGCCTGAATATGCCCAAATAAGGCCAAAAAAACCCGCTAGACAAGGGTTAAGAAGGATGTCTACCAATGAAAAGGTTACAAACTATCTCAATTAACCCTTTTATCTACTATACAGTATATCCTCCCTAAGCTTCATAAAAATGTCTACATGCAGCTGAAATAAAAACGACAATACGTCGCCGATACAGGAGTTAACCCTTTCTGTATCGGCGACGTCTTTCTAAGTTTATTCTAGCTATATTGAGACGACTTTGTGCAGCTTAAGAAGGATCTGTGGTAGTAAAAAAGGGTTAAGTGAGATAGTTCGAAGGCTGTAAATTGCTGGAAGCCCTTTATAAACTGAATAAAATCGTTTAATAGTAGCCAGAATAAAGTTAAAACATTCTTCACCGGTACAGAAGGGGTTAAATATCATAAGGCCTTCTGAAACTACATAACATTGTCTTAGGTTAGCCAGAATCAAAGGGGTTAAGGGGAGGCGGGCCGTTTGTTTGGCCTATTAATTCTTGTATTCATATTTTTTTTTTAGTTTCCTCCCTAGACCTCCATCAAGCTTAGAAAAACACCCCCTAGACCCCCCTTCAAGATAAATTTGTACATGTTTTGGTAGAAAAATTTCCCGGCCGAAGGCCAATTCCTCTTAAAATTGCAGGTTCGCTATCGCTCGCCGAGAAAAAATCGACACCTAAATGGCACGAAAGGTCTTAAAATTGACAACGAAATGGGGCAAAAGGTGTTAAAATCGCCAAACTAATGGGCCGAACGTCTTATAATCTCAAAACTAGTGGGGCTAAATATTAGGGAGAAAGGGGTCCAGAACTGTGATCTTCCTCCCCTTAATAGGTGACATTGTGCTGAAGGTGTTAACCCTTTCAAGATTATGACGCAGATTGACCGTATATTCTGGTCATCAGTACACGATTGTATACAGCTTAGGAAGGACCTGTGGGAAACATAAGGGTAATAACTATCTAAAATTCTAAATTATCCGTCTGACTTCCATATACACCCTTCCTAATCTAAATATAACAGTCTAATAATATACAGTTTAGGAAGGATCTGTGGGAATTATAAGGGCAATGACTCTCTCAATTAACCCTCTCACTTACATACACCCTTCCTAAGCTAAATATAACAGTCTAATAATATCTGTAAAGGATTAACCCCTTCTGTACCGTGACGCCTTTTTACCTTTGCTTCTGGCTACCGTTAGACGATTACATGTAGTTTATGAAGGATTAAGGGGGCCAACCTCGTTAACAAAAACAAATCTCTCTCTCCCTCTTTCTCTGGGTTGTATCCATTCGGCCCCATTCAGCTTACTGTTTTAAGACTTTATCCCCATCCAGGTGTCAATCTTTTCCTGGCGAGCGGTAGCGAGCCAGCATATCTTAAAGAAAAATTTGGCATCAGGCTAAATTTGTCCATTTTTCGATAGAAAAATGTATCCGGGGAAGCCGGATTTTTTCATACAATGCTGGCTCGCTATCGCTCGCCAAGAAGAAACCGACACCTAGATGGGAGTAAACGCCTTAAAACAGTAGGCTGGATGGGCCGAATGGATACAATCCACAGAAAGAGAGAAAAGGAAAAAACAAAAGCAGGTCACCCCCCTTAATTGGCGATCGTATTTACCTCTTTGAGTCCTAGAGGTACATTATAAGCCAAAGAAAAGCCCCTAATGGTAGCCCAATAATAAGTAATTGACGGTATGATGCTCAAGGAGTTAAGGGAGCCTACCTCGTTTGTTTTCTCTTTCTCTCCCTCTCACTTTGGCTTGTATCCATTTGGTCCCATTCAGCCTACTGTTTTAAAACGTTTACCCCCATCCAGATGTCAATATTTTCCTGGCGAGCGGTAGCGAGCCAGCATATATATATTTTTGTTTTGACAGCAAGTTAAATTTGTACATTTTTCGATAGAAAAATGTCTCTGGCGAAGCCAGATTTCTCCATACAATGCTGGCTCGCTATCGCTCGCCGGGAAGAAATCGACACCTGAATAGGGATACACGTCTTAAAACAGTTGGCTGAATGGGGCTGAATGGATACAAGCCAAGGAAAGAGAGAAGAGGAGAGAAAGATAGAAAACAAAAAAATGTGACCCCCTTTAAAGCCATTGACTCTGCCAGTTTGAGAAATATAGACCTCTAGAAGAATGTCAAGGCCAGGTTTTAGTTTTTTTCTAGAACCCACTTTCCTTCATGCTTAGCCCCATTAGTTTTGACATTTTAAGACGTTTCGCTTCTTTTCCTTGCCATACTTGATGGAAGTCCAGGGAACAAAGTAAAATAAATACTGTATATAAACCGGTACTAATACAAACTATATAAATAAATACTGTATATAAACCGGTACTAATACAAACTATATAAATAAATACTGTATATAAACCGGTACTAATACAAACTATATAAATAAATACTGTATATAAACCGGTACTAATACAAACTATATAAATAAATACTGTATATAAACCGGTACTAATACAAACTATATAAATAAATACTGTATATAAACCGGTACTAATACAAACTATATAAATAAATACTGTATATAAACCGGTACTAGTACAAACTATATAAATAAATATTGTATATAAACCGGTACTAATACAAACTATATAAATAAATACTGTATATAAACCGGTACTAATACAAACTATATAAATAAATACTGTATATAAACCGGTACTAATACAAACTATATAAATAAATACTGTATATAAACCGGTACTAATACAAACTATATAAATAAATACTGTATATAAACCGGTACTAATACAAACTATATAAATAAATACTGTATATAAACCGGTACTAATACAAACTATATAAATAAATACTGTATATAAACCGGTACTAATACAAACTATATAAATAAATACTGTATATAAACCGGTACTAATACAAACTATATAAATAAATACTGTATATAAACCGGTACTAATACAAACTATATAAATAAATACTGTATATAAACCGGTACTAATACAAACTATATAAATAAATACTATATATAAACAGGTACTAATACAAACTATATAAATAAATACTGTATATAAACCGGTACTAATACAAACTATATAAATAAATACTGTATATAAACCGGTACTAATACAAACTATATAAATAAATACTGTATATAAACCGGTACTAATACAAACTATATAAATAAATACTGTATATAAACCGGTACTAATACAAACTATATAAATAAATACTGTATATAAACCGGTACTAATACAAACTATATAAATAAATACTGTATATAAACCGGTACTAATACAAACTATATAAATAAATACTGTATATAAACCGGTACTAATACAAACTATATAAATAAATACTGTATATAAACCGGTACTAATACAAACTATATAAATAAATACTGTATATAAACCGGTACTAATACAAAACTATATAAATAAATACTGTATATAAACCGGTACTAATACAAACTATATAAATAAATACTGTATATAAACCGGTACTAATACAAACTATATAAATAAATACTGTATATAAACCGGTACTAATACAAACTATATAAATAAATGCTGTATATAAACCGGTACTAATACAAACTATATACATAAATACTGTATATAACCGGTACTAATACAAACTATATAAATAAATACTGTATATAAACCGGTACTAATACAAACTATATAAATAAATACTGTATATAAACCGGTACTAATACAAACTATATAAATAAATACTGTATATAAACCGGTACTAATACAAACTATATAAATAAATACTATATAAACCGGTACTAATACAAACTATATAAATAAATACTGTATATAAACCGGTACTAGTACAAACTATATAAATAAATACTGTATATAAACCGGTACTAATACAAACTATATAAATAAATACTGTATATAAACCGGTACTAATACAAACTATATCAATAAATACTGTATATAAACCGGTACTAATACAAACTATATCAATAAATACTGTATAAACCGGTACTAATACAAACTATATCAATAAATACTGTATATAAACCGGTACTAATACAAACTATATAAATAAATACTGTATATAAACCGGTACAAATACAAACTATATAAATAAATACTGTATATAAACCGGTACTAATACAAACTATATAAATCAATACTGTATATAAACCGGTACTAATACAAGCTATATCAATAAATACTGTATATAAACCGGTACTAATACAAACTATATAAATAAATACTGTATATAAACCGGTACTAATACAAACTATATAAATAAATACTGTATATAAACCGATACTAATACAAACTATATAAATAAATACTGTATATAAACCGGTACTAATACAAACTATATAAATAAATACTGTATATAAACCGGTACTAATACAAACTATATACATAAATACTGTATATAAACCGGTACTAATACAAACTATATAAATAAATACTGAAAATAAACCGGTACTAATACAAACTATATACATAAATACTGTATATAAACCGGTACTAATACAAACTATATAAATAAATACTGTATATAAACCGGTACTAATACAAACTATATAAATAAATACTGTATATAAACCGGTACTAATACAAACTATATAAATAAATACTGAAAATAAACCGGTACTAATACAAACTATATAAATAAATACTGTATATAAACCGGTACTAATACAAACTATATACATAAATACTGTATATAAACCGGTACTAATACAAACTATATAAATAAATACTGTATATAAACCGGTACTAATACAAACTATATAAATAAATAAAATATGGTCCCCTTAATTCTATAATTTTATACAACAATGACTTATAATACACCCATACAATAACTTATAATACACCCATACAATAACTTATAATACACCCATACAATAACTTATAATACATTCATACAATAACTTATAATCCATTCATACAATACCATACAACCATACTTAACTAATACACACCCATACAATAACTTATAATACATTCATACAATAACTTATAATACATTCATACAATAACTTATAATACATACACCCATAACTTATATACACCCATACAATAAAAACACCCATACAATAACTTATAATACATTCATACAAACTTTATAATACATTCATACAATAACTTATAATACATTCATACAATAACTTATAATACACCCATACAATAACTTATAATACACCCATACAATAACTTATAAAACATTCATACAATAACTTATAATATACATTCATACAATAACTTATAATACACCATACAATAACTTATAATACACCCATACAATAACTTATAATACATTCATACAAAAAAATTTTATGTCATATAGTCATAGATATTTGGCGAGCTTTCATCGCCTAGAAAGTAAGTTTTAGCTTGCAAAACAAACAAGCCAAAACAGGAACCGTGCGACTCCAGTAAACTCACATCTACTACTATTACTACCACTACTACTATTACTACTACCACTACTACTACTACTACTACTACTACTACTATTACTACTACATTTTTTTTTTTTTTTTTTTTTTTTTTTTAAACCACTCAGTCGGTGCATCCCCTCTTTGGAACCTAGATCAGGTCAGAATAGTCATCAAAGCGCCTGACTTAGTTGTCATTCAGCTACTTCCTATTCCGGGGTAAGCACTCAGACTCATCATCGTGGATTACTACTACTACATTGATTTTTATTTAATATTTTTCATACATTTCATGTTACTACTACTACCATCACTACCTCCACCATCACCACCACCACTACCATATATTTAATATTGTACACATACTAAATTTCACAAGCATCAGATACTACTATTCTACACCATGCAACTTCAATCCAGTCTCCTTCCTATGCGACCCTCTGCCACTGCTGCCTCGTAGTCTACTTCTGCCACCGTCACTGGTTGTGGTGCAGACCTTCTTGTTCCCCGCAGGCATAGTAGTGCTGATCTGAGCAATGAGAAAGATAGACGGCATCTCATCCAGGCTACGACGTGGCTCCCAGGCTGTTGCTTCTTCTCTGCGATGATCTCTGCTAGCCTTGAATAGAAGCACTGGGCCCTGGGTCCCATCCCTCCTGATGTGGTGAAGACTAGTGGAGTAAAGCTGCCATGTTCGACGTGTAAGTTCCTTTCTCCATATGTCCTGACCTTCTCTCGTTCGTTCCTCTTGTGTGCAGCCTCCAGAGACAGCTCGCTGTAGCTGTGGGCCATTGGGTCAAATACTCTTATGTCAAAGAACGCTCGCTGTGCATTTGTCCAAAAGCCTCTTGCACTAACGTCCAATCTTGCTTCAGTGGATGTGTTGGCCGTCCTGTGCTGCATGGTCTCTCCACCCAAGGGAATGAGTGATGGTTCGCTCACCACATCTCTACACACCTCCCTGAGCATGTTCGCTGTTATATCTCTTACTTCATCGTGCCTGATGCTGATGAATCCTCCTTTCTTACATATCATGGTGTGGTCTGTATCGTTGATGGTTCCACAAACGCATCGATCGGGCAGTCCTTCAATCGGCCAATCATACCTCAGTGCAATAGCATCATTAAATTCTTGTTTGTTGAGATGGAATCTTTTTGCCTTGATTGGTAGTGTTGTCAGCCAATTTGAAGCGCCCGTTTCTTGTGCTATTTGTAGTTTTCTTGTTTGTCGCGGGTGAAGTTGTCCCATCAATTGTGCCCGGTCATTTTTCTGTGAGTTTTGCCTCTCTGACGTGATGGTCTTTCTGATCTTGTAGATGTCTGCCTGGTCTACTTCACCGTCAGAATCTTGTGCTATGATACGGTCAGTGAGAGATCCTGTTATCTTTACCGAGTTCTGGTATTCCGTTACTGCCCTCTTCACTGGGTTAATGATTCGCATCCCTCCCAACCTAGGAGGCAGTGCGAGCAGCTCCCTCTCTGTATCATTCGGGGTGTGAGACTTTATCCACGCTGGGATGAGTTTGTCTCTGATGGCATCTTCCAGCGGTTGAAGTAATGCGCTCACATTTGGAACGGTTCTCATCAAGTAGGTCCAGCGATGTTTGACCCCATATGTGAATGCCGAATACGCGGCCTGTGGTTCCGTCTTTGCAATTTGGCCAGTTTCTCAAATTCATTTACCCATTCTCTGACCTTCTCCTCTATGTATTTGTTCTTGAACTCTTCCGTGCTGATCACCGCCCCAAGGTGTCCGTCCTTTGTTACTACCACTTCACTACCGCTGAAAGCTTCTACCGCCCTTTCATAATGTTCTGTTTTTACTATTAGTATTGACTTTCTGGCATTTGGATGGTACCCTATTTTTGGTCCTACCTCTGATATTTGTTCCCACCAGTGCTTGAGATTGTTGACTTTTCCCGCTCCAGTGAGATCGTCTGCATAGGCCACCTGCTTTACTTGCGTCGCCTCATGGCTTGTTAAGGTTAGCAACACTGAGAGACCTAAGGCGTACATTGCCATTGCTACTGGGTCACCTTGTGTGGTTCCTTCCATTGATTTCAGAGGTGTTCCCCTTCGTGTGTTCTGGTTGTTTACTATGAAGAGGTCCGCAGGCTTTTTATAGGTGTTCTCTACATAGGTGGCAAAACTGGGGCATTTTACTTTGATGTTATGTATTGCCGTCTTTCTGTTGATGGTGTTAAAGGCGTTTGTTGCATCCACTAGCAGCACAGCTTCACAGTCCACTTGCTCATATATTTTTCTTATGGCATGAATTGCTGCCTCACCCCCTGCTTGGTGGCCGGCACACACTTGGAGATTACCGGCCGCTGACCGCACATCGTCTTTCACCACTTCCATTATGCATTTTCCGATGATTCTTCTCAGCACTTCACCCACTCCTACTGGTCTGCATCCTGGATTCTTGTCTAAAGGTATTAGACGACAAGCTGTGTAAGCCTCCAAATGTTGACAATTTTGGGTGGTCATCTTTCTTGCAAGAGCTGCCAGACCCCTACATAAGTCTGTTGCTGCTAGTCCGAAGATTGCTCTACTCAGGATTGTCCTCCAGCCGTTTGCATCCAGCCCTGATGGGCCTGCACTGCCTTGTGTCCCTAGAGCCTTTTTCCAAATCATTTCGCCTGTGATTCGTTCGTATATGACGGTGTTCGGTGGTATATAATCACCCTCTAGCCTCTGACTCTCGTGGACACTAGATTGTGGATGTTTCTCTTTCAACATTTGGATGGTTTCTCTTGTGATAGGCAGCAACCCACAAGCTGCCTCCTTTGTCAGGGACCATATTGCAGGTGCCACTTTTCCTTGCCTCATCTGGTCGCCGAATCTCCTGGCCTCGTCTTCATAGTTTTTCTTTTTTTGCCGCCGTCTGCCTAGTCTCCCTTGTAATGCTCTGGCTTCATTGAGTAAGTCATCCATCTTGTTCTCATTCCATAATTTCATTCTTCTTGTTAGCGCAGTCACATTTTCGCCTTGATTAGATTTGTGGTGAGTTTTTTGCAAGAAGAGATGTGGAATGCTGAAAATTATCTTGAGAACATACGGGGCTAAAGATGTGTCATAGACATTGTTATAAATGAGCATTGTCATATCGTTCAGCATGTTGGTGGTGGCACCACATTTTGGAGGGTTGAAAAAGTTGTGTGCAGACCAATATACTATTTCTGAGTACGTTGCATCAATCCAAATTCTAACCTCCTCTTCCCGTAATCCTTTCCAGAGTATGTTTCCACCTCTGCCTGCTTCATTTGGCCCCCTTGGAGGCCTGCCATCCTCTCTACCGTCTCGGTTGTCGTCTCCCTCTCTTGTGTCTCTTGTTGGCTCCTCATTACTTTCCGCTTCTTGGGGTTCTTCTATCTCTCTTGGGGCCCTTGAGTCCCTTGTTACTCCCCTTATTGTTTCGGGTTCCCTGCCACCCTGACGGCCTCCCTTATCTGCCTCCTATCGCTCACTCTGGGAATTTGCTGCCGTCTCTCCACTCGTTCCTGTTCTACCTAAAGGGTTACGACAATTGTCCCCTTTATTACAGTTTGTGCAAATTTTATTTCTCTTCACACAACTGCAATGCTCACAGTTGTGTTCATGTTTGGTACATATGCAGCATTTTTTGTAATTTTTTGACCTTTGTGATGGAGCCTCGTCTGAGCTGTCCTCGTCCTCCATCTTATCCTTATCTCATTATTATATCCACATTTCTGTCCGTTCCTCTACTAAGTCCTTAAATAGTAGGTCTAAGATAACTGTAGGCAGGTACACAGGTCCTAACGAATATTCTAGGAAACTATTAAGCAGTGCCTAACTAAGAAGAAGATTTGTGTCCAAAAATCAGTATTACTTAGATAATTATAAGTTTACCTACTATTACTACTACCACTACTTCTCTTACTACTACAACCACTACTGCTACTACTACTTCTACTACTTCCACTACTACTACCACTACTACTACTACTATCTTGAAACTTACTTGGTACGGAGAGAAGGAGAATTAAGCGACCGCGGCAAAAATAGCTCCGCCGTATGATCCGTAACCTCCGATGTTGAGGACCCCTGATCCCGGCGACTCCAGTACACCCGCGTCCATTTGAAGCTCCGGTGTACGCAGCCTGGGGTGTTCACTTGTGGGCTAAGGGTGGTCGACCGCCAAGTGCGGCTCTGCGGATGGAAACATGGAAATACAATACATACAATACAATACATGGAATACAATACATAGAATACAATACATAGAATACAATACATAGAATACAATACATAGAATACAATACATGGAATACAATACATAGAATACAATACATAGAATACAATACATGGAATACAATACATAGAATACAATACATAGAATACAATACATAGAATACAATACATAGAATACAATACATAGAATACAATACATACAATATAGTACTATAGTTGTTGTTCTCATTCCCTAGGCTGCCTGGCCGAACAGCCCTGAGGGGTTTGTTGTGGTGGTTTGGCTCCCGGGAACTGCTCTCCACGGCCGACATGCCGGCTATCCTCCATTGGTCGTCGATTTTTTGTAGTCGTCAGTTTAGGCCAACCGGACACGCGGCACCACTGTACACTCATAACTTTGGCAACACTGCCCCACCATAATCATATTATATTAGATTAACCTAACCAAACCTAACCTAACCTAATATAATCTAATTTTATATAACTAAAATAACAAAATAAAAATATAAAATACACTAAATCCGAGTGGGCTCGAACACTGGATTTCCTGTATATGTGGCCTGACTTCTACCAACTGAGCTACGAGGTGATATGCTAACAAAGGTTTAAACGCGGTTGGGTCTGGGCGCTTCTCTCTCTCTCTCTTTCTCCTTCCTTCCCTACCATCCTTGGCGTCAAGAGTTATTCTTCCCCTTAGGTTAGGGTTAGGTTAGGCTAGGTATGATTATGGTGGGGCAGTGTTGCCAAACTTCTGAGTGTACAGTGGTGCTGCGTGTCCGGTTTGCCTAAACTGATGACCAAAAAAAAAAATGCGGCCGGGAGGGGTCAGCAGCCATCCATGGTCGGCAGCCCTCGGAGGTGGACCCACGACGCAGACGTAGCCACTCCAGCTAACCATATAATAATACTATAGTTAAGGGGGGTGACCGGATTTTTTTATCTTTCTCTCCTTTTCTCTCTTTCCCTGGATTGTATCCATTCTGCCCCATTCAGCCAACTGTTTTAAGACGTGAAATCTGGCTTCGCCGGAGACATTTTCTATCGAAAAATGTACATATTTAGCTTGCTGTCAAAACAAAAATATATATATGCTGGCTCGCTACTGCTCGCCAGGAAAATATTGACACCTGGATGGGGGTAAATGTCTTAAAACAGTAAGCTGAATGGGGCCGAATGGATACAAGCCAAAAAGAGAGGGAGATAAAGATAAAAAAAGCGAGGTGGGTTCCCTTAACCTGATATGCCGGGTGTTGAAGGGTGTGCGGGATTGGTCGTCTCTCAGCAGCTTGGACTGATGGTTGGTCTACGTAACACTAAGCCAATTTGCTCGACCTGGGTTCGATCCCAGCCAAAGCGGACATAATTAGTGGGTGTAGTAGTTTGTCCTAGTGTGTTTCACAGGCTCGCATCTAGTCAGGGACACCTCAATGACGTATACAGACTAATAACACGCATAACAAAGCCAATCCAACAGCTTCCTCTCTCTCCAACACCCCTTCTCCCTTCTCAACACCCTTTGGAAGGTAGATATGAGGTACGCCGCTGTAAAGGCTGATCCGTCAATACCTTCACCTGCCTTAACCTCCCAAAAAGATCCTTGGCTCGCCCGGGGATCGAACCCAGGTCTATAGCCATACAAACCCCGCCCTCTACCAACTGCACCACACACAGGCTTACAATAAAGAGAAAACCTTGGTATCTTTTTAAGGGGGGTCACCTGCTTCAATGAGTTGCTAAATGTAAGGAATGAAGAGCCAGCAAACATAGCTGGATAGGGTATGGGAGGGAGAAGAAGAGAAGTAGTGGAGGAGGAGGTGGGGATCAGGAAGTCAGAAGTGTGGGAAGCCATGAAAAGAGTGAAGTTGGGGAAAGCACCAGGAACAGATGGAGTGTGTGGGGAAATGTTGAGGTATGGTGGTGAGATAGTGATCGAATGGGTATGGAAAATGTGCAAACTAGCATGGGAGAAGGGGAGTGCACCCGATGACTGGAAGACTGGCATAATAGTTCCCCTATATAAGGGCAAAGGGAAAAGAGGACTGTGTGGTAACCACTGAGGAATATGTCTTCTAAGCGTAGTAGGGAAGGTATACAGTAGGGTAGTGATTGAGAGAGTGAAAGTGAGAACGGAGATATGGATAGGCGACGAGCAGGGAGGTTTTAGGAAGGGAAGAGGATGTGTAGATCAGATTTTTACCCTGAATTGTGTTGTGGAGAAATATCTGGAGAAGAAACAAAAGGTGTATGTTGCCTTTATGGACTTGGAGAAGGCCTATGACAGAGTGGATAGAGAACGTTTGTGGAAAGTACTTAGAATATACGGAGTAGACGGCAAGTTGCTGAAAGCAGTGAAGAGCATGTACGAGGGTGCAAAGGCGCAGTACGTGTAGAGAGTGAGCAGAGCGAGTTCTTTGACCTGAATGTTGGTTTGAAACAGGGGTGTGTGATGTCCCCGTGGTTGTTTACTGTATATATGGATGGAGTCATGAAAGAAATACTATCAAGAACAGTGGATGTTGGTGTATTGCTGAAAAGGGAGGGAATTGAGTGGAAGCTACCTATACTGCTGTTTGCGGATGATACAGTTCTGATGAGTGATAATGAATGGGAGTTGCAGGGTCTGGTAAATGAGTTTGGAACAGTGTGCGAAAAACGGAATTTGAAGGTAAATGCGGGGAAGAGCAAGGTTATGGTCTTCGAAAGGGGTGAAGTCACAGAGTGTGAGGTGAAGCTGAACGGTCAGGCTATGGAGATCGTCAACTCTTTTAAGTATCTGGGCAGCGTGTTGAGTAAAGATGGGACTATGGATGAAGAAGTGCGGGAGAGGGTACAACAGGGGAAGAGGGTTGTAGGAAGTAGCAGTAACAAGAAATAGGGTGGTCAGTATGGAAGTGAAAAAGTCCTTGCATGACAGTGTGGTAATCCCGACACTGACTTACGGAAGCGAAGCATGGACATTGGTTGAGAGACGCAGACCAAGAGTGAGAGCAGTGGAAATGAATTACCTAAGAAGTGCGTGCGGAGTTACATGGAGGGATAGACAGACTAATGAGGAAGTAAGAAGGAGGTGTGGTGTGGAGGTAGATGTGCTGGAAAGTGTGAAAAGGAACAACTTGAGATGGTTCGGCCATATGGAACGTATGGAAAGCGAGAGAATGACTAGAAGGGTGTACGAGAGCGAGGTGGAGGGACAGAGAGGGAGAGGTAGACCGAAAGAGAGGTGGAAGGATGGAGTGAGGAAGTATATGAATGAAGGCGGTGTTGGTTGGGGGGAGGGGCGTCGACTGACCGGGGACAGAGGTGCATGGGGCGGTTCGTTCGTGGCCACCCCTTCGGGGATCACGGCGTCAGGCAATAGATAGATAGATAGACCTGCTTTTTTTCTCTCTTTCTCTGGCTTGTATTAATTCGGCCCCATTCAGCCAACTATTTTAAGACGTATATCCCCATCCAGGTGTCGATTTCTTCCTGGCGAGCGATAGCGAGCCAGCATTGTTTGGTGAAAACCGGCTTCGCCGGAGACATTTTTCTATCGAAAAATTTACAAATTTAGCTTGCTGGCAAAACAAAAATATGTATATGCTGGCTCGCTACCGCTCCCCAGGGAAATATTGACAGCTGGATGGGGGTAAACGTCTTAAGACAGTAGGCTGAATGGAGCCAGAGAAAGAGAGAAAAGGAGAGAAAAGAGAGAGGGAGATAAAGATACAAAAAGCTAGGTGGGCTCCCTTAATTTATTGGTCGATTTATTATAATTTGTTTTAGTTTTCTCCCTAGAACTCCATCAAGCTTAAAAAAACACCCCAAAGATCCTCCTTCTAGATAAATGTGTAAATTTTTCGGTAGTTTCGGCCGGTTCCTCCAAAATTACAGGCTCGCTATCGCACGCCAGGAAAAAGTCGAAACCTAAATGGCACGAAAGGTCTGAAAAATGACAAATAAGTGGGTTGAAAGGTCCTAAAATCTCCAAACTATTGGGCCGAACGTCTTAAAATCTGGAAACTAATGGGGCTAAGCATGAGAGAGAAGGGTGACCAGAAAAACAAACATCCACCCTTTAACCTGTTCAGTACCGGTGACGTCCATTTCCTTACATTCTGGCAACTATTAGATTATTTTAATCAGGTCAAAAAGGGCCTCCAGTGATTAACCCTTTGAGTACCATCGACGTGTGTTTTCTTTTATGCTAGCTATACTTATGCGATATTATGCAGCTTAGGAAGGATCTGCGGTAGTTAAAAGTGTTGGTTGTGAGAGCTTGAAGCCTTATTATTGCTAGAGCTCCTTCCTAATCTGAATAAAATCGTCTAATAGTTGCCACAATAGAACGAAAATAACGTCACCGGTACTGTATGGGTTAACAGGCTTCGAATTATCTCGCTTAACTTCTCTTACTACCACAGATCCTTCTTAAGATGCACAAAATCGTCTAAACATAGCTAGAATAACGTTGCCGGCACAGTACAGGTTAAGGGGGGGGGGGGGGTCACCTGCTTTTTTTGTCTTTCCTTTTTTTTTCTCTCTCTCTCTGGCTTGTATCCATTCTGCACCATTCAGCCTACTGTTTTAAGACGTTTATTCCCATCCAGGTGTCGAATTCTTACTGGCGAGCGATAGCGAACCAGCGTTGTATGGAGAAATCCGGCTTCGCCAAAGACATTTTCCTATTGAAAAATGTACAAATTCAGCCTGTCAAAAACATTTATACAAATATGCTGGGTCGCTACCACTCGCCAGAATAAAATCGACACATGAATGGGGATAAACGTCTAAAAACAGTAGGCTGAATGGTGCCGAATGGATACAACCCACAGAGAGAGACAAATAACGAGGTGGGCCCCTTTAAGCTGCTCAACTGACAACATCTGGGGCAAGTTTAATCAACGAGTAGAACAGATCAATCCACCACTTGCGAGTTCCAGGCTATAAGGAAGTTGGAGCCATAAACATCGATATTAAACAAAAATACAAGAAGAATGTAGGTTTCTAATGTTATAAAAAGTACGTTTAATTGGGTTTTATGTATTTATATAAACACACAAACGCAATTTAGGTGATAATTATGTTAATTATCGATGTCTACAGCTCCAACTTCCTTATAGCCTGAAACTCACAAGTGGTCAATTATATGTGACATGGTTTCCACATAGCAGAGGTCAGTCAGAGTCAGTCAGGGAGGAGGGTCACGTCCGTCGCGGTCCGGGATTTTTCGACTATCCCGCGGGATACTGGTGATTAAACTTTCAAAAAATCACACACAAAAACAAACGTAGTGTCGCGGTCCTGTGAAGTGCAAAATCGAACCGATTGATAAAATATCTGGAGAGATATACGCGTTTTGGAGAACAAATCTGTTAACTCCTACAGCAGTGCCACGGCGCTGGTCTAGGACAGTCCTAGGGCAGGCCCTAATATCACTAATATACTAATATCACAACCCACACACGCACACCTTCCCATGAAAATGCCCACATTGCCTCCTGCACATCAACACACATCGCCTGCCGAACAACAACCTTTCGCACCCTACATATCCACAAACCCTGCCGCACATCTCCCCACACCTCCCCAGACCCAGAAAACACCCACATTAATCCCATCTATGGCCATTGACCACCCTACTGCTGTTGATCAAATACATTTGCAGGATGAACGTAGGATGCAACAAGCCCCCATATCAGGCTCCCCCTCCACATCGTCTCCCCCCCCACCACTGCCACCTGCCCACCTACAACCAACCCCTAACTCCACCCCCCTGCAAGCCTCACCCACCCATACACCAAGCCCACTATCACCCACAACCACACTTAGCTCACCACATAACCCCTTGCAGCCCCAGCCACACCTACTGGGGTTGTCTACACCAGTGTGCAGATATTATCTGGAAAGAAGGTGCTACTTTGGTCAAAAGGGCGAATATAATGGGAATTCATGTAGATTGCTCATCCAAAATTTGCAACAACATAACCAGTCATGGAAAAATGTAGATTTGGTGAAACCTGCAAATACCACCCATCCCTTTGCAAGACATCACTTGAGAACAAGACCTGCTACAATATGAATGCCCAGCTTTTCATATTAAAGGGACTTGGAGATATGCTAGACCTAACACGAATGGTAGCCCAAAAAACTCTCTAGCTATGCGAGGACGAGACAGAGGAAAAAGGAAAGGAGGGAAAGGGCAGATGAAGATGAAGAGACTGAGGGAGATGGAAGAGCACATAGAACACCTCGAGCACCTCCTGGCCTCCCAAGAGTGGCCAATACATCCCGAAGACTATTAGGTACACATAGTACTCCAAACAATCCCTCCCCAATCTTGTTTGCAAATATCCAAGGCCTAAAAAATAGAACCACGAACAAAGTACCATTTATTAGGACCCTGCTAGAAGAAGGAAACGCTATATTTGCGGCTCTCACAGAAACTCGCATTAAAGATCAGGAAGATAGTGAGGTATGGATTCCTGGTTACAACCTACATGACTTTTCTATTGCACTAGACATATCGAAAGCCTTCGATAGAGTCTGGCATAAATCTTTAATTTCTAAACTACCCTCCTTCGGTTTCTATCCCTCCATCTGTGCCTTTGTCTCTAATTTCCTTTCCGGCCGTTCCATAGCTGCGGTTGTGGACGGCCATTGTTCACTTCCTCACCCTATAAACTCCGGTGTTCCTCAGGGCTCTGTCCTATCTCCTATTCTCTTTCTAATTTTTATAAATGATCTCCTTAACTGTACCTTAATTCCCATCCATTCATACACAGACGACTCAACCTTACACTACTCCATTAGTTTTTCAGAACGCCCCAGCCAGCAATCCCTCAACGACAAACAACGTAATGAAGCCATAGAACTCTTAAATTCTGATCTAAATACTATTTCCAATTGGGGAAGAGAAAACCTTGTTAACTTTAATGCTTCCAAAACCCAATTTCTCCATCTATCTACCCGTCAGGATCTTCCAGCGGACTATCCCTTATTCTTCAACAATACAAAAATTAACCCTTCATCTTCTCTCAATATTCTTGGTGTCTCTTTTTCTTCTGCTCTCATTTGGAAGGACCATATTACCAGTCTTGCTAAGGCAGCCTCCCAGAAGCTGGGTGTGCTCAACCGCCTTAGGGGGTTCTTTTCCCCTGCACAGCTTCTTGCTCTGTACAGGGGCATAGTGCGCCCTTGTATTGAGTATTGTTCACATGTGTGGGGAGGTTCCTCTCACACCGCTCTCCTAGACAAAGTTGAAAGGAAGGCCTTTCGTATCATTAACTCCCGTCCACTCACCAACTCTCTGCAATCTCTCTCTCTCCACCGCAATGTTGCATCTCTCTCGCTATTCTATCGCTACTATAATAATCAGTGTTCCTCATAGCTATCCCAGTGCATACCACCTCCTTTACGTAGGGCACGTGGTACTCGTCTTGCAACTCAATCCCACCCCTACTCTGTGCAACTCTCCAACCCAAGAGTGAAACGTTACTCTCAAACTTTCTTCTACTCAACATCTGAGCTCTGGAACTCTCTCCCAGAATCAGTCTTTCCCTCTTCCTATGACTTAAATTGCTTCAAACTCCGTGTGTCCAGGCATTTTGGCTCGAACGTCCCTTGATTTTGGCCCTGTCACTCTTTCAACTATGGGGGAGGCACTCGCTATAGGCAGTTATGCCTTTTGCCTCCCTCAATCACATAGAACAAAAAAAAAAAAAAAAAAACATAGGGCGGTCAGAACGCATAGATCACATGGAGGTGTAGCCTTGTACATACATGACTCACTGATATGTACTGAATTCCTAAATAACAGTAATGAAGTGGTGGAAATACTTGGAGTTAAAATAGAATCCCTAAATTTAGCAGTTATTGTTACATACAGGCCTCCAGACTCATCCCGAGAAGAATTCAAAACCCAGCTCAACAAAATAAAATCAGAAGTGGAAACCCTGGGGAACCCAACACCAAATATTATATGGCTAGGAGACTTTAACCTACCAAACATTAAATGGAGACAACTAGAAAACCAGCTAGTGGCAAACAACATCGGAGAAGCAAATACTAATACGAGAGAGCTTTTTGAACTTTGTGATTTTTTTAGTCTTACCCAACATATTGCTGAACCCACACGGGAAAACAATATCTTAGACCTGGTCTTCACTAACAACGACTCTCTAGTACACAGCATTAACATATCGGACACAACATACTCAGATCATAAATTAATTGAGATCAAAACAACCTTAGAAAGTGTACAGACAACCTCAGAATCTAGAACAAAAACCGGCCCCTTCAGTAAATTTACCTTCAATAACAAAAACATTAGGTGGGAAGAGGTAAATCAAGAAATGGAGGAAATAGACTGGGAAGATTTAATGGATAACCTGACACCAGCAGAATGTCTAGTCTTAATAACAGAAACCATGACCCAAATCTGTAGCCACCATATACCTGCAAGACAAACAAAACGAAGAAGCAAACAAGATCGGGAAAGGAGGAGGCTGTACAGAAGAAGAAAATTACTCACACAAAGACGCACACATCAAAATCTACAGGATAGGCAAAAGGTCGAAATAGATAGAGAAATTGTGGAAATTGAACAAAGGCTAAGAATATCATACATACATACATACATACATACATACATAACATTTTAAGACTGAGTGTTCCACACATAAGTGCAGTTTCAGTCTCTTGTCCTAATGGCGGCATTCCAGGCAACCCTGTTAAGGGCTGCTTCACTTGTCAAGTTCTTGGATTTGAGATCGGCGCGTATAGTCCGATCCCAGGTCTTCCTCGGTCCACCCCTTGGTGCAGCTCCTCCACAATCACAGACCTGCATTTTTTCACCCAATTTTGTTCATCCATTCTCTCCACATGTCCATACCATCCCAGTCTACTTGTACGCATCACCTCGCTAATACTCTTTATACCTAAACGTCTCCTCAGCTCAACATTTGTTATTCTATCCTGTAGCCTGGCCCCACACATCCATCTCACCATTCTCATCTCATTACGCTCCATTCTGTTGACATCCTCTACTTTAACGGCCCATGTTTCTGAGGCATACGTCATTGCACTTCTAACACATGAGGCATACACCTTTCCCTTCAGGGGGAGAGGCATTCTTTTCATGGTCAGGATTGGCATCAATTCTCTGAACTTCCCCCAGCCACACCTAATTCTAGCAACAGTGGCAGCCTCGGCCCCACCACCGGCAGAGATGGTATCTCCTAGGTAACAAAACTTGTTCACCAGCTCCAAAGACTCATTTCCAAAAATCACAGCCACAGGATCATCACTTAACACAAGCTCGCCTTGCACACTACGCACTCAAATTTCTCTATTTCTGACTTATCCTTCGGCAGGGGCCCCTTTATTCTACTACAGCGCTTACTCCCATGGTGTACCCAACATCGACAGATGCTACATTGAATTGAGTTAACGCCCACTCCCTTTCCACACACTGCACATGGTATGCACCGCTCTTTTCCACATTGCCTCGTCTCAAACTACAATGCATAACCTTGGTTTTGTTAATATTGACTCTTAAACCCTTGCTCGCCATGCCCTCTCTCCACTCTCTGAATTTGGCTTCAGCATCCTGCATACTGTCAGCTATTAGGACTAAATCGTCTGCATAAAACAGTTCCAACGGGAGTCCGCCTCTAAAAATTCTAGACAGCGCCTCCAAGACCATAATAAAGAGGAGGGGGCTTAACACATATGAACTACAACATATGGAAGAGGAGAGGAAAGCTATTGCAGGTATAAAGGAAAATTCCAAATACTTCTTTTCATACGCCAAACAAAAGGCTAAAACAACATCAAACATCGGCCCACTGAGCAAAGGGGACGGCTCTTTCACAGGGGATAAAAAGGAAATGAGCGAACTCTTAAGCAGGCAGTATGAAATGGCATTCAGTGAGCCTGATGAAACAAAAGTCATCAGAGACCAAAATATATTTTTCATGGAAACCTCCCCCACGGAAACCCCTCAGATGCTGGATATTGATTTCGGTCCAAAAGACATAGAAGAGGCCATTTCCAACATGCCATCCCACTCGGCACCAGGCCCGGACTCATGGAATTCGATCCTAATAAAAAATGTAAGGAAAACCTCTCAAAACCCCTGGCTATAATGTGGAGAAGTAGTCTAGACACTGGTGACATACCAGATAGCTTGAAAAACGCAATAATTGCCCCACTGCATAAAGGAGGGAGTAAAGCACTACCAAAAAACTACCGCCCGGTAGCTCTAACCTCTCACATCATTAAAGTTTTCGAGCGAGTCCTGCGAAGCAAAATTTCAACATTCATGGAGACAAATGAACTACACAACACCGGTCAACATGGGTTCAGAGCGGGAAGATCATGTCTCTCACAACTTTTGGAACACTATGACAAAATTCTTAAAGCGCTAGAAGAAAAGAAAAACGTGGATGTCATTTACACCGATTTTGCTAAGTCATTTGATAAATGTGACCATGGTATAATAGCCCACAAACTGAAAGCAAAAGGTATAACTGGGAAAATCGGACGGTGGATATACAATTTCCTCGTAAACCGAAAACAATCGGTAGCAGTAAACCAAGTCACTTCTGAGCCTTCGGATGTCAAAAGCTCAGTGCCCCAAGGTATAGTGCTAGCGCCCCTTCTGTTCCTCATACTAATTTGCGACATAGATACCAACACCAGACACAGTACGGTGTCGTCTTTTGCTGATGACACAAAATTAAGCAAGATAGTAAACACACAAGAGGACACGGGCCGACTGCAGGAAGACATGAATGTAGTGTTCCAGTGGACCAGGGAAAACAACATGCAATTCAATGAGGAAAAATTCCAATTAATACGGTACGATAATAATGGTGTTAAAGAAATTACAAATTACTTAACAGAATCTAACCACATAATAGAACGGAAAGACAGTGTGAAAGACCTTGGGGTATTAATGTCTGAAAATATGGGTTTTAAAGTACATAACCAGGTCAAAGTGGCGGCTGCGAAACGTCTAACGGGTTGGATTCTGCGTACTTTTAAAACACGCGGTGAATTGCCTATGATAACGCTCTTCAAATCTCTAGTGCTACCGCGGCTTGAATACTGTAGCGTATTAACATCCCCATACAAAGCAGGTGAAATAAATGACGTAGAGAGTGTACAAAGAAATTTCACTTCGCATATATGTTCGAGAAAACATCTACACTATTGGGAGCGTTTAAGAGCACTGAATCTGTACTCACTGGAACGTAGAAGAGAACGTTACCTAATAATATACACGTGGAAAATTGCAGAGGGCTTAGTACCAAACCTACATACTCCGATAGTCATGAAATTCAGTGATAGGAGAGGCTGGGAATGCGAAATCCCCCGGATGAATAACAGGGGTGCTATGGGCTCTCTGCGAGAGGGCTGGTTATCACACAGAGGCCCACGTCTCTTCAACAAACTCCCACGGCGAGTAAGAGACATGAGGGACATCTCGTTAGACAACTTCAAGAGAGCCCTAGATGTCGAACTGCAAAAAGTGCCAGACGAGCAAGGGAGCGAGCTGTCGCTTCAAACAGTCTACTGCACCAAATCACCACCCATAACGAGGGGCGTCGCGCTCCTTGGTGCCGCTAGAAGAGCGGCCAACACATCAAAAGGTATCAAAAGGTAAGCTAGCCTAGTTTTAACCCCTTCTGTACCAGTTCCGTCCATTTAACCCCTTCAGTACAGTCGCGCTAATAAGTCATGGCTCGGCACCGATTATGTTTTGATCAATAATTGGTATCAGCAGTATCTAAGCTTTAGTTCTTCATATCGAGTGAAATATACAAACATACTCCTACACTTACCCACCCTATTCAACATCCGACAGACATTAATACAGTACAGAGCGAGCCAAACGTAATGACAGCTGGGACATGACATATTAGCGCGACCGTACCAGTGACATCCTTTTAATTTTATTCTGGCAACTATTAGATGTTTTTATTCAGCTTAGGAAGGATGTCAACCCGATAAAAGATTACAGACTATCTCAGTTAATCCTTTTAGCTATTAATTATCCTTCCTAAGATTCATAAACTCGTCTAAAAGCAGCTACAATATAAACAAAAGGACGTCCCTGGTACTGTAAGGGTTAACTTTATGCGGACTACTATTAGACCATTTATTCAGTTTCAAAAGGGCCTCCAGCAAGTAACAGGCTTCGAACTCTCCCACTTAACCCCTTATGTACGACCGACGTCTTTTGTATTTGATTTAAGCTACGTTTAGACAATTTTATGAAGCTTAAGAAGGATATAGGGTAGCTAATTGAGATAGGCTGTAGCTTTTTCATGGGTAGACATCCTTCCTAAGCTGAACAAAATCGTCTTATAGTTGCCAGAAAATAATGAAGAGTACGTCACCGGTACACAAGGGGTTAACTACCAGCAACTTGAAGGGGAGGCAGACCGTTTTTCTGGACCCCCTTCTTCCTAATGTTTAGCCCCACTAGTTTTGAGATTATAAGACGTTCGGCCCATTAGTTTGGCGATTTTAACACCTTTCGCCCCATTTCGTTGTTAATTGTAAGACCTTTCGTACCATTTAGGTGTCGATTTTTTCCTGGCGAGCGATAGCGAGCCTGCAATTTTAATACATTTATGGTCCACGATTTAACTTATATTAAATTCTTAATAAAGTAATTAATTTTTAGGACCGGTATCCAAGCCTGATGATGGACCAAGATAGTCCGAAATATTGAATAAAGCTACCAAGATGAACACGGTCGTTGCCCTTATCCTCCTGTTTCTCTTCTATATATATATATATATATATATATATATACTATATACTGTATAATTATATACTGTATATATATATATATATATATATATATACAATATATATATATATATGCTATATACTATATATATATATATATATATATATATACATATATATATATATATATATATACATATACATATATATATATATATACATATACATATACATATACATATATATTATATATATATATATATATATATATACTATATACTGTATAATTATATACTATATATATACTATATATATATATATATATATATATATAGAGAGAGAGAGAGAGAGAGAGCCAAGCCATCATCAGGTTACACAGGGGCCCCGGGAGTTATAATCAAACCATCTCCACAGATTAATTTCCTCCAAAAATGTTGACCACGAAAGCAAGCAATATGGTGACCACACAAGAGCCGCGGCAGGTTTTTGTGTTTTTCTGTCTCCTCTCTCTCTCTCTCTCTCTCTCTCTATAGCCTCGATATGAACACAACATGGATCTGAGTTAAGGGGAGACTGGCCGTTTGTTTGGCATATTAATTCATTTATTCATATATTTTGTTTAGTTTCCTCCCTAGACCTCCATCAAGCTTAGAAAAACACACCCTAGACCCCCTTCAAGATAAATTTGTACATTTTTCGGTAGAAAAATTTCCCGGCCAAAGGCCGATTCCTCTTAATAACACTACGAAATAATAAAATGTCCTAATATAGCTAAAATGTATACAATGTTATGCTATTAACAAGTATCTAGTACTTACACATCTAAGGGGTCAGGCGCGGGTTCGATCCTAATACAGAATGAAAACCTATGTTACCAGGGCACATATATAATATAGAGGGGGTTACCTAATAGTAAACCTATGTTACCAGGGCACATATATAATATAGAGGAGGTTACCTAATAGTAAACCCATGTTACCAGGGCACATATATAATATAGAGGGGGTTACCTAATAGTAAACCTATGTTACCAGGGCACATATATAATATAGAGGGGGTTACCTAATAGTAAACCTAGTTACCAGGCCACATATATAATATAGAGGGGGTTACCTAATAGTAAACCTATGTTACCAGGGCACATATATAATATAGAGGGGGTTACCTAATAGTAAACCTATGTTACCAGGGCACATATATAATATAGAGGGGGTTACCTAATAGTAAACCTATGTTACCAGGGCACATATATATATAGAGGGGTTACCTAATAGTAAATAATTATTGAAACAATACGACTAAAGAATAAACTTCATATACTTAGGAGCAAACGAAATTAATTGAAACTAAAAATGCGAATTATGAAAACAATACTCTTATGACACTAAACGAATTTAACATAACTCTTATATAATGAAAGGGATATACGTTGAACGAAAATAAAAGAAATACGATGTTACTGACGCTAAATGAAAACAATAATGGATCACCCTATTATATAAATTTTAAATGCATAGGTAGATTTTTCTACCGATTTTTATTTAATTATATTTTGAACGTATAGGATTTATGTTTAGAGTATTGTTTAAATTATTTTTATTTGTGTCACGTATATTTTATTTTCAGAGTATATTAATCGCATTTTAGTTTCAATTAATTTCGTTTGCTCCTAAGTATATGAAGTTTATTCTTTAGTCGTATTGTTTCAATAATTATTTAGTATTAGGTAACCCCCTCCATATTATATATGTGCCCTGGTAACATGGGTTTACTATTAGGTAACCCCCTCTATATTATATATGTGCCCTGGTAACATGGGTTTACTATTAGGTAACCCCCTCTATATTATATATGTGCCCTGGTAACATGGGTTTACTATTAGGTAACCCCCTCTATATTATATATGTGCCCTGGTAACATAGGTTTACTATTAGGTAACCCCCTCTATTATATATGTGCCCTGGTAACATAGGTTTACTATTAGGTAACCCCCTCTATATTATATATGTGCCCTGGTAACATAGGTTTACTATTAGGTAACCCCCTCCATATTATATATGTGCCCTGGTAACATAGGTTTACTATTAGGTAACCCCCTCTATATTATATATGTGCCCTGGTAACATAGGTTTACTATTAGGTAACCCCCTCTATATTATATATGTGCCCTGGTAACATGGGTTTACTATTAGGTAACCCCCTCTATATTATATATGTGCCCTGGTAACATAGGTTTACTATTAGGTAACCCCCTCCATATTATATATGTGCCCTGGTAACATAGGTTTACTATTAGTCAACTCCCTCTATATCATATATGTGTCTTGGTAACATGGGCTTACTATAAGGTAACCCCCTCTATTATATATGTGCCCTGGTAACATAGGTTTACTATTAGGTAACCCCCTCTATATTATATATGTGCCCTGGTAACATAGGTTTACTATTAGGAACCCCCTCTATATTATATATGTGCCCTGGTAACATAGGTTTACTATTAGGTAACCCCCTCTATATTATATATGTGCCCTGGTAACATAGGTTTACTATTAGGTAACCCCCTCCATATTATATATGTGCCCTGGTAACATAGGTTTACTATTAGGTAACCCCCTCTATATTATATATGTGCCCTGGTAACATAGGTTTACTATTAGGTAACCCCCTCCATATTATATATGTGCCCTGGTAACATAGGTTTACTATTAGGTAACCCCCTCTTTATATATGTGCCCTGGTAACATAGGTTTACTATTAGGTAACCCCCTCTATATTATATATGTGCCCTGGTAACATAGGTTTACTATTAGGTAACCCCCTCTATATTATATATGTGCCCTGGTAACATAGGTTTACTATTAGGTAACCCCCTCCATATTATATATGTGCCCTGGTAACATAGGTTTACTATTAGGTAACTCCCTCCATATTATATATGTGCCCTGGTAACATAGGTTTACTATTAGGTAACCCCCTCTATATTATATATGTGCCCTGGTAACATAGGTTTACTATTAGGTAACCCCCTCCATATTATATATGTGCCCTGGTAACATAGGTTTACTATTAGGTAACCCCCTCTATATTATATATGTGCCCTGGTAACATAGGTTTACTATTAGGTAACCCCCTCTATATTATATATGTGCCCTGGTAACATAGGTTTACTATTAGGTAACTCCCTCCATATTATATATGTGCCCTGGTAACATAGGTTTACTATTAGGTAACCCCCTCTATATTATATATGTGCCCTGGTAACATAGGTTTACTATTAGGTAACCCCTCTATATTATATATGTGCCCTGGTAACATAGGTTTACTATTAGGTAACCCCCTCTATATTATATATGTGCCCTGGTAACATAGGTTTACTATTAGGTAACCCCCTCTATATTATATATGTGCCCTGGTAACATAGGTTTACTATTAGGTAACCCCCTCTATATTATATATGTGCCCTGGTAACATAGGTTTACTATTAGGTAACCCCCTCTATATTATATATGTGCCCTGGTAACATAGGTTTACTATTAGGTAACCCCCTCTATATTATATATGTGCCCTGGTAACATAGGTTTACTATTAGGTAACCCCCTCTATATTATATATGTGCCCTGGTAACATAGGTTTACTATTAGGTAACCCCCTCTATATTATATATGTGCCCTGGTAACATAGGTTTACTATTAGGTAACCCCCTCTATATTATATATGTGCCCTGGTAACATAGGTTTACTATTAGGTAACCCCCTCTATATTATATATGTGCCCTGGTAACATAGGTTTACTATTAGGTAACCCCCTCTATATTATATATGTGCCCTGGTAACATAGGTTTACTATTAGGTAACCCCCTCTATATTATATATGTGCCCTGGTAACATAGGTTTACTATTAGGTAACCCCCTCTATATTATATATGTGCCCTGGTAACATAGGTTTACTATTAGGTAACCCCCTCTATATTATATATGTGCCCTGGTAACATAGGTTTACTATTAGGTAACCCCCTCTATATTATATATGTGCCCTGGTAACATAGGTTTACTATTAGGTAACCCCCTCTATATTATATATGTGCCCTGGTAACATAGGTTTACTATTAGGTAACCCCCTCTATATTATATATGTGCCCTGGTAACATAGGTTTACTATTAGGTAACCCCCTCTATATTATATATGTGCCCTGGTAACATAGGTTTACTATTAGGTAACCCCCTCTATATTATATATGTGCCCTGGTAACATAGGTTTACTATAGGTAACCCCCTCTATATTATATATGTGCCCTGGTAACATAGGTTTACTATTAGGTAACCCCCTCTATATTATATATGTGCCCTGGTAACATAGGTTTACTATTAGGTAACCCCCTCTATATTATATATGTGCCCTGGTAACATAGGTTTACTATTAGGTAACCCCCTCTATATTATATATGTGCCCTGGTAACATAGGTTTACTATTAGGTAACCCCCTCTATATTATATATGTGCCCTGGTAACATAGGTTTACTATTAGGTAACCCCCTCTATATTATATATGTGCCCTGGTAACATAGGTTTACTATTAGGTAACCCCCTCTATATTATATATGTGCCCTGGTAACATAGGTTTACTATTAGGTAACCCCCTCTATATTATATATGTGCCCTGGTAACATAGGTTTACTATTAGGTAACCCCCTCTATATATATGTGCCCTGGTAACATAGGTTTACTATTAGGTAACCCCCTCTATATTATATATGTGCCCTGGTAACATAGGTTTACTATTAGGTAACCCCCTCTATATTATATATGTGCCCTGGTAACATAGGTTTACTATTAGGTAACCCCCTCTATATTATATATGTGCCCTGGTAACATAGGTTTACTATTAGGTAACCCCCTCTATATTATATATGTGCCCTGGTAACATAGGTTTACTATTAGGTAACCCCCTCTATATTATATATGTGCCCTGGTAACATAGGTTTACTATTAGGTAACCCCCTCTATATTATATATGTGCCCTGGTAACATAGGTTTTCATTCTGTATTAGGATCGCACCCGCGCCTGACCCCTTAGATGTGTAAGTATTATATACTTGTTAATAGCATAACATTGTATACATTTGAGCTATATTAGGACATTTTAGCTATATTAGGACATTTTATTATTTCGTAGTGTTATTAATACATTAAATTTGTGGTCCACGATTTAACTTATATTAGTTTCTTAATAAAGTAATTTATTTTTAGGACCGGTATCCAAGCCTGATGATGGACCAAGATAGTCCGAAATATTGAATAAAGCTACCAAGATGAATACGGTCTTTGCCCTTATCCTCCTGTTTCTCTTATATATATATATGCTACATACTATATATATATATATATATATATATATATATATATATATATATATATATATATATATATGTATATATATATATATGGAGAGAGAGAGAGAGAGAGAGAGCCAAGCCATCATCAGGTTACACAGGGGCCCCGGGAGTTATAATCAAACCATCTCCACAGATTAATTTCCTCCAAAAATGTTGACCACGAAAGCAAGCAATATGGTGACCACATAAGAGCCGCGGCAGGTTTTTGTGTTTTTCTCTCTCTCTCTCTCTCTCTCTCTCTCTCTCTCTCTCTCTCTCTCTCTCTTTCTTCCATACACACACACACACACCCACACAGGCGTATACAGGATATACAGTATATACACACAGGCGAACACACACACAGACAAACACATACACACACAGGCACAGCCACACACACACACACAGACATATACCCCCCCCCCCCCACATACACAGACATACCTTTACTTTTTGCCTTCCATGTAAATGATATAGAGGAACAGTTACTACAAAATAACTGTAATGTTTTAAATGTCAATGATGATGTTCTTGATACATATCTTAAATTATTTGTATTAATGTATGCTGATGATGCAGTAATATTATGTGATAGTGAAGATAGCATGAAAAATACCTTGTTAGCATTGGAAGCTTATTGTAACAACTGGAAATTGAAAGTAAACTGTACCAAAACAAAAATCGTTATATTTAGTAGAGGAAGGTAGATACTGGGATATATAACTTTAAATTTGGGACAGCAGACATTGAGGTGGCAGGAGAATATAAATATTTGGGTTTAACTTTTAATTACAATGGCAGATTCTGCCAAGGAAGATTATAATTAAAACAACAAGCTACAAGGGCCATGTAGTCATTGATTAGTAAATGCAGAACATTTAATTTACCAGTTAATATGCAGCTTGAATTGTTTAACGCCTTACGAGCGGGCCCGTCAGTAACTTCTACTACCCGCTAAGCGGGTGGTTTTTACCCTAAACAACCTTGTTTCCGTGCTCTTTTTCATGCATAAACAAGAGCCAGAGCGTAATACAATTATGTATCCATGAAAGGGCGATAATTGAGCTTTCCAATGACACCAGAACCATCCTTCTACGACCACGCGTTCTCTTGCAACGATCATGCAAGACAAAGGAAAAATCCCTAAAATACTGTAATTTCCTTACATAATTCCCTGTGTAGCGAGGTAGTGAGTGTGGGTGTGTGTGGAGTAGACGTCAGTAGTCGCGCAGGACCCGTGCCGAGCGGTCATGAGCCGACCTACGCTCCTCCCATCGCTCGTCTCTCTCTCAGAGTCATCATTGCTCAAAAATTGCACAGAGACTTAAGTCAGTCCCCGCCACATAGTCCATGGTTCTCTAGCCCGACTTAAGTCCACCCCCGCCAAAGAAGGGTTAAAGCAATGGTTAGACCAGTTATGTTGTATGCTGCTGAGGTATGGGGACATTATGTTATTAGATAATTAGAACAGCTTCATTTGAAGTTTTTAAAGCATACATTATATGCTCATAATTATATACTAGTAATTACATGGTGTATGGTGAACTTGGTGAATATCCTATAGACATAAATATTAAGTGTTCAATGATGGGTTACTGGGCGAGATTAATTACTGGTAAAACAAGTAAGTTAAGTTATATAATGTACAAGTGTTTGTTACATTTGAATCAGGTTGGTGTTTATACTTCACATTGGTTGAATTGTGTTAAAAGTATTTGTAATGACTGTGGGATGTCTGGAGTCTGGTTGTCACTAAATGTAATAAACCCAGCCTGGTTCAGATTGGCAATAGAACAACAGCTTAAAGATCAATGGATAACAACATGGAATAGTAATTTGTTTAATAAGGCCATTTGTAGTAGCTATAGAACTTATAAATTTGTCTTCAGTATGGAAGCTTATCCTGTGAAATTGGATAAGGGAGAGAGACTAGCTATAAGTAAACTGAGAGCAAGTAATAATAAATTACCAGTTATTACTGGTAGATACAGAAATATTTATAGAGAAGCCAGGGCATGTACTAAATGTAATGAGAATGTGGTGCGGGACGAATATAATTTGTTGTTTATTTCTCAAAATGATGATATTGTACAGTTAACCCTTCTTTAGCGGGGCCCGACATAAGTCCATATGGAGAAGAAAGGACTATGTGGCGGGGCCCGACTTAAGTCTGTGTGCAATTTTGGAGCAATATTGGCTCTGAGAGAGAGACGAGAGACGGGAGGAGGATAGGTTGCCTCATGACCACTCGCCACGGTTGCCGTGGGTCTACTGACATATACTACACACACATCCAGCTTCCCTCCCTCGCTACACACGTAATTATGTAACGAAATTACCGTATTTTAGCGATTTTGCCCTTCGGTTGCACGATCGTTGCAAGACAACCAGTGATCGTAGAAGGATGGTTCAGGTGTCATTGGAAAGCTCAATTAACGCCGTTTCAGGGATATATAATTGTATTACGCTCTGGCTCTTGGTTATGCATGAAAATGAGCCCGGAAATAAGCTTGTTTAGGGTAAAACCACCCGCTTGGCAGGTAGTAGAATTTACCGACCTAGCCGCTCGTTGAGTGTTAAGGAATATATATATTTCTCATTATTACAGGCATAACCCAACACAGTATACATATATACTGTTAATGAATAATACTAACTTAAAATGTATGAAGAATCTGTCACTTTTTCTCAAAAGAACGTTTAATATGTATAGATAGATCAAGTCTTGGGACATTCAATATGGTTTGTTTAAGATGTACCAGTGTATTTACGTGTACGCTAATTTAGTTAGCAAAGGCATATTGTACATGTGTAATATGTAAGGGGCTGTGCTCCATACTTTTTGTAAAAGCCTGAGCAAAATAAACTTAATTCAATGCAATTCAATTCAATTCAGTTCACAGACTCCCACCCCCACAAACCAACACATTCCCCCCCCCCCCCACCTCTATCCCCTCCACTGCACACGGCTCACATGTCTCTGTCACCACAGCATAAAACTCTTACAAGAGGCCAAAGCCGCACCGTGCCACCAACCACCATTACCACCACGGCAGCAGCAGCAAAAACAGACAACCGCGGGAATTTGACTCCTCCTGTAAATTAATCCTGGCGGTAGTGAGTTACACAAACCTTACAGAGACCACAAAGGCCTTGCAGTCCCTACTAGGTGGTCCGGCCTTAATACTACCAGACAGGGACAGTTTATATTAGAATAATAGGACACACACAGACACACACAGGCAGTCCCTACTAGGTGGTCCGGCCTTAATACTACTAGACAGGGACAGTTTATATTAGAATAATAGGACACACACAGAGGCAGTTCCTACTAGGTGGTCCAGCCTTAATACTACTAGACAGGGACAGTTTATAGTAGAAGAATAGGACAGCAACGTAGAAGGTTCTCTCCCCACCCTCTGCTCCCTCTGGCTAAAAAAAAACTGTACTGGAACATAGGATATGAAGTGTAATCTTATGGGTCATAGAGTATAGAAATATATTAGTCTGAAAGGGGATTTACACTAACATACCTACGGATTCATTCATATTAATACAATCTCTATCAGATGATCGTCTACTATCTTTTTAAACATATACATTGAAATACTATCGACAAGAGAGAGAGAGAGAGAGAGGTGTCTAATTTACATCCCAGCTGACACATCCTAATTACGTACTAACTGTGGTATCAATTACAAGATATTTACATAGATTTTCATACATTTACATAGATACACTAGCCACACATATCTTACGATTCCCGCGAGGTGGCCAGGACTTAATCCTAGTAGAGATAGCAACCCTAAGAGAAATTGGAAAGAAACTGATCGTAATATTCAAACCATGGTAGATAATTTGAAAGGAAATTAAAAAAATAATACAAATGATAATAAGTAAATAAATACGCCCAGTCCCCTCTGAATTTATACTTCAATTATTATATTTATGTATTACAAAGGGGGCCGGGGAAGTACTGGAGGGACCTTGGTGACCCTGGTCTCTGGGTCTTCTCCTGGATGACCTACATGTGTGTGAATTTGTATTTGTTTTTTGTGTGTTCATTGTTTTCTGTTGTGTTGTCCCTATTCTGGCTCTGTCTTGAGTCGACCACCACCCCAAAACAAATAAAAAAAGGAAAAGAGGTAAAACAAATAGGAAAAGTGGGGATTGGGCCTGAGTATATAGACTATAACAGAATTACAAAGGACCTGGAGACTCACTAAAGTTGATGGTTGCCGTACCATCGCAGGCTTCCTCTTACAGAAGTTAAAGATGCCGTAGACGATGGGGTTGACGCAGGAGTTGAAGCACGCGAAAATAAACAAACCCTTCTTCACCTTCTCGTCCAACAGAGCCGCCGCTGAACGATCGAAGCAGAACCTAGAATAAAAATCGTCTGGCGTTAGATTAACCCGGGAAAGGCGCCAGGACTCTTAAGTGGTTTTACTGGGCGCAGGCACCGGGATTCTTAAGAGTTTAGGCATAAAAATGCCTTTCAAAACACGCCACTGGCACTCAAAACAAAGCAATATATTATTAAGTGAGATAATTCCCCTCCATACCTCCTATCACTCCTTCACATGTGCCCCCCCCCCCTTTCCCGTCCTTCTCCCCCTTTCCCCCCTCCTCAATTATCCAGTATTTTCCCTATTATTCCCGATATTTATCGAGTATTTTTTTGCGAGGACGGCTGGGAGAGAGGGGGGAAGATGGGGGGAGTGTATCTCCAACCCTCTAAGCCAGTCTCAGACCACCCCTTGTCTCTCAGTACCATGCGAGACACAAGAGAGGGAGAGTGTGTCTCTCTCGCCGGTCTGGGTCAGATTTTTGTTTTTCTTTTTCTATATTCCAACTACTCCCTCTCGGGCATAGACTGAGAGCTTGTACATTCAACCGTTCTTCATTGAACGGTAAAGCCTGTGAGATCTCGTTTCAGTCTAGGGGGTGAGACATGTGAAGCACTTTTAGCTGCAACCAGCCCCTGCCATCTTGCCTTCGCAGGATACATTGGGCTTAATTGCTCACTCACGGCTCTGAAGCTGCCTCGCTCCAGTGCTTCATTGTCTCACCTCCTAGACTCAGACCCTCACTCTCAGAACTCCACCAATTGAGCAATGAACTCACTAGGCATTGCCCCCCTGTAGCATATTTCGAATATGGGAATATTCATACAGTGCTATTTAATCAGGGAACAATGAGGGTATTTATTTGGCGTTTCGGTGGGCTTTGTGGTAATGCACTGATACTAGGTACAGAACAAATTCCATCAAAATAATATCTTCCCATTGACATATAGGGATTCGAACCCGGGTTCATTGGATTGCCAGTCCAGTGGCAAGACCACTCCACCACACCTCCCCTGCTGATTACGACTGTGGGGCTAAAATATAAAATTTTCACCAGCCAATTGCTGTTACCTCTTGCTTTATTGCTTTTCAATGTTCATATGTTAATTTTATAAGTAAAATAGGCACATATGGATAACTAATTATGATATATATGGTAAATATGACAATTTTCGTCAGGAATGAACCAAAATATCTCGCCTGGTGGGACGTTTCAAATACCATAGCTTCGCGCTTTAAAGGTTAAGTCAAGAAATATATATATGATGGTGTAATGATTATAATGTGTAAGTGTAAGTTTTGTATGACATATCCTGGGTTCTAGTCCTGGCAGTATCACATGCTTTCATTAATTCCATGGGGGGTGGGGGGATTGGAGTTAAAAATGATATATATATATATATATATACTGTATATATATATATATATATATATATATATATATATATATATATATATATATATAGAGAGAGAGAGAGAGAGAGAGAGAGAGATAGATATTCCCAGAGGCTAGGTGTGCTCAACTGTCACCGTGGGTCCTTTACCACCGCTCAGCTTCTTACTGGTCACAGTGTGCCCATGTATCGAGTATTGTTCACTTGTGTGGGGAGGTTTCACCCACACTGTACTGTAGTACTAATAAGTCATGTCTCAGCTGTCATTACGTTTGCCTCGCTCTGTGCTGTAATAATGTCTGGCAGATGTTGAGTAGGGGGGTAAGTGTAGGAACATGTTTTTATACCTCACTCAAAATGAAGACCTCAAGTATAGATCATTACTGATATCAATTATTGCATATAATACAAATGGTGCCAAGACATCACTTATTTGGCCCACTACATACACACATAAACATACATAAAATGTTAAGACTGAGTATTCCACACATACGTGCAGTTTCAGTCTCTGGTCCTAATGGCGGCATTCCAGGCAACCCTGTTAAGGGCTGCTTCACTTGTCAAGTTCTTGGATTTGAGATCGGCATGTATAGTCCGATCCCAGGTCTTCCTCGGTCCACCCCTTGGTGCAGTTCCCTCCACAATCACAGACCTGCATTTTTTCACCCAATTTTGTTCATCCATTCTCTCCACATGTCCATACCATCCCAGTGTACTTGTACGCATCACCTCGCTAATACTCTTTATACCTAAACGTCTTCTCAGCTCAGCAATTGTTATTCTATCCTGTAGCCTGGCCCCACATATCCATCTCACCATTCTCATCTCATTACGTTCCATTCTGTTGACATCCTCTACTTTAACGGCCCATGTTTCTGAGGCATACGTCATTGCACTTCTAACACATGAGGCATACACCTTTCCCTTCAGGGGGAGAGGCATTCTTTTCATGGTCAGGATTGGCAGCAGTTCTCTGAACTTCCCCCAGCCACACCTAATTCTAGCAACAGTGGCAGCCTCAGCCCCACCACCGGCAGAGATGGTATCTCCTAGGTAACAAAACTTGTTCACCAGCTCCAATGACTCATTTCCAAAAATTCACAGCCACAGGATCATCACTTAACACAAGCTCGCCTTTGCACACTACGCACTCAAATTTCTCTATTTCTGACTTATCCTTCGGCAGGGGTCCCTTTATTCTACTACAGCGCTTATTCTCGTGGTGCACCCAGCATCGACAGATGCTACATTGAATCGCGTTAACGCCCATACCCTTTCCACACACTGCACATGGGTATGCACTGCTCTTTTCCCACATTGCCTGGTCTCAATCTACAATGCATAACCTTGGTTTTGTTAATATTGACTCTTAAACCCTTGCTCACCATGCCCTCTCTCCATTCTCTGAATTTGGCCTCAGCATCTTGCATACTGTCAGCTATTAGGACTAAATCGTCTGTATAAAACAGTTCCAATAGGAGTCCGCCTCTAAAAGCTCTAGACAGTGCCTCCAAGACCATAATAAAGAGGAGGGGGGGGGGGGGGGTTTAACACTGCACCCTGATGGACTCCAACACGGACTGCGAACTCATCACTCAGTATACCATTCACCCTCACCGCACTTTGCGAATCCTCACACATCTTCATTATCACACGCACCAGCCACTCTTCCACACCAAGTTTCCTCATAGCCCACTGCACAACATCTCTAGGCACCCTATCAAAGGCCTTCTCAAGGTCTACAAACACAAAGTAAAGATCCCTGCCTTTTAGTAAGTATCTTTCCTGTATCTGCCTGACTATGAAGATAACATCGGTTGTACCCCGTCCTGGCATAAAACCAAACTGCATATCATCAATGGAGATGCTTTGCCTGATTAAACCCTCAAAGACTCTCTCAGAGACCTTCATGATTTGGTCAAGCATTTTTAGGCCCCTATAATTTCCTCTATCTAGCGCATCCCCTTTTCCTTTGTATATATTTACTATTACACTTTTGAGCCAATCCTCTGGGATTTTCTCATCTTTAACCGTCCAGCCCCGGCTATGTATTATATATATATTCCTCGAAACCCGGGTGTTTTGGCCGAAAAACGTCTAGGCTAGGCTACCGTATATTCGTTAATCAGACTGCTTCCCGCATTCCCGCGCATCCCCAAGCGTAGCTGTGTTATTTACCTGTAGAATGGCATTAAGTAGAGCTCTCTAAGTCAACTGGTTGAGCTGTGATGATGATTTCATTGGAGATAACTTTATGGCCAAAACAGCCACTTTACACCACTTTTCGATACTTAACAATAACATACAGGCACACACGAACAAGCGACGCTCTCCTTCTTGTGGCTGGAGATGCGGGGCGTCGGTCCAGCCGGCTGTTGTTTACATGCGTCGGACCGACGCCTCGCACACGAAGCTCACAGGCTTTCACCCACTGGGCGTTCAAGAGGCCTTCCGGGTACCTGTTATATGCTTTTTTATGGGCGTTCAAGAGCCCTTCCGTGGTGAGAGGGTTAATAATAGTGTTTATCAACTCAGTGACTAAGTTGACACCAGTCTCCCCTGAGGCTTTTATCATCTCAGCGACAATGTCAGAGCACCCTGGAGCTTTGCCGTTCTTCATTTTATTGATTGCGTCGCTCACTACAGCTGGTGCTATCAAAGGAGGGGTCCAGATATTAGTTTTTCGATACTAAGCTGTTCCTTATCCAATTCAAACTCTACATTTAGCAATCGTTCATAATGTGCCTTTCATGCTTCTCTGATTTCATTTTCTGCATACACAATCGTCCCATTGGGATTGTCAGTGTTACACACTTGTTCGAGGACCAGATCCTTAATGCCCTTTTTAGCATTGTAAATAATTCTTTTGGCAGTTTGTTTAGCTGCCTGGTATTCCTCCTTGCTGCCTCCCTTCTTCCATGCCTTGAAGCATCTCCTTTTCTCTTTCACAGCACTGTACTTCTCAAAAGTGTAGAGTCCAAAGTATTCCATCTTATCAACTCACCACCTCTTACTAATTCCCTACAATCTCTCTCTACACGCCTCAATGTTGTATCTCACTCTCTCACAACATTGTAATAATCGGTGTTCTTCAGAGGTCTCTCAGTGTATACCTCCTCCCTTACAGAGAGTGGATGGCACCCACCTTTCAACACCATCCTACCCCTATTCTGCCCAGCTGTCCAACCCAAGAATTAACACATTTTCTTTCTTTCTGCCACAGTGACGACTTGGTGGGGCAGTGCTGTGGCGGGACTTTATTGTACTACAGTACACCACAACTACTGAAAGGTAACCCCGGCTGAGCCGTTACAATTCATGTAATGGAAAAATGACGTGAAACCAGTGCATGTATTTGTAGCGGAGCGTAACAAGCATGTGCCGGCCACATGAGCGCGATCAACCAAACCGTGCGCCGGTACACTCCCAGCCCATGGAGGACGTAGCACAGGAGGAGTGCGACGGGAGGAGGCAATGTGGACAACGACTTGCAATACAGTGATCCCGCAGGAAGAAGAACGGTACCAACAGGACCAGGGCACGGAAGTGTAAACGTAGGAGCCCTGACCACTTGCCGTGGTGTCGATGACCCATTTTAGATTGGGAGACCCACCCCACCTCACACTACGCATCTGTGTCCATCCAGATGGCCACCGGGAGAGCAGTCCAGGGCACCGCTGCAGCGAGCGAGCCCCGAACGACCCAGTGTGACAGTCTCATATGTAGCAAGCGCGGTACCGGCCACAGCCAGTAAGGGGGGCGATACAGGGAAGTGTTAGGGGACCAGTAGAACAAGGTGGTTGAGTCCGAGCTGGTCTAAAGGCACGGTCAGTGCCGCCCAAGGTAAAGTTCCCAGCAGGGAAAACCCAGAACACGTTCGTGAACGAGAATGGGCAGAACACGACACTCGAAGTGTTGACGCGTACACTCGACGCCGGGGAACAGTAGCACCATGTAGGTCCCATGGCACTCAGTGTGAAGGCGGGTGGCCTGACTTGGGAAATAGCGATTGTGAACCCCAGGTTCGCGACACGGACGACTACAGCGAGTGTGTCCAGTACACCATGTGTATAGAAGATATTATCGCGACGGCACCTCCCCCATACATGGACCGGATTACCTGGGCCACCTCCTGAGACACTGCGTTGATGTCGGGGAGGGCGCCCAAGAGAAGGTTGATACCTCCACCTCCACTCCCAGACCCTTCTATACCACCGACGTGCCCACGTCCGGCGTGGAGAAGCCGGTGCGGGCGCTTTGTGTCAGGCCCATCACCAAGTCAGTGAGACGGCCGGGTGAGGGGAGAGGGCCAGGAGGAGCTACGCGTTGTGCGGAGCATAGCCTCCCGTAAATTCGACATGGAGAAAGGAACTACCACGACCTCCCCCCTTCCTCCCGGCCGTTCTGACGAAAACGGAGAGCGGGCCTCGCGCTCCGGCCTGTCCCCCTCCTGTCCGAGCAAGGGAGCGTAAGACAAGGGTCCCGGAACCTGCAAGCATAGTCCACCCACAGGACGGGACGGCAAACCGGGTACCAACAGCCACGGGAGGAGCGTACACAACGCCCCCTGCGGCCCGTCCCATAGCCCAAGCCCCAGGCCCGGAGCACCTTGCCGACGGCGGACCTCCACTCACGTGGTTGGAGGAGGACGACGAGGGATTTGCCATGACCTCCCATTGTGGGGAGCATGTGTCGCTCAGCGTAAGCAAACAAGCCTCCTGCCAAGCCACCCGCAGGAACAGTCCCGGACTTAAAAGGCCCGTCAAGAGGAGGTGGCTGCGGACTTCGGCTGGGGCTGACGAGCAGAAAAAACACCCGAACCTGTCGACGGCAATGGGTGGCGAACATTCTAGACTGGTTAGGAAAAGCAAATTCAATGTAGGGCTTAAGATCTCAGTTAAGTCCGAGGAGCGGAGCAGCGGCCAGACACAAAAGTGGAGGGCACGGTGGGGATGGTCGGTAAAATTTCAATGAAGAAAGGGGGAAATCCAATACACACAGGACCAACACCACATGAGCGGAGGCCTGGGACTTTTCAGCGGGTCTCTGTGTCTATCTAGGAGCAAGAGGCCGCCTGTGGAGCGGAGCCGAGGCACAGAAAGACACAGAGGACATTATCAAGGGGGAACCCAGCCAAGCAGCCGTTACCTGGGTGCAGATGAATGCAAAGGGCATAAATAACCAGAAGAATGAGCTATGTGGCCGATTCCTGGTTACCGAAACAGGTCACAGGGTACATCCAGGAGTAGAAAATCCACCTGTGGAGCGGATTTCTATAGATAGAGGAAGAGGCAGAGGCCACCCAGCCTGTTTGGCTGAAAACGTGTGTAAACACAACGTGTAGTCAAGGCCTAACCTCCCTGTCAGTAAAAGTCAAGTGTGAGCTACCCGACACCTTATTGGTAGAAAAAGAATGGGGAATCCAAGACACACAGGACAATTGCCACGTGAGCAGAGTCCTGGGACTGTTCAACAGGTCCCTGAGTCCACCTAGTACACTAGAAGGCCGCCTGTAGGGCAGAAACGAGGCACAGAAGGAGGACACAGAGGATAGGAAATCAGCCAAGTAGCCATATCCAGGACCGTACATACATTCAAACTTAGACAGGGTACCAACTTCATCAATAACCAAGGAAAAAGGCAATGTGGCCGATTCCCTGATACAGATACAGGGCACAGGGTACATCAAAAAGTAGAAAATCCGCTTGTAGAGCGGAATTCTAGAAAGCGATGAAGAGCCAGAGGACACCAGGAGACCCTCGCCTGTGTGGCGAAAAAACGCGTGTAAACACGAATGTCGAGTCAACTTGTCATGGGAACGTGCGCCGACACAGGTCTTCCATGACGCGACCATTCCCCCCACCCCAATCCACCTCGAGGACATCAGTGAGACAGAACGGGGAATGGACAGGAGAGGGCTGGACTGAGGCACGACCCCCAACCCACCAGCTGCATAAGTGGGGTGGAACAAGAACCCCACTCTGGGCTGGGAGAGCTCCCTTAGTGCGGTAGAGAGGCGTAGGACAGCAGTAGGACAGGACGATGAATCGCCCTGAAGGTCGTTGGACCCTGCAACCTCTCTGGGGAGCTCTCCCACTGGCAAGGGGAAGCAGCGCGGTGCCGGCGAAAATCAGGAGGAGAACCAGAGCGGGAACAGTGCCGCTCCCGTCTGCCAGTCGCTGCAGATACCATAGACTGGGCAGATGCCGGCACCAGAAGTTCACGTTGCCGAGGGGCCATGCACTCCCTGGTAGGCGCCTAGTGGCCGGACTCGAACCCCGGGCCAGGGAGCCACGAGTCGCACCAGGGGAGCGGGAACAGTGTGCAGCATTCGAGGTAGGTGGAGGCAGCACTCCCAATGGCCCAGCATGACGAGCCGAATGCATGTCAGGCGGAGGCAGAGAAGAGGCGGCATCATGGGACCGTTAAAATGGGGGAACGGTACTCACCAGCGGAGGTGAGGTAGGTCAAAAGTATGAGGCAGTGTAGCCTAAACTTCAGATGACACACCATAGGAAGACAACATCCAAGAATATGCCAAGTAGCGGATATAACAAGGAAAGACCCACACATAGTAGACCACAAACACCAGGGCTGGGAAAAGCCTCTTAGCAAGACCCAACCCTGGTGAACAGGTCTAATTCCTTAGGTGAAAAGAGACCCCCATCCAAAAGAAATACCTGAGAACCATCTGTAAGAGCGGAGGTAGGGAGGGGCGCAGCGGTGATGGGCCAGGTATGGCCGGCGGTAGAGCGGGCACAAGCTGGAAGGAATAAAATCGAGTGTGAGCTTCCCAACAGTACCCTATTAGTAGAAATAGGGGGGGAGGGAATCCAATACACATAAGACAATTGCTACGTTGGGCAGAGTCCTAGGACTTCTCATCAGGTCCCTGGGTCCACCTAGTATACTAGGAGGCCGCCTGTAGGGCGGAAACTAGGCACAGAAGGGGGACACAAGGGATAGGAAACAACCAATTAGCTGTGTCCAAGTAGCCATGTCCAGGTACATTTAGTCAAAGGGCATAACTTGTAGACAGGGTGCCAACAATATCAATAACCAAGGAAAAAGGCTATGTGGCCGAATCCTTGACACAGATACATGGCACAGGGTACATCAAAAGTAGAAAATCCGCTTGTAGAGCGGAATTCTAGAAAAGATGAAGGAGCCGAGGACACCTTAAGACCCTCGCCTGTGTGGCGAAAAAACGTGTGTAAACACGAACGTCGAGTCAACTTGTCCAGGCCTAGCCTCCCTGCGAGTGGGGCCCTTACACAGTTTCCAGACATCCCCCCCCCCCCCCTTATGATCAAGTAAACACAGGCAGGGGAAGAACAGAAACAGTGTAAAATTGTAAGAAAAGCGAGAATTTTAACAAAAGCGACAAGACCAAGACCTCCAAGTCAGTTGAGACAAGAGGAGAAGAAGGAAAGGTCCTGTATGGACCAACCCAACTGCGGTCAGCTTTAGGCAAAAAACCGATTAGCTTAGTTACACGAAAACAAAAATGTGAGAATTTTAACAAGAGCGTATAAGACCTAAACCACCAAGTCAGTTGAGACAAGAGGAAATAGAAGGAAAGGACCTGTGTGGACCATTCCGACTGCGGTCAGCTCAAGGTAAAAAACAGGCCTAGATTAGTTACACAATACACTTAAAAAGATAAAACACTAGGGCAGCGTCAATCCCTAAGTGGAAGAACCTAATAACAAAGCTAAACACTGCCCAAAAACCCCCACAATTACGTTAAAAGAAATTAAAATAAAAGTTAGCGTAAGCGAGCGACCGACACTGTTACCAGAACCACGTATCCCCCGAGTCAAGTAGGCCCGGGGAAACGAAAAGGTACTGACAAAAAGTGTGAACCAGGCGACGAATTATTACAAGACCACCAACTATGGACATGTTGAAAAACAAGTCAGAAGGGCTTATAGGTCAACTGGAGACCAAAGCAGCATGTTTGAAAGAGAATAAAGGCTGTATGCCCTATGCTCTTACAAAAGCAGAATCCGGAGAAACTTCATGCTCAAGTCTTGTAAAACTTCGACACGTAGTCATACGAAAAAAAAAAAAAAAAAAAACACGAAAAAGGGAAAAGAAACACAATGCATCACGCGGGAAGCATACATCCCCCCCCCCCAAGTTACGTTAAGGGTTATTAAAGTGAACACTAACCCGAAAAGCGAGGGTAGAATAGTGCACTCAACGACCGCTACGCGGCACTGAGGACCAACCACCCTCAAAGTAAACAATATTATTCAACACGTCTCCAGCACTAAGCGCACACCTAAAAACACGCCATAAATACGAAAAGTGCTGCCTACATCACTGAAACATCCTTCTAAAACCTCAACAGCCTGAAAAGGCTCACACTCACTTAGTTGAAGCGAAGGGGCAGGCAAAATCAGGCACTCGCGTGACACAGATAAAAAAGGCGTGTGTCATCGACGGTGGGCGCGAAGAGACGGATACTGTTATATGTACTGGTGCAGGCTCATAGAAAATGGAGCATGGATAAGAGGAGAGCAGCTAGATTAAATGGGTAACTATAACTTTTTTCTCTCCTTCGCTATCCTAATTTCTTTTCCTTTTTTAGTCATCTCGGAGTGTGTACAACGTGCCTAGTAGTCAATTGAGGTGCAACTCTAGAGATTATTTGTACTACGCGCTAGTACCGATAAATCAGCCCGCTGTGGTAGCGGCTGAGATCTTAAGACCTACGTTGGAAATGTAGAGACTGCTACTAAATACATAGATATATAAACTGTACACTCACCACAGACTAATAACGACGTAAGGTGTCCAACAGACGAAGAAGGCCAACACTATGCTGACAGTCATCTTGATGGTTCGAACCCTCGCCCGACCAAGGTACCCGAGGCTGGAACGACGGATGCTGCTCTCTGGGGAAAGAATAACATAGTTGGGATTATTATTATAGATTTATGATCTTAAACTATTATACCAGGTTTTTGGTGGGGTTAATTGGATTGATTAGGTAGGTTCATGCTTGACTGGAGAAGTTGAATCCACATAAACACATGCACAAAGGTAATAGAGGCTTAATATAACACAGTGTGCATTCATAAATTGTATTAATAAGGCACACAAATATTGATTTAGTAAAGGTAATAGGTACAATATAAAAATAGACGCACGAATGGGGATCCACAATACTCTCTCACGATTATGACACTGCCTGTTGATATTTCCTAAGTACTCCCTTAAATAAGGTATGTCACTAGTACTTCTTTGAGATTACACTAAGTAGATATAATTATACGGTATATCAAGATATTCACTTAAGTACTTCCCTTGAATAAGGTATGTCGCTAGTACTTCTTTGAGGTTAAATAGCGTATTAATATATTAAGTTATTCACTTAAGTACTTCCTTTGAATAAGGTGCGTCACTAGTACTTCTTAGAGGTTTCAATGTGTATTTATAATTATACATATCACTTAAGTACTTCCTTTGAATAAGGTGCATCACTTCTTTGAGGTCACACTGGGTATTATATAATGAGGCACTACTGTAATCTTCTGATGAGGTTCTTGGCCGTGGTGGTGGTCCTGACGTGGATGGTGGACAGTGGATGGAACTCGATGATGAACTCTTGGGTGTTGATTCTTAAATGTTATGTACAATATGCCAGTACATCTGTAACATATTATTGAGTGAACGTAGAGAGAAGCTCTCTAACTACTCTGACCGTTATAATTGTTTTTTATGCAGAACCTTCCAGTACTCTTGGGTGTTGGGTCTTAAATGTTATGTACAATATGCCAGTGCATCTGTAACATATCATCGAACTAACGTAAGAGGGTTGATTTGACACAAGGTCTCTTAACTATCCTGACCGTTATAAGAGTCTTTCAGGGACTGAGTGGATGAGGTGATTTTGGGCCTTTTACAGTATTAGTCTAGTCATTCTGGCGCAAATTTGGCCAAACCTGTCATTAATTGCAAAAGAAACGAAACCAGTTTTATTTGGTGGACTGAGGAGTTAGAAATAACATATACAAAATCCAACTTAGTCCAAATATTGGAACATGCTAAATTTTACCATTGAAAATTGTATATCTATGAGCCAGTTTTCCTGAATACATCATGACGCAACTCGGCCAATTTTCACAGTAGGAATCTAAAATTGGTACCTACACCTATGTTTTCATAGCTAATCTTTCATAAAAACATGATCTCGAATGGATGCAGTCATATTTAAGGCCACTTTTAGAGGTAAGCCCATGGTTTTAACCCTTTACCCACCAGCACGATAACCTAAGTCAACATGTCAGATGAGTGGCTTCATCACTAGCCCTTGGAATAAGAATTACTCCCCTGAGACATTTATCAACAGGTGGCAGCATCCTTTAATGGTTGCCTGGTTAGCCTGAATCAAAATCATCAGGAGTCTGAAAGCGAGACACCTAGAGCTGAGCGTGAAGTAGTCAGTGTTAGCGAGCGAGCAAGACAGTCGTGCACATAGTGAAGTCTGAGTGGTATCCCAGAGTTATTGTATTATTATTGTATTGTTATTGTATTGTTATTGACACTACTTTTTTCAGGGCTGGTATGGCTGAGTGTGTCTTCTGTAGTGAACCACTATCTAATGGATCCCCGGTAATGACGCTGACGGAGAAAGGTTGTGAAGGAATTGCTAGTGCAGGAGCCGATGACAATGTACAGGTCGTGCCAGGTCAGCAGGTGCATACAAAGTGCCGAAGAGACTACAACAGAGATGGTGGCAGACGTAAACATATCTCAGCAGCTGACAGACGTCTTAGTCTCTGCTCAACTGATCCAAAATTTAGTTATCAAGATCACCGTTTGTTCTGTGGAAATGGTGACCGATACCAAGGACGGCAGAAAGATCATGTCCTCGTGCCTGTCCGCACGTTCGACTTTCAGGATACTGTTAGGAAGAAATGCGGAGAACGTAATGATGAATGGGGAGAAACTGTGTTGTCAAGAATAAACTTTGTCCAAGATCTACATGCTGCCGATGCTTTGTATCATCAGTCTTGTAATGTGAACTTTAGAACAATGAAACAAGTCCCTGAATGCTTTCGAAGTGACGCTGCTCAATCCTCCAAGAGAAGGAAGGTTGGGCAGCCCATTGCTAGCGAAAGGGAGTAGGCTTTCTTGAAAGTGGTTGACAACCTTGAAGCGAATGATGAAGAACTTACCACTGTTCAAGATCTCATTTCACAAATGGCCAATGTCCTACAGAATTCTGAGATTGAGCCATATGGACAAACGCACATGAAAGAGAAACTCAAAGAACATTTTGGAGACAAAATTATCATCACCGAGATCAATGGGAAGAAAAACATCGTCATATTTCGACAAAAGGCTGTTTCAATTATCAGTGACTTTTTTAGTTAACCCAAAACTTCTGATACTGAGGCTGAAAAACTTTGGTTGATTGAGACAGCGGCAAAACTGGTAAAGTCTGACATAAAGACAGTAGTTCAAGACAAGGACATTTACCCTACCTCCATTGAAATGTCTTCTGTTGATATGACTAGTGCATTCTTGCCCAACTCTTTTCAACATTTTTTGGACTGTCTTTTGCTCAGAACGGACAAGGATCTCAAGTCTCTAAGAGTGTCTTCAATTGGACAAGCAGTAATGCAGGCAACTAGGCCCAGAGTTCTTATAGCCCCATTGCAGTTAGGCCTAGGTGTGCAATTGCACTCGCACTTTGCTTCTCGTTATCTCGTAGACACATTATATAAGCATGGCTTTTGCAGTAGCTATAGTGAAATTCAGAAGAATGAAAGGTGTGCTGCTACTCAGAGTGGGACGGATATAACAGGTTATATACCAGGCCATTTCATCCAATATGCTGCAGATAACGTGGACCACAATGTGCGAACCCTAGACCTTACCAATGTAGCATTTGTCAGTAGTGAACAGCACAAAGATCTGTCTGACGGGCTGTCAGAAGAAGGATTCTGCTGATGTGAACAAACTGATTGAATTCCTCCAAGATAGGAGACCATTCGAGAAAGAAGGTGGTCTGAGGAATCTGGTGACTGGTGTACTTGCAGCAGAGAATGTGAATGTGACTCAGGTGAAAGAAGTTGGGGAGAGCATTCTGGATGGGATGTGTGGGAAACAGGTTTGCAACTACACATATCGGAAGAAAGATAGAGCAGTTACTATGGAATCCAAGTCAAAAGTCAAGATTGATGGTGATGACGTGCATATTGACCCACAACTACTATTCCAAAGGCTGGTTATTATTGGTACGCATAAGGACAAACTCAATGGCGTTTTGTTATGAACTGTGTGGATTCCCTCCAGCTCTTTTTGATAGATGGGACGTCCTCTTGAAGGCCAATAAGCCAGCGCTGGCAAATGCCCTTTTGGAATTAGCACCTACGATCTCTGATAAAGAGCAAGAGGAACTCGAATCTAGCCATATTACACATGTCATCGACGGAGGCGCGTTGCTACATAGGATCATATGGGGGAATGGAGAGACATATGATGCCATCTGTCAAAGATATGCGGCATACGTAAAGCGGAAATACAAACAACCCGTCATTGTCTTTGACGGGTATGACGGTGGACCAGCGCCAAAGGATGGCACCCAATTCAGAAGAACAGGATCGGCAGTAGTCAGAGATGTTCATGTGTCCCCGGGTATGCAACCCCAAATGAAGAAAGATGACTTCTTGGCCAGCAAAACCAACAAACAGAAGTTCATTAACATGCTGGGTAGTACCCTGGAGAAATCAGATTGTGTAGTTCACCATGCAGATGGCGATGCTGACATAGTTATTGTTTCCCATGCTCTGAAGGTTGCTGAGACATGTGACACTATCGTTGTAGGAGATGACACTGACCTTATGATACTATTGTGCCATCATGCCACTAGGTACCACAGGAGACTCTACTTCCATCCAGAGGCAAAGTCCGGACAACAGCAAAGGTACATGGACATCCATAAGGCAAGATCGGAGCTGGGAGAACAGGTGTGTCGAGACTTGCTGTTTGTCCATGCCATGTTAGGCTGCGACACTACTTCGAGAGTGTTTGGTATTGGTAAAGCTGTAGGATTGAAGCTGATCCATACAAATGAGACATTCATCCAGCAGGCAGTTGTCTTTAACAGAACAGGATGCACACAGAGTGAGATTGCTGCTGCTGGAGAAAAAGCTATCCTCTGTGTGTACAAGGCAAATGCCAAGATCAGTGACTTGAATGAACTGCGGCATCAGACGTTCCTTCAACTGGTGAAGACAAGTAAAAAGGTAGTCCAACCTAAAAGTTTACCACCGACTTCAGCAGCCGCACATTACCACAGTCACCGTGTATATCATCAGGTCCAAGCATGGAAAGAAGTACAGCTGGATGCTGATGAGTGGGGTTGGAAAATAGTTGGCAGGTGAATGATACCAGTTCAAACTAGTCAGAATATTGCACCCAAGGAACTACTGGAGTTTGTCAGATGCCAGTGCAAGACTGGATGCAGCACCAATCACTGTGGGTGCAAAAAGGCGGGGTTACCATGCACTACTGCATGTGGAGAGTGCAGAGGTGTGTGTGAGAATGGAGGAGATGGTGAAGGGACTGAAATGAGTGCAGATGAGAATGACACCCAGTAGTGAGGACAACTGGGAAAAACTATGGTCTGAACGTCGGTCTCAATGTCTCATGGTATGGGTGATAACTTGATCAGTCTGTTGTAAACCTGGTGTCCTACGATATTTTGAGGTCAATGATGTATCTCTGTATGTCCTGTCTCATGAGGTTGGCAGATATTTATTCAGTAGAAAGGACCAAACACATTCAAATGAAGGTAGAAACTGTGGGTGACATTAGAGGTCAATGGACGGGGTAGGCCTATTCATGGTACTAGTGATTATCAACTGAAAACATCAACTTTTTCCCTCCTATTAAGGAGAAACTGTAATACCATATCAGCAATTCAACAATTGATGTCGTTAGTTACAGATTTATAGTAATTATATGTACTTTTATATGTGTGTCCTAATGTTGCCAGGGCGCTAACTGTGAAATATTTTTGAATGCAAAATAAACACTGTTCCAATACTTTGATTAATTGGGATTTTTAATGTGTTATTTAGTACAGACCAAGCCCCTAAATAAAGTTGGTTTTGTTTCTTTTGCAATTAGTGGTGGATGAAACCCTAAGTTGACTGGACTATACAGTATATGTACCCCAGAACCAGTGCCTGGGATTCCGTACCTTAAGGACTCTAGATGCAAAGTGCCGTTATGCAAAGCTACAGTATCTCGCAGAGCCCTACCCTACAAAAGCCCAGCCAGTGCGTGAACTTTAGAAAGGTTTAGAGGTTGGTTTACTACCAATAAAGCGCTTGACAAATCAGCATTCTTTATTGACAGTAAAGCCTGGTAATCAAGGCAAAAGAACTGATATTAGGTTGTCTCCAGTTAGATCTAATAACTAATTCCTTTGATGAGCCAAGATCTAAATACTCCTAAATAGATCTTTATAACCAGTGTTTTCTGTGGTCTATTTAGTATCAAACCCAAATCTTCCAGCTGTTATTTACCTTCCAGTGAGGGTAATTAATAGCTTTCCAACTGTATAGGTCTTAACTTTGCATGTCATAGTCTTACCTTTTTCTGAGTTCCTCCCGGTGTCCCTTCTCCGGGTAAGAAGGGCAGCTGTGCTGGGAGGAGGCCCTGGGGGGGCTGGGGTAGCCCCTCTGAGTTTCCCTCTTGTGGTGGTGATGCGGCTGGGAGGAAGAAGGGCGCATGGAAGGATAGGACTTATGCAAGGTTTGGCTTACCTTGCTTTCCTTTCCACTTTTCCTTCTCCTGTTATCACTTATGTTGTTGATGATGATGACGGAATCTTTGCCGGGAGTGGATTGGAGTGCGGGCGTGGTTGAGATGACTCGGGCGTATCTTGGTGGTGTGGTGGTTATGACTTCCTTTCTCGGGGGTGTGGTGGTGTGCGCGGGAAAACTGTTTGGCAGTAGTGGTGTGGTGTATATTTTCTTTGTTATCTTATAAACCTTACAAGATTATGACCTCATACAGTTTAGAAATGATCTGTGGGAGTCAGAGGCATACTTGACTTGGTTTTTACCCCTTTCATTCCTAGAGATTCTTCCTAAACTGTATAAAATCATCAAATGATGGCCAAAATAAACTGTGAAATGGGTTATAATCCTCAAGAGGTTTAATGGGTTATAATCCTCAAGAGGTTTAATGGGTTATAATCCTCAAGAGGTTTAATGGGTTATAATCCTCAAGAGGTTTAATGGGTTATAATCCTCAAGAGGTTTAATGGGTTATAATCCTCAAGAGGTTTAATGGGTTATAATCCTCAAGAGATTTAATGGGTTATAATCCTCAAGAGGTTTAATCATATTATGTTTATGTTTATCCAAATCTCACGTAAGGAGGCCATAAATCACCTATCTTCTGCTCTCTCTACTATCTCTAATTGTGGCAGAGGAAACCTTGTTAATTTCAATGCTTCCAAAACTCAATTTCTCCATCTGTCTACTCGTAGTCCCCTTTCAGAAAACTAAGACTTACTCGTCAACAACATGCAAATTAACCCTTCATCTTCTCTTAATATTCTTGGTGTCTCTTTTTCTTCTGATCTCTCATGGAAAGACCATAATACCACTCTTGCTAAACCAGCTTCCCAGAAGCTGGGTGTGCTCAACCGCCTCCGGGGGTTCTTTTCCCCTGCGCAGCTTATTGCTCTATACATGAGCACAGTGCGTCCATGTATTGAGTATTGTTCACACGTGTGAGGAGGATCCTCTCAAACAGCACTTCTAGACAAAGTAGAAAAGAAAGCCTTCCGTCCCATTAACTCATGTCCACTCACCAATTCCCTGCAGTCTCTCTTTCTTCGCCGCAATGTTGCATCTCTCTCACTAACCAATGGATATTACAATAATCAGTGTTCCTCAGAGCTCTCTCAGTGTATACCACCCCCTCTTCGTAGACCACGTAGCACTCAAATTGCAACACAATCCCACATCCCTTACTCTGTGCAACTCTCCAACCCAAGAGTGAAAAGTTATTCTCAATCTTTCTTCTATTCAACAGCTGAGCTCTGGAACTCTCTCCCAGACTCAGTCTTTCCCTCTTTCCATGACTTAAAATGCTCCAAACTCTGTGTGTCCTGGCATTTTGGCTTGAACTTCCCTTGATTTTGGCCCTGTCACTTTTTCAACTCTGGGGGAGGCACTCGTCACAGGCAGTTCGGCCTTTTGCCTCCCTCACTCACATAGAAAAAAAAATGCTATCAATTTATAAATGAATGAATAAGATAGGGATTTAATCCCTTTCCGGCGGGACCCGTCACCTGACGGGAACCAAAATCCGCTTATTATGTGTCCTGGGAATAAAGCAAGCGTTTACAGGCAGCGCGGGACCCCTTCGTCCGTCGCCCACCATGACTGGGCGAGCACTGACGTAACTCAGAGCCGTTTGCCACATCAAAGCAGCATTACACATAGCGAAAATAAGTCAAAACTGCTAATTTTTAGCGATTTGGACTGACATTTACAAGATCCTTCCAAGACAACTAGACATCGTAAAGAGATGATTCAGGTGCCATTGGAAAACTCAATTACAGTACTTTCACGGATATATCTGAAATGACAGGGCTGGAAAACCTAATGCCAAAGGAGACCCCAATACCATTCCCATCAACGGCAGGAACAACAAATCACCACTACAGAATTGCTTCCATAACCCGCCGGAAGAAACACCGAAAACAGCCTCCCATGGACAGCAACAACAAGGTACCTCAGTCGCCCATAGCACCACGCCAGGAGAAGCGCGTGGCTTACCCTACGTATAGCATACACGAGGGAGGACATCCACCACAGTTTGTTGGTTTGTGCCCCCAGGCGCCAGGTGAACAATGGCCATCCGCACCTGGGCCAGACCTGGACTATACGGAGGAGGACTTTATGCTAATTAGACACAACCTCCTCCATTCCTCTCCAGTCACCTTGGCGTTTCAATGCACCACTACCACAGCTAGACGAGGCTGTGCTTGGAATGCCACAAGACAAGAAGATAAGCAGACCATTCCATACAAGCCTCTAAATAGAGAGAGGTCTGCAACATTGTAAATTATTTATCCTATGTACAATTAGACGTTATTCTACTACCTATTATTATTAATAAATAAAGCACACTTTTCCCCACCTAGTCATGTATGCATTATATTTTTAAGGCTTTAGAAAACCACTCAATAAATCAAAAACGATATTTCCAATGCCTCATATGTTCCGGAAACCACCGACTTATCACTCTCCGTAAAATCAAATACTACCTGGCCGAAAACAGGGTTGAGTTAGACAAGTCGAGGCACTGTGTCCCATGGAGTTTCTGTGGGGGAGTATACGTGATTAACTCGACTGAATAGCACCATCCGAAGAGGCTTGTCAAAATCCTCTAAATCGTGCCCTGCAAGCAGAGACTGTGACCAGACGAGAGTGTGTGTGTGGAGGCCATCCCGGAAGTGACCCGCATTAGTGCTACCTGTGTGAAGGTACCCCTGGACCTCCCCCCTTGGCAACCAGGCCAAGGCCACTTGGTCGCCCCATGTGTGTCAGATCTCTACAAGGCTAACCTCTGCTATACTCCTACCCGAAATTAAGTGCTTTCTGATTTACTTATTGTGTTTCGTGATTATTGCAAAGGTTGTGTTAGGATATGTTATGTGTTCAATTAACGTAAATACCAGAGATCTTTTATTCTCTCCTTAGTCGCTTTTTGTTACTCGTGTCGAGAGTACAATACAAACGCTATCCTGGGAATGATTTATATATATACTGTGTATATATATCGTGGCTATTGACTTAAGTTCTGCTTTTGATTTAGTCAACCATAAAGCACTTCTGTATAAGTTAGAGCTCATCAGTATTGGTGGCAATTTTTTAAGGATCTTTGAAGATTTTTTGATGAAAAGATCTCAGTCTGTGGTCATTGATGGGTGTCATTCCCCTTCTGTTACTGTTGTTTCTGGTGTTCTACAAGGCAGTGTCCTTGGGCCTTTGCTTTTTATTATTTTTACTGCTGACCTGTGTTCCGAGCTTGAAAATAAATTAATCTCCTATGCTGATGATACAACTTTATATGAGTCAATTCCATCACCAATAGATCGACATGTAATTGCTACTGCTCTGAATAGGGATTTAGCCAAAATTACATCATGGTGTGAACTTTTGGGCATGAAACTTAATGCTAGTAAAACACACTCCATTATCATCAGCAGATCTCGTACCTTGGATCCTCCCCATCCTTATGTACAAGTTTCTGGCGAGCAAATTGAGAATGTGGATACTCTGCGTTTGTTAGGAGTTACTCTTGATCCCAAACTTACTTTTGAAAAGCATATTCGTTCTTTCTCCTCTTCCATTTCCAAAACAATTAGTCTGCTTTGCAAGGTTTATAAAACATTTGCTTGTGACGCCACAGTTATTAAGTCTTTTTATGCTTTTATTTTGCCACATTTCGAGTACTGCTCACCTGTCTGGCTGTCAGCAGCTGACTGCCATCTCAAGTTGCTTGACAGATCACTAAATTCCACCAGTTTTATTCTACCTCATTTGTCTCTTGATCTGTGTCATCGACGTAAAGTTGGTGCCCTTAGTCTTTTATTTAAAGTTTTTAACAACCCTTAGGCATCCCTTACAAGGGGTTCTGCCTGGACCCTATGTCCGGGGGGCTCGTGCAACTAGATTCACAAGCAATGTTAATGATCTTGCCATGAGCCGTGTTAATTTTTCTACTACACAGTTTTCACGGTGTTTTGTGCCGGCCATGGTTGACTTGTGGAATAAGTTGCCAAATGAGCTAGTCAATTCAGCTCATATCTCCATTTTTAAGTCTAGAGTTAACCCTCTGAGTACCAGCGACGACAACATGTCGTCGGTAATGTATGTTCCCCACAGACCATGATGCACAAGTGTCGTCGGGGTTTAATTACTCCGGTCCTATGGCACCTACTGTAGAGGGCTCAGATTTGTATGGGAACTGTGTAAGTATCCCACACAACCATGCCGATGGTTAAAAACTCTCAAAGCCCAACCGCGTGCACGTTAGCGCGCAAAAACATGGTTTTTGGGTGTTTTTGCCTTCAATTTTTTACTCTTGTAAAATCGACTTTCGGGGGCTCCGTAGGACCCCTTTTTGATCGTTTTTTTTTGGGAGGTCCTTCATTCCTAACCCATTTGATATTGTTTCTGGAAAAAAAAAATGAAAACCTGTCGGTCCCTGGTGGTACATTTATTTATAACTAGCTGGGGCTCAGTGGGTTAATGCTTATTTGCAGCATTAATTCTAGTTTCTAAACTTATTTTATTCTATTTTATTGTATTATATTTATACTTGATATCCTCCACTGCATAATATGTTATCTGTTTAATACATGTATATGTATATATACAGTATATGATTTAATTTTTTCCTAAGTTGCCGTAGTCTCTCTCCAGTGCCTCCGGGTGTTTTGTGTGGATTCATCTTGATGGTGTTTCTGCACCCTGGTTGGAGACTTCGGCATCTCATATAATAATAATAATAATAATAATAATAATAATAATAATAATAATAATATATATTCATGTATTGCCACTGAGTTTATATAATATCCATTCGGCCCGATTACCCGCACACTACACGTAAATAGTGTGAACACCCCTGACAGATCTGATACTTATTTAATAGTATTATCAGGGTACGTGAAACGTGTATAAATGTTCACAGAGAGTGTTATCCATCGTGTCTCTTAAGTTAGACTCATTTTGTATTGAGGTTTCCCGCCTTCACAACCGTTTTAAACATTTGACTTGAATTCATAGTATTTCTATTTTACCCCATCGCGTTAATATTTCAATGTCGAGGGCTTTTGTTTTTTCCAAAAGACTAATCTTTATTTGCTTAGTTCCCTGAACTATGGTTATTAAATCTAACTATATATGCAAGTAGAGAATTAAAACCTCTCTCTTTATTTATAACTCATTAGTTATTTGCAATTCAGCTGATATTCCTATTTTATATATTCTGTTTAATTGAGCCGTTGTGACCTCAGTATTTTGACCTTACACCGCGTCACGTTTTACCACGCGCTAACTTTGACCTTCAGGATATCAGCCATTCTTTGAGACTAACTGCTCTGCTAGCATTTATGCTATATTTCTATATTCATCATATGTTTATACAACTGTGATTTATCAATTATTATTATAATCTGATTTATATATCATCCATGCTTTAAGAATATTATTATTCATTCTTGAAGCAGGTTCGAGAGTATTTCCCTATAAATACGACTCAACCAAGTACCTATTAATTATCCATGCCAGTGCCCTGATCTAAAGTGAAATAAAAACTTGTGAAACCCAACCGTGTATTCTGTATCATTGGTGGAGATTGAGGAGATTTATAATTGTATATCTGGAGTCAGCTGTGTTCCTGCTGAGTGTTATAGTTCGTAAAAGCTTTCCTAAGGTGGAAAGAGAGAACTGAAGTACACTGGCAAAAAATATTGCCCGGCATAACAATATCATTGTATTATGTTCAGGCTCTTGTTTATGCATCAAAATGTGCAGGGAATGAAGGTCAATTAGACCAAAACCCCCAGACAAGGAGTTAAGAACGTCTGCAGCAAAGGAAGCAAAGGAATCTCCCCAAGCCTCCAGCTCCATATGGGGCTCTCTGGTGGGAAAAGAACAGCATCATTGGGATTATTATAACCTATTGATGATTTTACAATGGCTTAACACAATCTGGTGGAAGGTCTCAAGGGTTATTATGATATTTTGTTATACTATACGTTAGGAAGTTGGCCATGACCATCAAACAGCCTCAGAAGGAACCAGCAAGACATACACAGTTCACTTCAGTTAAGTTGATCTGCGGGACGCTATAAGCTATCATCATCGGCGCCTCCCTTAATTAATCATTATTATTACTTTTTGTTTTCTTCATTATTTTGTGTCATGCTCTTTTTCTTTACTACATTATTTTCTAAACAGCTTCTTTGTTCTTCTAAACAGCTTCTTTGTTCTTCTAAACAGCTTCTTTGTTCTTCTAAACAGCTTCTTTGTTCTTCTAAACAGCTTCTTTGTTCTTCTAAACAGCTTCTTTGTTCTTCTTTCTCCTTGGCTTTCTTCTGTTTTCGTCTTTTCAGCTGTTGTGGCACTTCCTGGCCTGATGCTGATGAAGATTCCAAAGCCCCCCACAGTTACTTCCCCCCAGAAGGCATGGCATAAGTCCCCTCCGTCTGAGTCCTATCCCAACCTCATAGATGTAGTTATTAGCCAAGATTCTTCACCTGGAAGCTCCTGAAAAGGGGCGCAGCTCCCCTAGCCACCGTGCTCTCCCATTGGCCTGGGGATAGGTTAACCCCTTGAGTACCAGCAACGCACGTTATGCGTCGCCTATGCATGTAACGCTAAACCCCAGCGACGCAATGGTTGCGTTCGCATTAATTACTCTTGTCCTATGGTACCTAGAGGGTTCAGATTTGTATGACAACTACTTTAGGAACCCGTATAATTTCCACATATCCTCCCTAAATTTCCACATTAATTTCCCTAAATTGTATAAAATTGTCTACTGATAGCCAGAATAAACTGTCAAATGCGTCATAATCTTTAAAGAGGGAGGCTAATTGTTGTGCTATGATAACAGAATTGAGAGTTTCTAAACAAAATATGTTGAGGAGTACTAAACTCTGCTGCGCAATTCTTGAGAAGTGCGACCGTCAATTGATTCAGACCAGCTGTTACATAAAAACACATACACTCTCTCTCACACACACACAGACACCATCACAGACACATATACACACACGCAAACATACACATAGTTACACACACATACACCCTCACAAACACACACGTCTTGTCTAGATCCCAACTGACAGACTAATTACCTACTAACTACGGTACTGATTACCTTGAAGGAGAGAGAGAGAGAGAGAGAGAGAGAGAGAGAGAGAGAGAGAGAGAGAGAGAGAGAGAGAGAGAGAGAGAGAGAGAGAGAGAGAGAGAGAGAGAGAGAGAGAGAGAGAGAGAGAGAGAGAGAGAGAGAGAGAGAGAGAGAGAGAGAGAGAGAGAGAGAGAGAGAGAGAGAGAGAGAGAGAGAGAGAGAGAGAGAGAGAGAGAGAGAGAGAGAGAGAGAGAGAGAGAGAGCGAGAGCGAGAGCGAGAGAGAGAAATCGTTTCTATAAGATGGCAAGGATATTGGATTAAACAAATAAAATAGAAACAAAATATAAATAAGACAGATCAATGACCCGCCCCAAATCCCGGAAATGCTACCTACTACTCTCAGTATCAACTTCTACAACATTCGTGGCCTTTCCTCTAACTTCTACTCTGTGGAACACCACCTCTCCTCTGCCAACCCTGACCTTCTCTTTCCCACCGAAACCCAGTTGTCTGGGACTACTGACAGCAAACCCTTCTCTGTATCCTCCTACTATCTCTATCCTCAGCTTCAAGCCAAAGGTGGATGTTGCATATACGTGCGTAACAATCTTGCTTTCTCTCGGGTTCCTAACTTTGATTCTTCTGAATTCTTAACTCTCTGGCTAAAGCTTTCTTGCTATTCTCAAACTAAGTAATTATGTGTTGTTTATCTCTGAACTAATTATACTAACTATCCAAAATTCTTTGATTATCTAACTTTTAAAATGAAACACATTCTATCCATCTCTACTTTCGCAGAAATCTCCATCTTCGGAGATTTCAATGGTCACCACCCCCAATGGCTCTCCTCTCATTTCACTAACCAACCTGGTGAACAAGCCTGCATATGTTCTATCCTAAATGATCTAGAGCAGTTAGTCCAGTACCCTACTCGAATTCCAGACTGCCTTGGAGATCGGTCCAACATTCTTGCCTTATTTCTAACTTCTAATCCATCTAACTTATTTCTAACTTCTAATCCATTTCAATTAACCATCTTAGCTACTACAGATCCTTCTTAAAAGGCTAAAAGTCGTCTTAACATAGCTAGAATAACATTTAATAGACGTCCCCTGCACTAAAAGGGTTAACTAGGCCTTTCAAAACAAAGTCCAGCATGCCGTCTCGTAATTCAGAGGTAACGTTTAGGGCTCACACCCAAGAGGTCTAGTGTTCGATCCCTGCACAATACAATATTGTTGTGCTTGTATTTTTATTATAGAAAATTAACTTAGGTTAGGTTAGGTTAGTCTATTATTCCATCGATTAGAAGACTGAGCTATTAGGAACGGTTGAGAACTCTTGATATCTTTCCGTTGGAGACGCACAAACTACAAGGTCTCAAAATACTTAATGGGCTTGACAATGTGAATTATAGCAAAACATTTAGCCTACATATGAACACAACACGCAACCATGGCTGGAAATTAAAATTTAATAGATTCAGCACTAGAATTTGTGGAAAATGTTTACATATATGATCTGTTCTACCTGGAACAAACTTACTCCGAAGTTGTAAAAAGTTTTTCAGTAGAGCAGTTCAAGAAGAGAGTAGATAGTATTTTGCACACTCTGTAATGTGTGTAGTGCACTAAATAGTCTCTCTCCTTCCACTTTAAGTATATCCATGTAATGGACCGCAAGGTCTCTGATATACTAACTATTCCATGTTACTCTCTCTCTCTCTCTCTCTCTCTCTCTCTCTCTTTCTCTCTCTCTCTACCCTCTCTCTCTCTACCCTTTATTACCAAAAAGATATAGACAAGCTAGAACGAGTTCAACATAGAGTTACCAAAATGATACCTAGCCTAAAGAACAAACCATACGAGGAGCATCTAAGAGAATTAAATCTATTTCCTTTAACCCACAGCAGATTAAGAGGCGACTTAATTCAAGTGTTCAAAATCATCAAAGCCATCGACAATATGAACTGTAGTAAGTACTTCACTATCGACCAATCTAATTACACGCGGGGAAACGGTTGCAAAATTATTGGTAAATCTTTTAACTCGCACGAATCTAAGAATTTCTTCTTCAAGCGAGTTGTCAACTTGTGCAATGGGCTTCTCCGAAACGTTATAGACTGCATCACCGTTGATTCTTTTAAACTCCGCCTAGACAAATATCTTGGCGTATAGCTATTACTAAGACGTTATACTCTCTTTTCCCCAGATATACGAAAGATCCTTAAACTGTGTTATGTTACTAACCCATCTGTCCCCTACTAACTTCCTAATCCTGCCACGGACATTAGCTCCAGGGCAGTAGTTCCCTTTCCAATTTTCCCTTACCCACTCTAAACCACTGTTTGGACACTTGATCCTCAGTGTTTTGGAGGACAAGCAGCCTAGAGGGGGTCACTAGAACTGTTGTTGCTTGATTTCCTATGTACTCCTTGTATTCCTTTGTACTCTCTATCTCTCTCTGCTTTATATACCAAGTGACATATCCTAATTACCTACAAACTATGGTGCTAATTATGTTGAAGGTCATAGAGTTACAAGGAAAAGTTAGTATATCACAGACATTGCGGTCCATTTCGTGGAGATACTCATTCTTAATTTAGGCCAGATTTCACTTAAGTTTTTTTTTTTTGTGCCCGGACCCCTTCTCCCACATGTTTAGCCACATTAGTTTTGATATTTTAAGAAGTTCACCCAATTATTGTTAGCTGATACAACTTGGGAGATGTCAAGTTCTCTTGCATAATCGATTTTAGGAGTATGGTTGGTTGTTGGAAGGAACATAATAATTAAGGAGAGATGGGTCATTTTACTGGTTCCGCTTTTTCCTCATGTTTAGCCCCATTAGTTTTCAGATTGTATGACCTTCGGCTCATTAGTTTTGCGATTTTAAGACCTTCCGACACATTTCTGTCAATTTTAAGATCTTTTATGCCATTTAGGTGTCGATTATTTCTTGGCGAGCAATAGCGAGCCTATAATTTAGGAGGAACTGGCCTTCGGCCGGGACATTGTATATACACATTTATATTGCAGGGGGATCTTGTGGGTATTTATATTGCAGGGGGATCTTGTGGGTATTTATATTGCAGGGGGATCTTGTGGGTATTTATATTGCAGGGGGATCTTGTGGGTATTTATATTGCAGGGGATCTTGTGGGTATTTATATTGCAGGGGGATCTTGTGGGTATTTATATTGCAGGGGGATCTTGTGGGTATTTATATTGCAGGGGGATCTTGTGGGTATTTATATTGCAGGGGGATCTTGTGAGTATTCTTTTTAGCTTGATGGAGGTCAAGGGAGCAAACTAAAAATATCCCCTTAACCCTCTCCGATATATGACGCGATTTTGAGCCTATTAGGGATACTTTAAAGCCTTTGTTACCATCAGGGGTATTTAGAAACCTTTAGTTTAGTTACTTCAACCTCTGCAGTTGTCGTTGAGTTAGCTGTGGACAGAAAACTACTTTTTGAGAGGTCATTATAAGAGTGAGAGAACTCTATTTCTTATTGCTAATATGGCAACCTCTTCGTCATATGAGTCTGAAGGGGTTAAGGGGGATGGGGGTTTTTTGTTTGCTCATTTACATATATTTTTTTTTATTTGTGTATAGTTTCCTCCGTAGACCTCCATCAAGCTTTATAAACGCACCTCCCTAAGACACGCCTTAAAGATAAATTTGTACTGGACCCCTTTCTCCCTCTTGTTTAGCCCCATTGCTTTTGAGATTTTAAGACATTCGATAGCCCCATTAATTTGGCGATTTTAAGAACTTTCGCCCCATTAGTGTCAATTTTAAGGCTTTTCGTTGCATTTAGGTGTCAATTTTGTTCTGAGCGATATCGAGCCTGTAATTTACGAGGAAACGGCCTTCGGCCTTTTCCTACCGAAAAATGTACAAATTAATCTAGAAAGGGGATCTAATGGATGTTTTTTTTAAAGTTTGAAGGAGTTCTAGGGAGGAAACTAAAAAATAATATAAATATGAAACAATCGACCACAAAATAAACCCTTCCCCCTTAAAGTAGATGAGGATTTTGAAGCTCTTCCAGGTGGGGCACAGGACCTGCTCGCAACAAATTTACCGTCTGGATTTCTGGAAGATGATCAAGACGATGGCCCTGTAGAATAATATGATGATCGCTAGCGGAGTCATGTACAGCATCACCAGACAGAAGAGGTGTTGTAGACCAAGATTACAAGAAATGAAACGGAACATGGCAAACGGAACATGGTCTCTGGATTTCGGGAAAGGTTTGGTTAAAAAGCTTAGGGAACTAAATGTGAAGAAAGTCGATGAGGAGGTTGAAAAATAGTGAGATTATTAAACTGTCAGACGATAACCTGGATTTCTGGAAGATGGTGAAGACGAGAAGTTTGAAAAATAGTGAGATTATTTGGAATTGAAGGACCAAGAAAATTATCCAGCTTGCAAAAAACAAGAGGAAATGGAACTAAACTTACCGTCAAACGATAACCTGGATTTCTGGAAGATGGTGAAGACGATGGCCCCGTAGAAGAATATGATGATGGCTAGCGGGGCCACGTACAGCATCACCAGACAGAAGATGTTGTACACCATCTCGTGGTGGGTGGAGGGGAAGAAGTTGAAGGTCACACACTGCACGTAGAAGCTGAACAGAGGATGGTTCTCCACGTGGAAGATTATTACCTGCAAAGGAAAAAATATAGGTCAATTTTAGCCCGTTTGTAAAGCATACACGTTATTGGAGAGACACAAATCAAGAGAGAGAGGGGTGGAAATGCTTAGTGCGTGTGGAGTTACATGGAGGGATAGACAGACGAATGAGGAAGTACGAGAGCGGTGGTGTTGATGTGGACGTGCAGGAAAGTGTGAAAAGGAACACCTTGAGATGGTTCGGCCATGTGGAACGTATGGGAAGCGAGAGAATGACTAAGAGAGTGTAAGAGTGAGAGGTGGAGGGACCGAGAGGGAGAGGTAGATCGAGAGTGAGGTGGAAGGATGGAGTTGAGAGGTATATGTATGAAATCGATGTTAGATGGGAAGAGGGGTGTCAGCTGACAGGGGACAGAGGTGCATGGGGCGATTCATTCGTATCCATCCCTTTAGGGTTCATGGTGTCTGGCAATATATAGATATATAGTTTTGCAATTTTAAGATGGTTCGCTCCATTCCAGTGTTCTTTTATCCCAAGAGATAACATGCCTGCAATTCAAGATAAACCGGCCCTTGGATGGGATATTCTTCTACCTAAAACTGTATAAATCAGCTTCTGTAGTTCCACAGGGTTCTCTCCTTGACCCACTGCTGTTAAGGGGGGTGACCTGCTTTTTTCTCTCTCTATGGGCTGCTTCCATTTGGCTCCATTCAGCCAACTGTTTTAAGACGTTTATCCCCATTCAGGTGTCGATTTATACCTGGCGAGCGATAGCGAGTCATCATAATTTCGATAATGAGTTAGACAGCTAGCTAAATTTGTACATTTTTCGATAGAACATTTTCTCCGGCAAAGCCGGATTTCTCCATAAAATGCTGGTGAGCGATACACCTGGATGGGGATAATTGTCTTAAAACAATAGGCTGAATTTGGCCAAATGGATACAACTAAGAAAGAGAAAAAAGCAGGTCACCCACCTTATACAAATACAGTATGTAAAGGATATCAATATTGGTCTGTTGAGTGTGATCTCCAAATTTGCATATGATATTAAAGTTGGAGTGAATGTAAAGGACCCTAAAGGGGTTGAACAGCACAGGATGGTATCTTAAAAGACTGGGTAAATTATCTGAGACATGGCAGATGCAACTAAACTTGGAAAACTGCAAGGTGATGCATAGTGGCCAAGGAAACCCCAAGTCATAGTTTTCATGGGAAAGATTCTGAAAGAGACTGATTAAAAAAAATTAATCGGTGTTCTGATTAGCAGTGACCTTATGGTGATGTTTCTATATCCCCTTCTCCCTCATTTTTAGCCCCATTACTTTTCAGATTTTAAGATGTTCGGCTCATTAGCTTGGTAATTTTAAGATCTTTCGCCCCATTTCTTTGTCAATAATAAGACTTTTTATGTCATTTAGGTGTCGATTTTTTCCTGGCGAGCGAAAGCGATCCTGTAATTTAAGAGGAACCGACCTTTGGCTGGGACATTTTTCTATCGAAAACTGTACAAACCTATCTTGAAGGAGGGTCTTGGGGGGGGGGGGTATTATAAGCTTGACGAAGGTCTAGGGAGGAAACTAAAGACAAATAGTAAACAGATACATAAATGAGAACATAAATTCGCCCATCCCCCCTCAAGTTTTCCAAGCAGGTCATTAAGGGGAGGTCTCCACTTGAGGGATTTTTTTCTTGACCCCTTTCTCCCTCATGTTTAGCCCCATTGCTTTTGATATTATAAAACGTTTGCCCCATTAGTTTAGCGATTTTAAGAATTTTCACCCCATATTAAGACCTTTCGTGCAATTCAGGTGACGATTTTATCCTGGCGAGCGATAGCGAGCCTGTAATTTAAGAGGAACCGGCCTTCGGCCGGGACATTTTTCTATCGAAAAATGTACAAATTTATCTTGAAAGGGACTCAAGGGGGTGTAATTCTAAGCTTGATGGAGGTCTAGGGAACAAACTAAATACCTCCTCTTAATGTAGAGAAGAAAGAAGAAAGTATATTATAAGTCATATCCAATATAGAAATATAGAGACAGTTCTCACACTAAACAACGCATTGATACGGCCTCTTTTAGAATATCCTGTTCATTTGACCACTTGCAACTTTCAGGCAATAAGGAAGTTGAGCTCATCAACAAAGAGATTAACCCTTTTTCGCACAAGACGCGATTTGAGCCTATTCTGGGATACTTTAAAGTCTTTGTGACCATCAGGGGTGTTCAGGAACCTTTAGTTTAGTTACTTCAACCTCTACAGTTGTCTTTGAGTGAGTTATCGAATTTGAGTTGATTCATTTGAATTGAATTTGAGTTGAGTCATTCATAAATGCTCTACAACCGTTCTTAGCTATACTCTGTTTCTTTGTAAAGGTCCCGTCAAGATTTCTGTTTTTTTGAAGATTTTGTAGTGAAATATGGTGCTAATTATATAAGCTTGGTATTAATATGATGCAGACACATAGTAGTTTCATATTCTTCCATTAAGTATCGAGAAATTAGCTGTTAAGGGATTCAATTTACCGTCAGATGAAAAGAAACAGAGTATAGCAATTCTGCTAAATATCGACAGCAACAGCTCCAACTTCCTTATAGGCTGAAACTCGCAAGTGGTCAAGTCTGGTTTCCGCCTCTTAGGAAAGATATAGAGTGACTAGAAAGAGTCCAGTGGCTGTGTTTTTGGTCTATTAATTAATGTTTTCATATAATTATATATTTTAATTTCCTCGCTAGACCTCCCTCAAACTTAGAAAAACACACCTTAGACCCCCCCCCCCCCTACAAGATAAATTTGTAAATTTTTCGGTAGAAAAATTTCCCGGCCGAAGGCCGGTTTCTCTTATAATTACAGGGTCGCTATCACTTGCCAGAAAAAACTCGACATCTAAATGGCACGATAGGTCTTAAAATTGACAACGAAATGGAGCTAAAGGTGTTAAAATCGCCAAACTAATGGGCCGAACGTCTTAAAATGTCAAACCTAATGGGGCTAAGCACGAGGAAGAAGCGGGACCAGAAAAACGACCCATCTCCCCTTAAATGTTATCCCAAAGAGAAGAAGTCTGAGCTATGAGGAGCGATTGTGAGCGCTTGGTGGCTTTTCGTGGGAAACGGGTAGACTACTCGACATTAGGATCTGTAAGGGGAGATCGGTCGTTTTTCTGGTCACCCTTCTTCCTCATGTTTAGCATATTTGTTTTGAGATTTTAAGACGTTCGGTCCGTTAGTTTGTCGATTTTAAAACCTTTCACCCCATTTCTTTGTCAATATTGTTACGAGTTCCTGTCCTCTTTTGTGTGGCTGCCTACCTACTTGGAGCTCTGGTGTTACTTTGAGAGTTCCTGGAGGATATGGTAGTGCGGCATTTCAATGTCTTCACCTATTATATGCATGCAGTTTGTGGTCCTTTGTGGGCATTGTGCCGGATCACAAGGGTTGGGGCTTGATGGACAATGAGTGTCAAGGTTGTAGATGTAGTATTAGTTGTAAGAAATACATGTAATTGTGAGGGTAAAGTGTAAATTTGTATTCATTGTTTAGCGCATACAAGAAGTCTGTGTTCTCATCTCTTTATACCACAGCTTGACCTCGGTTACTCATAGATCATGTTGAGTCATGCTCTGATATAATTTATTTAGGGTAAGACCTCTTATGAAATAACTTTCTTAACTGCAACTATAACAGATTGATATTTAGATTTTTTATATTTTATTGACACATTTAAGTACAGTAATGCAGTGAATTATAACGCCTGTTGTGACTTATAAATATCAAAGATTTTAAGTTAAATGATGTATGTTTATCCCTGTTGAGTAGTTAGATTATCTCTTGTAGTGATCACTGAGGGGAGTAATATAGGGCAGTGGAGGTTGGTTTCAATTTTAGTTTGGATCTCCCCTGGAAGCCGGAGGAAGGCCCATATATATTCTGATTGTGTATTAATCCGTTGCTTACATGAATCCTAATTACTGCCCTTATACTCGGGTCCTGATGACAAGCCGGGATAAAGTACTGGGGTTGTAGCAACATCAAGACCTTTCGTGTCATTTAGGTGTCGATTCTTTCCTGGAGAGCAGTAGCGAGCCTGTTAGTTTCGAAGGAACCAGGCCGGGAAATATTTCTACCGAAAAATGTACAAATGTATCTTGAAAGGGGTCTAGGGGGTGTCATTTTAAGCTTCATAGAGGTCTAGCAAGGAAACTCAAAAATAAAATAATAAGTAAATACATAAGACTAAAAAACCAAGCACTACCCCCTTAACATAATGTTTAGTCTATCTATCTATCTATTGCCTGACGCCGTGATCCCCGAAGGGGTGGCCACGAACGAACCGCCCCCATACACGTCTGTTCCCAGTCAGTCGACGCCCCTCCCCCCAACCTGCACCGCCCTCGTTCATGTACTTCCTCACTCCATCCTTCCACCTCATATTCGGTCTACCTCTCCCTCTCTGTCCCTCCACCTCGCTCTCGTACACCCTCTTAGTCATTCTCTCGCTTTCCATACGTTCCATATGGCCGAACCATCTCAAGTTGTTCCTTTTCACACTATCCAGCACATCTACCTCCACACCACACCTCCTTCTTACTTCCTCATTAGTCTGTCTATCCCTCCATGTAACTCCGCACGCACTCCTTAAGTAATTAATTTCCACTGCTCTCACTCTTGGTCTGAGTCTCTCAACCAACATCCATGCTTCGCTTCCGTAAGTCAGTGTCGGGATTACCACACTGTCATGCAAGGACTTCTTCACTTCCATACTGACCACCCTATTTCTTGTTACTGCTTTTAGCGTTCCATCAACCCTCTTCCCCTGTTGTACCCTCTCCCACACTTCTTCATCCATAGTCCCATCTTTACTCAACACACTGCCCAGATGTTTAGTCTCAATAGGAATACAACACGCAACCATAGCTGTAAATAGGAATTAAGGGAAGATGGGTCGTTTTCCTGTGCCATCTTCTTCCTCAAGTTTAGCCCCATCAGTTTTCAGGTTTTAAGATGTTTGCCCCATTAGTTCGTTGATTTTAAGAACTTCCGCTCCATTTCCTTGTTGATATTAAGACCATACGTGGTATTTAGATGTCGATTTTTTTCCTGTCGAACGATAGTGAGCCTGTTATTTTGGAAGAACCAGCCTTCGGCTGGGACATTTTTCTACCGAAAAATGTACTCATTAATCTTAGATGGGGGATCTAAAGGATGTACTGTATAGTTAAGTGTGATGGAAATATAGGGAGGAAACTAGACCAATATATAATACATGAAAACATCAACCAAAACGTGAACTATTCCACCTTAAAGGAGCTCAGCCCTAGTGTATGTGGACACCTTTTTACATATAAGATCTGTTCTACCTGGAACAAACATTCCCTCAGAAGTTGTACAGTCACTCATAAACATGCGTGGACCTCATCAATTTATATGTATGTATGTATGTATGTATGTATGTACAGTATGTATGTATTTACTCTGGCCCATTCCTCACTTTTGTTTTTTTTTATTTTTTTCTAAGTAAGGAAGTATGTTTGTGAGAAACGAATTTATGAGCATATTTTTCTACACATCAACTGCAAGACTATATACACTATTTATTAAAATGCAAGTTCCATCCCAAACTATATCCAGATAGTTATAATTGCATACACAAAATTATAGAGAACATAAGAACATAAGAACATAAGAACATAAGAAAAGGGTCCGCGAATTTTTATGAGTGACTGGGCGACCTAGATGTGTGTGAATTTATGTTTTGTTAGAGTATTTTTTCCCTATTCGGGCTCTGTCTCGAGTCAGCCACACCCAGAACAAAAATATTAAAACATATATGGAGTGTGAACCTGAGTAGACAGATATATAGCTGATAGACTGTACATAGTTCTTCAGTAGAACAGTTGTTGTTGTTGTTGTTGTTCCCTAAGCTGCCTGGCCGAACAGCCCCGAGTCCCTGAGGAAGGCCATGGCCACGATCGGGCTTTCCCACAGAGCTCTCATTGAGTGTAGATTGTATTGTTGGCGTAAGTGGTTGTGTGAAATGCAGTCTTCTATGATGTGTTTAATGGTATGGGGTGCTGTGTTACATCCCGGGCAGGCGTCGACCACGGAATCATCCAGTCTCTTCTGATAGCTCAGGAGAGCTGGATGGTGTCCGCATCTCAGCCTGGCCAGGTGGACTCTGTCCTCGCGAGGAAGGGATGATTCGGAAGGATGGATTTCGGGAGGTCGTGCATGCAGCTGCGTGTTGTCTGTGAGTGAGTGGATGGATCGGTGAGAGATATGAGTATGGATGTGCTTCTGGAAGTTGGTTCGGGGTGGGCAGGGAGGGAGAGAGGACAATAATTGTGTGTGATACCGTGTGCTGGGTGTTGTTTTGATATTTCTTGGTGTCTGTGGGTGTGTTGCCATGTAGTTTAGTGGGTGGTCTTGGTTCGTGGAGGCTGCTGCCAGGAATTGAGTGCCTCTCATGTCCAGATGGTCTTTGACTTTGAGGATTTTGGTTTCTTGATGTAGGTGATCTGTGAGTGCAGTAGCTGTGCAGCCTGTAATGATCTTCAGGGCTTTGTTTTGAATAGTCTGTAAGGTCTTATGATGTGCTTCAGCTAGGTTAGAAGCCCAGGATGGGCTTGTGTATTCCATCACTGATCTTATGTATTGTTTATATACTGTGTGGTAGTTTCTTTGTTGTGTCCAAATTTTGTGTGAGCAAGTGACCTGAGGGCGTTAAGTCTGGCTGTCAGTTTCTTTTTAATGTTTGTGGTGTGCTGTTTGAATGTCATATGAGTATCATATGTTACTCCTAGGATTTTGGGTGTGTGTGTATGTGTTAGGGGTGTGTTGTTTATGGTGAGTTGAGGGATGTATTCGTGTTCTCCTGTCCAGCTTGTGAGCAGGGTTGCGGTGGATTTGGCTGGGGCTAGATTAAGTCTGTTTGTAGTGCACCAGCCATGTAGTGTGTTGAGATAGGGTTGAAGGAGATCTGTTGCTCTTTTTGGGTCATGGTGTGTGCATGTGAGTGTTATGTCATCTGCATAGGAGGCTAAGTTTATTTGGGGCGTATTGGGTGTAGTTATATCGTGCATGTACAGATTGAAGAGTGCGGGCGATAGGACTGATCCTTGTGGGACTCCGTTTGGAAAGTTTCTGATTTTAGATGACTGACCGGCAAAAGATACGTGTGCACATCTGCCTGCTAGGAAGTTGGCCAGCCACCTTTTTGTGTTGTTGGGCATGTTTGTGTTGTAGATTTTGTTTGTTAGGTTGTGGCAGGGGATGGCATCGAAGGCTTTACTAATGTCGAGTGTGGCTAATAGTGATCTGTGTGGTGGTCTAGCTGAGTTGATGCCGTCAAAAGCTCTTTGTGTAAGGTCTGTGAGAAGAGTGTTTGTGGAGTGCAGTGGCCTAAAGCAATGCTGTGTTGGAGCTAGGGGTAGGTCAGGTGTAATTAGTTGTAATACTAGGCGTTCCATGACTTTGGAGGGGGAGCAAAGGAGTGTGATGGGGCGGTGCGAGGAGGGTAGCGTGGGGTCTTTGTTGGGTTTGGGGAATGTGATGATGATACCATGCTTCCAAATGTCTGGTATTGTGTTGTGTGAATAGCTGTAGTTTGATATGTTAGTGAGTGCTTGTATGCCTTGTGGTCCCAGGTGTCTGAGGTGTATGTTGCTTATGTTGTCTAGGCCACAGGCGGGTGAGTGCTTGAGATTGTTGATGATATGCTTTGTCTGGTGATTGGTGAAGGGTGTATAGTCAGGGTCTGTGGGGAATTGTCTCTTACGTTGGATGACACGTCGGTCGTCTTTGTGAGGTTTTAGGTGTCTGACATGTGAGAAGTGATTGATGAGAGTGTTTGCTTGTTGTTTACATGAAGGAGTAGAGTCTGTTGTTGTGATTGCAGCATGTGATTGTGTTGTGTTGCTGTTGGAAAGTGTGATGCTGTTTAGTGTTTTGTAGAGTTTTTTGGGATTTGTTTTGTGATCAAGAGTTTGTAGGAAGTTATTCCAATTTAGTTTTTGTTGTTCTTGTATTTTGTTGTTAGTTTGGGTGTTGAGTGCTTGAATTTGTTGTGTGATGTCTTGTGTGTGGGGTGCTGGGGAGTGTTTCAGTATGTCGCGTTGTCTGATGAGGTTTTGAATTTCTGGTGTGAAGTTGGGGTTGTGTCTTTTTCTGTTATCTCTTGGAATGTGTTTCTTGTCAGCGTTTTGGATAGTTTTATTGAGTATGTGTACAGCATTGTTGATGTTAGTGATGGGTGTACTGTTTAGAGTTGTGAAGTGTTGTTCTGTCTCATTTGTGAATGCTTCCCAGTTAGCTCTTTTATAATTGGTGTATGTGTGTTTGTGGCTAGCTGGGGTGAGTCTGGTTTTGGTGGTGATAATGATCGGGAGGTGGTCAGAGCCTAAGGTTCTGACCACTCTCAAGTATGTTGTGGGGGCGAGTTCTGGGGAGCAAAAGGTGATGTCTGGAGATGATGGGTTATAGAGGGCTTGGTGAGGAATATGGGTATGTTGATGGATGTCGTTAAGGATGATGAGGTTATCGGTTTGGTTTTGTAGTACCAGCCCTCTGTCTGTGTCGGGGTTGTCGACAAACCAGGCTGACGTTTTGGCGTTGAAATCACCACCCAGGATGATGTGTGGGGTGTGTTGGGTGTTTGTGATGTGTTGTAAGTGTTGTCTGTATTCATTTGGTACTGTAGGGGATGTTTGGGGAGGGATGTATGTGTTTATGATGGTTATGTTGGAGTTGTTGCCAGTGCGTATTTTAATTGATTGTATTTCTGTTGTGTTATCATTTGGGGGGAGGAAGGATTTGGTTTGTACACTGGTTACTATGTATGATATTTCTTTGTGTACCAGGGTGATGAGTCCACCGCCCCGCCGACAGCCCGGTCTTGTCTGATGGTGGTGAAATTATGAAATGTGGGTGTTTTTTGTGTTGTGCGGAGTTTTGTTTCTTGTAAGATGGCAATGTGTATGTTGTGTTGTTTGATGAAGTGTGAGAGTTCGTGTTTCTTTGTGTTGATGCCATCTATGTTCAATTGAAGAATGTTAATGTTATGTGCACGATGTATGTTGGGTGCTGCTGCACGAGGATGGGGTGGGGGTGAGGGGGGGGGGATGGGTGAGGTGGGGGTGGGGATTGGGGAGCAGGAGATGGGGGTTGGAATGGATTAGGATGGGGTGTGGTGTGTTGAGTTGAGGATGTGGATGGTATGGGAAGGTTAGGTGGGTTAGGGAGGAGAGGTGGACGGGTTTTAGGGGGGGGAGTGGATGATATGGGAAGGCTAGGTGGGTTGGGGAGGAGAGGTGGACGGGTTTTAGGCGAGGGATTTGACTGGGAGAGGGAGGGGCATGAGGAACAGGTCCAGGTGTTCGTGTAGTGTTTCTTGGAGGCAAGTGTTGTACAGGTGAAGTGGGTCCAGTTCCTGCATGAATTGCAGAGAACTGAACCCTTAGTGTGGCGACTCGAAGTGATGGGTTTTGAGCAAGTTGGACATATGTACGTGTACGTGGGTCCTGGGTTGCTCTACGTGGGTCCTGGGTTGCTCTCGTGGGTCCTGGGTTGCTCAGTAGAGCAGTTCCATAAGATAGTAGATAGCCTTTTGCATACTCTGCAATGAGTGTAATGCTCTATATAATATATCTCTTTACACTTAAAGTATCTCCCGGAGTGGACTGTAAGATCATTAAGGGAAGATGGGCGTATTTACCTCCTCATTTATATATCTCGTAATATTTGTTTTTAGTTTCCTCCTTAGACTTCCATTAAGCTTAATCAAATACCCCCGAATACCCTCCTTCAAGATAAATTTGTACATTTTTCGATAGAAAAATTTCCCGGCCGAAGGCCGGTTCCTCTTAAATTAAAGGCTCGCTACTGCTCGCCAGGAAAAATCTACACCTACATGACAGGAAATGACAAAGAAATGGGGTGAAAGATCTTAAAATCGCCAAACTAATGGGTCGAACGTCTTAAAGGGCATAGCTCATACAAAATCCCATTCCATTTTATCACTGTCTAAAGCATGATTGCCACTGCACAGTTGTCTTGGTTTGCCTTAAATGTTGATATAAAACAGTAAACAAAGCCATGTAAGATATTTCAAGCTTTAGGAGCTTGATGGCAAACCCCGCCTCTCTCTCTTTTGTTTGTGAGAGAAACTTGACCGCGGGAATTAAATCTGCTTTGATATTGCCTATATTTAACTTACCCTGATGTATTTCGTACATGATAAAGGAAAGTGAAGGCAGTATTTGATATATGTATCACATGAGTGAAAAATGTGTCTATCCTAAAGTATCTATCAATATAATTATTCATATTTTGGTATCGTTAAGCATAAATAAATACATTTTGGCAGCTCTATCCATATGGCAACACTACTGTTTATTTTAACTGTAGACAAGTACTTTCCTACTACAGTCAAACTCAACTGAAATGAGCTCCAAGGAGGTCAAGGTCGCCCTGTGCGGTGGTGCCAGATTTCTACCAAAACAAACCTTTTAGAAAACGGGAAACCAAGGAAAACCACATTTAGAAGGGAAACTTGAAATAAATGTAAAAGACGTTTTTATGTCTGGAAGGGTTATTGGTATTCTTGTATAAAAGTTACAGAAACGAAATAATAGGTAGGCTATATTTGTATATACCTATTTACATTGTACAGCATCTCCCTTGCCTGGCTATGAAGATGAGAGTAACTTTTGCGAGTTTTTCCTTCCATGGTGGTCGCGCTATGAATGAGGGTTAGTGACGGTCTAATCTGGGTGATGTTGTTGTCGTAGTTTGAGGCCATTTAAAGCGATGCCATTACTCGTATCCAGCTCTCTCTCTCTCTCTCTTTTGATGGGATTACATTGTGCTATATTGCATTTTGGAGATTGTGTATGTATGTGTGTGTTTGTGTTTGTATCTGTAGGGGTGTGTGTGAGTGCGTGCTTAGCCAACAGAACCGCATTGACATTACTTGGCAACGTCGCATATCCTACCACTCCTTCAATCTATTTATAGCTGTCCCCAGAAAAATGGCAGCATGTTCTAAATAGCTGCCATATGTTGTATAAATTCCTTCTATATATCCTTAAAATAATATGTTTCTTAACACCACATAACCTTTAAAAATTGTAATATAATATATATAGTCATAAAAGCTAAAATTAATTTGTTAATAGCCTGAAAAACTAACATTTGTTGTTAAAGCTTTGAATATTTGACAACACCGACACAGGGCGAGGGACACCACCTTGTAGCTCATTTCATAGGAGGATGACTATAGTACACCGTACGGCCTACATGTCAAAATATTCCATCTTTATTTTCACTTTCTCAGTGCATTATTCGATAGCTTGCCATTATTTCTACATTTCATTATTAAACTTATGCTGCTCGTACAATCTCTCATGCCCCTCTTTTAGATATCTGTCCATCTGTGTACTGCTTTCACAGCATGGAGTACTTAACAGAGATGCTGTGAATCAAAATGGCTCTTGAAACTCTTTGACCGATTGTGTTATTCTATGGGTACCCCAATGCCCTAACACACGTCATGAGGGGCTCGGAAATGCCTCTCGCCACCACCGTCCAAAGCACTAATTTATTTTTATTTGCATTTATAAGAAACTCGGAAGACTATTATTGCACATACGAGGTACACTGTACACTAGCATTTATGAGAATGAGGATAGCTGACCCCAATGCAATATGCCCTTGAAAATCTGAAACCTAATGGGGCTAAACATGAGGAAGAAGGGGGGCCATAAAAACGAGCCATCTCCTCTCAAGATAGTAACCATTCCATATAACTCCTTGTAAATCCGGAGTCACACGAGCCCTTTTTCGAGCAATTTTTACGGGCAATTATGGTCTGGACGCTTCAAAAATTACACTTTATCAAAGTTCAGCCGCCTAACATAATCTACCTTCAGTCTAATTGCCAATACCAGTGCGAAAAAGTCCTGAAATAGTACGAGAAAAAAGTTGCTCATATAAAATTGACGGAAAAAGCCCTCGTATGTGTGACAGCGGCTTTAGTGTGTGATATCGTGGTCTGCTCAACACTCACCACACAACATTACTTGACGGATATTGTGTGACTTGGGAGTCTTATAATCAGTGTTATATTATAGTGTGTGTGTGTGTGTGTGTGTGTGTGTGTGTGTGTGTGTGTGTGTGTGTGTGTGTGTGTGTGTGTCTGTGTGAGAGAGAAAGAGAGTGACCGTACATGCCTCTCTCTCTCACACACACACACACACAAACATTTGCTTTCTGTTTACACACTTACTCTTACACACACACACACACTCTCACAAACACGCTCTCACTTATTATCTCACTCACACCTACTCTTACTCATTCACACTCTCTCTCTCTCTCTCATCCACCCCCCCCCCCCCCATTCCACACACCCAGTCCCAGTATATATTGTATAATTATCCCGCTACCACTAATTCCACTTAGGCCTAGTCTATAATTAACCCCACTAGTTCCCAGATTTTAAGAAGTTTCGCCCCAGTATTTTGACGATAATAAGAAGCTTCACCCAACTAGTTTGACGATAATTATACGCTTCACCCCATTAGTTTGACGATAATTATACGCTTCACCCCATTAGTTTGACGTTAATAACACACTTGATCCCATTCAGGTGTCGATTATTTTCTGGCCTAGCTATGACAAGACTATAAGATAAAAGAAATCGGCCTTGGGATGGGACATTATTCTATAGAAAGATGTTCAGATTAGGAAGGGTATCTGGCTGGGCATAATTATTATTACTATTATTTAAAAAAAAATAGTGTGTGTGTGTGTAATAATAATAATAGTCGGTTTATTGTTCATTGCAGTCCTGAGGCTGAAAATCTACAGAGTTTTTCTTAGACCCAGGTACAGTACAATACTTGTTCTACCTTAACTACGAGGTCTCATGCGACCTTTGGCGACCGTGAGGTGCCTGGCTTCCCACCAAGTACATACACAGATGCACTTTGTATTGAAGAGAAGATGTGTAGGCTATCACAGGCTGATAGCAGCTTGGTTAGGGAGGAACCACGATAAAATTCTCTCCGTCGCTATGGCCGATTTTTTGTTTAGGATTCTGGTGGATTCGAACCCTAGCGCCCACAGTGAGCTCGATACCACAGTACAGCGCCTTAGACCATGGGATCAGAGCGACCCGTGTGTGTGTGTAAGTGTGTGTGTCTGTGTTTTATATAGACGTCTGGGAGGGATTTTTGTGAGCGGACAATTTAATGTAATGCTAAAATACAAGGCTAACAAAGTTAGTTAACCGTTTAGCCCCAACTTCATCTATTTGGTTATTAACTCTACAATGGAAACTAGATTAAAGGGGGATGGGCGTATTTATTTGTTCATTTATGTATATTTTGATAATAGTTTAGTTTCCTCCCTAGACCTCCATCAAACGTTGAATCAAGATAAATTTGTAAAACAAATTGATAGAAAATTGTCCCGGCCGAAGGCCGGTTCCTCTTAAATTAAATGCTCGATATCGCTCGCCAGCAAAAATTTGACACCTAAATGACACGAACAGTCTTAATATTGACAAATAAATGGTGCGAAAGGTCTCCAAATCGCCAAACTAATGGGCCGAACGTCATATAATCTGAAAACTAATAGGACTAAACATGAGGAAGAAGGGGGAACCAGAAAAACTACCCACCTCCCCTTAACCTGGTTCCCTGTAGGTTACTCTACATTCTAATGGGTGGCTTACCGGGGTTAGACCAAGGCTGTGTTTCCTCTGCTCCCCCATCTCCCTCATGTTTAACCCTGTTAGTTTGGAGATTTTAAGACGTTCGGCCCACTAGTTTGGCGGTTTTAAGACCTTTCGCCCCATTGTTTTGTCAAATTTAATACCTTTCGTGGTATTTAGGTGTCGATTTTTATCCTGCCAAGCGATTTCGAGTCTGTAATTTCGGAGGAACAGACCTTCGCCCTGGACATTCTTCTACCGAAAAATGTACAAATTTATCTCGAAGGGGGGTCTTGGGAGTGTATTTCTTAAAGTTTGATGAAGTTATAGGGAACAAACTAAATAATAATAATAATAATAATAATAATAATAATAATAATAATAATAATAATAAAACTAATAATGACAACTAAACTTAATTGCATATATGAATATTTGAGCTCTTCCTTTATATGGTAATTGGTAGTTTACGTTGGTTATATAAAGTCATAGCAATTAAGAAGGAGGTAAGACAGTGCTATACAACTTATTACAGGCAGCATTGCCGTTTATCTCCTTAATACACATACAGAAAAAATTAGACAAGTTTCTTTAGCTTACAATCTACAGCCAGGACTCAAAGGGGTAAATACGATCTCAATAAACCCTCTGAATAACATAGGTCTTTCTTAATTAAGCTGCATAGCATCGTCTGTTCACAGCGTGATTGGAAGGGTGACTGGCCAACTAAACCAGTAGTCCATTTCAACCATTAGCTCTTGGCGGATGCCCAACCTCGAAAGGGGTTGAAATAGGGGAGTTATCACCCCGCCAAAGGCGGTTTTCTAGGACCTTTCCTAGCTGATGCTGAGAGGAATGGGTTCTAGTCATGTAATGATTGTCTGGTCTATCAGAGTGATTATTCTCTGTCATACCTATTGCTTACTCTGACTGTTCCTTTTGCTTATAAATTGTCTAGATCTCAAGTGGTGGCATCTCTTACGTGGATTGACCTTTCTTCTGCCAATCTAAAGGTTGGCAGACAGGGAGACAAAGCATCACATTTTTCCTTTGCCTCTCAACTTTCCCATCATAATTGTTAAAGGGCACAGGGCCCTGTGTGGGGCTTTGGTGTCCCGGGTGTTTCCGCACCCTCCTCAGCCCCTCGCCTGGGAGCGGCTTCGGTCACCTCGGCTTTCTTAGTGGTAAAGCTGGGAGAGTTCTGTGGAGGCGCTTGGTTATGGCCTTGGCCGTGCTGGGGACCATGGGGCTGTTCGGTCAGACAGCCTGGGGAACAACAACAACCAATAGCTCTCAAAAAGTATCAACTCAACCAATAGTGTTAGGTTAGGTAGAGTACGGTTAGTTCTTTATAATGACACTGGTTGGTTTGGCACTGGTTGAGATCTACTGGTATAATTGGTCTACTGGTTGAGTTGTCCGGGAACAGTTTGGAAGTCATATTTAGGAATCTGGAATGGGACACTACAGTAAATAAATGGTAACGGAGAATACCTAAAAGGCACGAAAGGTCTTCATATTGCCAAAGAAATGGGGTGAAAGTTCTTAAAACAGCAAAACTAATGGGGCGTCATAAAATCTCATAACTAAAGGGGCTAAACATGAGGGAAAAGGGGTTCCAGAAAAAAATCTCCCCTTCAACGGAGAATACCTAAGCCACCTCAGATTCGCTGATGACCTGGTTTTTTTCAGTGACTTATGCATCCAGTTACAACAATTGATGGAAGATCTAAACAAAGAAAACCTTAAGGGTAGATTTTTGGTATTATTGACCATTTTATAGATTTTTTTTTTTTTTTTTTTTTTTTTTTTTTTTTAGTTCCTCCTTGCTATTGCTCACCAGAAATATTATACACCTAATTGGCTAGAAATGTGTTAATATTGGCAACAAAATGGGGTGAAATGTCTTATAATCGCCAAACTAATGAGGCGAAGGTCTCAAAATCTCCAAACTAATGGGGTTAAACATGAGGGAAAAGGGGGTCCAGCATCCCCCCCCTCCCCTCCTTTAAAGTAAGACTGTAAATGAAAAGCAAGAAACCCAGATTATGTTTAATCAAATTGTGCAACAAATAAAGATAGAAGATGAGGTGATACAAGCAGTTGAAGAATATATATATATATAAAGAGAGGGAGAGAGGGAGAAAGAGAGAGAGAGAGTGTGTGGGGGGGGGGGGATAAATGAGCAGGGAGGTGGTAACCAATTAAGGAGGGTTTGAAACACATCAACACAATTTGTTATGTGGGGGTATAGGTGGCACGGGAGGGTAGGTGTGGCACCTACGGGAGGGTAGGTGGGTGTAATCTCTCTCTCTCTCTCTTTCTCTTTCTCTTTCTCTCTCTCTCTCTCTCTCTCTCTCTCTCTCTCTTTTTTTTCTTCTAAATTTTACGACATTACATGGTGTTCTTAAAGCTAAAATTCCAGTGATGAAACGTGGAATTATCTATAGCGAAACAAATTTAAATGCAAAACAAATATATAGCATTGATATATATATATAGCATTGATATATTTATATATAATATATTCCAGTATATATTTTATCAAAGATCCCTCCTTATGAAGTATGATAATTAATAATTATATTACCAACATTTAGTACGGAACTGTGATATTCCTGAGCCAGTTATTAACCTCCGACTTGAACTGTTGTAGTGAGGTTAAGTGATGCAGGTCAGTGTGCTGGACCAGGTGATTCCACAGTCTTGCGTACTTTGGTAAGTAGGAACGAAGGTAGTGTTCTGTCCTAGAAAATGGAACACTGACCTGATGATACCTTGTGGATGCGGTTCTTGTTGCATATGATGTTGGTTGGGCAGGTTGTAGATGCAAGGCTGTTAGGTGTGGAGTGTGCATTTTCTGGGTTTTGTATGTTACACACAAACCTGCCACATCCCGACGCTGTTGTAGAGGCTGAAACCTGGGGGCATGATGTTCTTGTTCTTTAAGTTGGATCAAGTGTTCAGCTCTTTTCTGTATTTGGTCCAAACGTTTCAAGTATGATGGGGTACATGATGACCATGCATGTGGAGAGTATTCCATCAATGGACGAACTGGAGTCTCTCTCTCTCTCTCTCTCTCTCTCTCTCTCTCTCTCTCTCTCTCTCTCTCTATAAGCTAGAATTAGTGTGAAGATTGTGTATGCACCTTCGCCCTTTTGAGATGATGTAATTATGATATTTGTGTAACATTTGTACTTATTTCAATAAAACAATCAAATCATATCAAATATCTCGCTCTCTCTCTCTCTCTCTCTCTCTCTCTCCTACACAAACACACACACAATATATGTAGCCATGGGGGGGGGGGGGATACAGGAGTTAATTGCTCAATAGGTGGCGTTCTGAGAGTGAGGGTCCGAGTCTGGGGAATGAGACGGTGAATTGCGGAGGCGGACCAGCTTCAGAGATGGAGTTGCTTATAGCCGGGGTGCTTCGCATGTCTCACTCCCTAGACTGGAACAAGACCTCACGGGCCTCACCGTGTTCAGCGGTTGGGTGAGCAGGCTCTCAGCCTATGCCCGAGAGGGAGTAGATAGAATATAGGAAAACAAAAATATAAATATATATATATCACAGTGAGAGAGACCACTACAGTCCATTCATCACAGGTTGACCCCTAACCTCCGGAACTCTTAAGGGGAGATATCGACTTGAGGGATTTTTTTCTGGACACCTTTCTCCCTCATGTTCAGCCCCATTGCTTTTGAGATTTTAAGACAGTCGCCCCATTAGTTTGGCGATTTTAAGAACTTTTGCCCCATTTCCGTCAATTTTAAGACCTTTCATGCAATTTAGGTGTCGATTTTATCCTGGCGAGCGATAGGAGCCTGTAATTTAAGAGGAACCGGCTTTCAGCCGGGACATTTTTCTATCGAAAAATGTACAAATTTATCTTGAAAGGGGCTCAAGGGGGTGTAATCTTAAGCTTGATGGATATCTAGAGACCAAACTAAAAACCTCCCCTTAAGGGGGCCCACCTCGTTTTTTTTCTTTCTCTCTCTCTCTTTCTCTGGGTTGTATCTATTCGGCCCCATTTAGCCTACTGATTTAAGACGTATATCCCCATCCAGGTGTCAATTTTTTCCTGGCAAGTGGTAGCGAGCCAACATATTTATATAATTTGTTTTTGACAGCAGGCTAAATTTGTAAATTTTTCGAATGAAAAATATCTCCGGCGAAGCCAGATTTCTCCATACAATGTTGGCTGGCTATCACTCGCCAGGAAAAAATCGACACCTGGATGAGGATAAACGTCTTAAAACAGTAGGCTGAATGGGGCCGAATGGCTACAAGCCAGAGAAAGAGAGAAAAGGAGAGACAAAAAGAATGTCACCCCCCTTAAACGACTTGAGTAATCAAGCCAATATTTCTACCATTTAGGAAGAGTCATAATTATAATAAATCTTGAATACTAACCTCCATAACTCATAAACAACTAGAGTAATCGAGCTAAGATTTCTAGCATTTGTGAAGGGTCAGCCAGGGAACAGGTGTGGACATTTATAGCCAATTTGCTCTAGCCCTTTTTGAGATACAGAGGTGAGGGGTTATGCTTTTTGGCAAAACTATACTCCATTAATTATAAATAGGCCATAAATCCATCTAAAATCCACATTTAATCCGCTTTAAATCCACCTTTAGTCCACCTTAAATCCATCTAAAATCTATCTGCCTTATATACGCCATAAATCCATCATAATTTCACCATAAATCCGCCTTAAATCCATCTTAAATACGCATTAAATCCATCTTAAATCCACCTTAAATCCATCTTAAACCCACCTTAAATCCATCTTAAATCCACCTTAGATCCATTTAAAATCCACCTTCAATATATATCTTATATCCACCGTAAATCAATCTTATATTCAACCGTATATCAACCCGATCTTATAAATTCAAAAATAAACACTGCAATTTCTCTGAACCAGGACCTTTCTAGGATTGATGAATGGGGACAAAAGAATCTAGTTTCCTTTAATGCACAGAAAACCAAGTACATTCAATTTTCTAACCGACAGAATCTCACTGACTCCCATATATTTTTTAAGGATGTAAATATTCCCACTTCCCCTAGTATTGACATTATCGGTGTAACATTAACTACTAACTTGAGCTGGACACATTATGTTAGAAGCATTGCTAAGAATGCCTCTAAAAAACTGGGACTCCTGTACAGAGTTCGAGAATTCTTCACTGACAAGCAGTTGGCCGTAATATATAAAAGGCATGTGCGTTCTCAGATGGATTACTGTTCACCTCTGTGGAGTGGAAGTGGAGTGGTTGCATTGAGGCAGTTGGACAAAATTCAAAATAAAGCTATTAGATTAATCAATAACCCTGCAATCACACAGGACCTTCTTACATTATCCATACGAAGAAACGTTGCATCCCTTGCATTATTCTACAGATATTTTCACAGCAATTGTTCCGAGGAACTTGCTTCAATTGTGCCGCCTCTCCACATCTTTCCCCATAGAACTAGGGCAGCTGAGAGCGCCCATGAATTTACACTTTCTCCTCCACAATGCAGAACTTCTGCTTATCAGAATTAATTTATCCCCAGAGCTACTACTCTTTGGAATTCACTTCCCTCGAATTGCTTTCCACAAACTTACAATCTACAAATGCTTAAATCCAGTTGTTACAAACATTTTATGAATGGAGGATGCCTTTAGGCACATGGACCTTTTTGTTTTATCTGTGTTTTTCCTTCCTCCGTTCATTGTCTCTTAAAAAAAAAAAAAAAAAACAGAAAAAAAAAAATCTGCCATCCACCTCAATTCCATCTTAAATCCACCTTAAACCCCTGAAATCCACATTAAATCCATCTTAAATCCGCCCTAACGAGCCGCAGTAGAAGAGAGATTGGAAGGGGAAGGAAATATATTAATACAAGATGTGAACAAGATAATAGTTAATAGATATGTCAAGGAAAGGCGAGACACAGATAGATAGATAGATAGACAGATGTATACACTGAGATTGTTGTATAATAAGGACGATATAGAAGAGTGGAGAAATGCAAGGACAAACCAGAGCATTATATATATATATATATATAATGTATTAATAGATAGATGGATGGAATTATATAAATAGATTAATATACCAAAAGTGCCTCCATCAGTCTGTCGCCAAAATGCTCTGGACAACCACCTGCTACTCCTACTATTAATTTATGTAATACTCGAGGTCTTTCCGCTAACTTCCACTCTGTGGAACACCACCTCTCCTCTGCCAACCCTGATCTTCTCTTGCTCACCGAGACACAGTTGTCTGGGACTACTGACAGCAAACCCTTCTTTGTATCCTCCTACCATCTCTATCCTCAATTTCGAGCCAAAGATGGATGTTGCGTCTATGTACGCAACAATCTTGCTTTCTCTCGTGTTCCCAACTTAGATTCTTCTGAATTCTCAACTCTCTGGCTAAAGCTTTCTTGTCACTCTCAAACTAAATATTGCTTCTAAAGTAGAACACATTCTGTCCATCTCTCCTTTCACAGAAATCTCCATCTTGGGAGATTTCAATGTTCACCACCGCCAATGGCTCTCCTCTGTTTCCACTGATCAACCTGGTGAACAAGCCTACATATTCTGTTCTATCTTAAACGACCTAGAGCAGTTATTCCAGCAACCCACCCGTATCCCGGATTGCTTCGGAGATCAGCCCAACATTCTTGATATATTTCTAACCTCTAACCCTTCTGCTTATACTGTAAATCTTTTCTCTCCTTTGGGCTCCTCCGACCATAAACTAATATTTGTCACCTGTCCTATCGCTCCAATACAGCCACTCAATCCTCCCAACCGGCGGCGCTTGTGGCACTTTGGCGCTGCCAACTGGGAGGCTCTCCGGCAGTACTTCTTTGATTTCCCATGGAATTATTTTTGCTCCCGTGGCCGGGGACCCTCCGAGTGTGCTGAACGCATTACCGAGGTAATCCTCTCGGGCATGGAAACATACATTCCATTTTCTTTCTCTCAGTCTAATGCAAAAAAGTCATGGTTTACTCATGCTTGTACTGCTGTCCGCAACAAGGAGGAAGCATTCACATGGTATCGATGCCTTAAGACTCAGGAATCTCATTCTTCTTATGTTTCTGCCCGGAATCAAGCCAAATCTGTTCTTCGACTTGCCAAACACTCTTTCATCAAAAATAAATGCACTGAACTATCCAACTCTAGCTCTTCCAAAGCTTTCTGGCATCTAGCCAAATACCTCTCCAACAATTTTTCTTCCTTGTGTTTCCCTTTTATTTTTCACTCTGATGGCACAACTATCACTTCTTCCTCTGATAAAGCTGAACTCTTCACTCAAACTTTTGCTAGAAACTCAACCTTGGATAATTCCGGTGCTATTCCTCCCTCTCCGACCCCCTCTCCACCCCCCTCTCTCCTAGTTATGCCTAGTATCCTAATCTCTTCTAAAGATGTATTTTCTACCCTCTCTGGGCTTAATACTAAGAGGACATACGGTCCGGACGGTGTTCCTCCTGCTGTACTAAAAAACTGTGCTTCCGTGCTGACTCATTGCCTAGGCAAACTCTTTTGTCTCTGTACTCTCCTCTAACGTCTTCCATTCTTGCTGGAAGTTTGCTCTCATTCAACCTGTCCCAAAGAAGGGTGACCGCTCTCAACCCTCCAACTATCATCCAATTGCTCTCATCTCTTGTATCTCTAAAGTTTTTGAAACTCTTCTTGCTTCCAAATTTCTTAAGCATTTCTCTTCTCATAATCTACACTCAGATCGCCAGCATGGCTTCCTTAAGGGTCGCGCTACTGGTGATCTTCTTTTATATCTTACTAACTCTTGGTCATCCTCCTTTCGGTACTTAAGTGAGACCTTTTCTATTGTACTAGATATATCGAAGGCCTTCGATAGAGTCTGGCACAAATCTTTAATTTCTAAACTACCCTCCTATGGTTTCTATCCCTCCATCTGTGCCTTTGTCTCTAATTTCCTTTCCGGCCATTCCATAGCTGCGGTTTTGGACGGCCATCGCTCACTTCCTCATCCTATCTACTCCGGTGTTCCTCAGGGCTCTGTTCTATCTCACATTCTCTTTCTAATTTTCATAAATGATCTTCTCAACTGTACCTCCAGTCCCATCCATTCATACGCAGATGACTCTACCTAACACTACTTAATTAGTTTTCCAGAACACCCCAGCCAGCAATCCCTCAAAAACAAACATAATGAATCCATACAACACTTATCTTCTGATCTAACTACCATTTCCAATTGAGGCAGAGAAAACCTTGTTACCTTTAATGTTTCCAAAATGCAATTTCTCCATTTTACTACCCGTGGGAACTCCTAGAGGAGTATCCCTTATACTTCAACAATACAAAAGTCAATCCTTCATCTTCTCTCAATATTCTCGGTGTCTCTTTCTCTTCTGCTCTCTCTTGGAAGGACTATATTACCAAGGCAGCCTCCCAGAAGCTTGGTTTGCTGAACCGCCTCAAGGGACTCTTTACCTCTGCACAGCTTCTTGCTCTGTACAGGGGCACAGTACGTCCTTGTATTAAGTATTGTTCACATGTGTGGGGAGGATCCTCACACACTGCACTTCTAGACAAATTAGAAAGGAAAGCCTTTCGTATCATTAACTCTTGTCTACTCACCAACTCTCTGCAACCTCTCTCTCTTCGCCGCAATGTTGCATCTCTCTCACTATTCTATCGCTACTACAATAATCAATGTTCCTCAGAGCTATCCCATTGTATACCACCTCCTCTATTTAGGGTACGTAGTACCCGTCTTGCAATACAATCCCACCCCTACTCTGTGCAACTCTCTAACTCATGAGTGAAACGATACTCCCAATCCTTCTATTCAACAGCTGAGCTCTGGAACTCTCTCCCAGAATCAGTCTTTCCCTCTTCCTATGACTTAAATTGATTCAAACTCCGTGTGTCCAGGCATTATGGCTCGAACATCCCTTAACTTTGGCCCTGTCATTCTTTCAGCTCTGGGGGAGGCACTCGCTACAGGTAGTTCTGTCTTTTGTTTCCCTCACTCACATAGAAAAACAAAATATATATACAGTTATATATATATATATATATATATATATATAATTATATATTTATACAGTATATATATGTGTATATATATATATATATATATATATATATATATATATATATATATATATATATATATATATATATATATATATATATATATATATATATTTATACAGTATATATATATATATATATATATATATATATATATATATATATATATATATATATTATAATAATAATTGTTGGGAGATCGCCAAAGTCGAGGAAACAGCCCCCGGAGGAACAACCGCAGCAAAAGATGGCCAACGAATTCCGGAACCCCCACACGCCCATGATCCAACTTGAAAACACCTGCGAAAGTGGTGAAATTGCTTCCCCCATTGACTGAGACAAGGCAATCAAGGAACCCCCGGATTGGCCATTGGCCAGCCGGGGCAGGTGAGAGATGCCGCTGAGGAGGAATTAAGAAGTAAATCAAGATCTGACCTGATCTGATTGGTTTGAAACAAAATATTCCATCTGCGCCCAGGCCTTATAATCTTGTCTTGTCTTGTCAGGGGGACCCGCAGAGGGCTGCTCTCGGGCAGCATGATATGTGGGGGTTGTGCAGGGGAATTAGGAGCGAGGGATAGGATCGGGTCAAGGATTAGGATAAGGGAGATAATGATTAGTGATCTTAATTATTTCTAAAGGAATCACATTTTTAAAGGAATCAAGAGTGGGGCTATTAACTATGTGAGATGGGAGGTAATTCCACTTTTGGATGCTGCGGAGGAAAAATGAATGTCTGAATATGTCCATGCTTGCCTGATATGTGTGGTATTTTAAGTTGTGTCTGCGTCTCGTACATTGTATGTTTGTAGGGAACCCCTGTCGCTACTACAGTCAGTTTGGTCCACTGTTCGTGGTGACCAATACCTCCTCCCCCCAGCTCCCCCTTCACCTCCCCCTGCTATAGTTACCGGCACTAAAGAAGCACAAAGAAGTGTGATAAAGAAAGAGATAAATGTATTTTACCACCTTTGCTTCAACTACCCCCTGTCCTCCATAACCCAGAGCTGTCAGAACTGCACAACCTAATCCAGCGGCACATCTCAAAGACGTCAGACAGCTACTTCGAAGTGCTGACCATACACTGGGAGACGGAGTTACCACGAGTGTTGAGGGAGGAACTGAGGCGCGAGGCGCGAGGCGTGAATGCCCCTGCCCAGCCCCTCCACGCCCCGCCGCCGACGAGGTGATAAGGAGACGAGACGACCTGGCTTGGATGACCAGGTCCACCACACCTTTTTAAAGTTGCACTAGGCGACTATAGGGCTGTTATACGACCAGTTAGAGTACTGGCAGCAGTACCGATAAGGACCTGTATGGCCTTAGGGATGTACAAGGACATTGATCAATTGTCTGTAAACTTGTTCACTTAACTTGGAGGTTAGCTCCCAAGTTATACCACATCAACTCATTAGTTAAATGACTCTTAAGAAGTTTTGCCGAGTTTAGGTCTTAGCAGGTAGAGAGGTAGAACCCTAGATCACGGACAGCGGTGACGAGATTGAAGAGATAGAAGTTATGGGTAATTAGCTTAGTAAATGAGTTAACTTGCAAAAAGATAGACAAGTCAATTATATGATCTGTCAGCCCTAAGCAGACGGATAATAGGAATCATCCACAGAGAGTAAATGAGCCTAGATTTGACAAATTGTGTTCAGGTTTGTTGCCCCCCTGATAGACATATAAGGGCTCACGAAAGGAACCTATTTCTTCGAGACGATTTTCAAAGTATTTTCTATAATTTGTAATCAGAAGGACAATATTCAATCCATTGCGAGCACGATATTATATTGATCATTGTTACCATAACTGTTTAGTATTCATGCTACCACTTTATTAACAATTTGCTATTACGTTGTAGTAATGCTCCTGAGTTCAATTAAGAGATTAACTTCGTCCCATTGATCAGACTAATTTTAAAGACTTAATGCACTAAGAGATTAATCACTTGTACTGAAAGTGAAGGTTTATTGCTGTGTTAGATTTAGTTTTTATATAAGTGTGTATCTAATTATTACCTAGGTAAAGTATTGTATGTAAGGTTGTCGCCAGTTAAGTAATATATTGTCTGCGGCCACAAGCACAACCGGTATTTACTTATTACTAATTCTATACTGTCTATTGCTGCTTTTGTTTGTTATTATTTGTTTCTGTTATTCAGCTGAGCATGAAGTAAACCCCACCCTTATTAGAACTGCATAACAATAATAATCTTTGTTATTATAAATATTATTAATACTGTCATCCGGAGAGGGGGTTGGGCGCTAGTTGGACTAGATAATAGTCTGTCAGGCGCCTGGCCCGGGGAGCCAATATATATAATATTATATATATACTGTATATATATATATATATTTTTTTTCCTATGTGAATGAGGGTCATGCCTGGATGTGAGGTGGGCGGTCATTGTGGTGTTCTCCGCTGCGTGTCTGCCTGCTGAGAGCAGAACATCTCCAGGAGGTCTGGGGCCAGGGGGGTGCTGGAGGCCCTTAGTGATCCTTGTCTCTGGGTCTTCTCCTAGGCGACCTAGATGTGTGTGAATATATATTTTGTTTTTTGTGTTGTGTTGTGTTGTCCCTGTTCGGGCTCTGTCTCGAGTCGGCCACCCCGAGCTATGGGGCATGTGCCTAAGTATATACATACTAACATACTACTTCTACTACTACTACTACTACTACTACAACTACTACTACTACTACTACTACTACTACTAACGATAATGATATTATTGATATTATAAATAATATTTATAATAATAATAATGATAATAAAAATAGTAAAAATAATAATAATATCTATATAATATTTACGGTTGGCTGTCTGCCTGTTCATTATAGGCTGCCGTAGTTTTGGACCTGGGGAGCTGAAACTTTGCATGTGGGTGTCAATATTATTGACCTGGGTCAGATCATAGAGGGGTCCCCAGAGGTGAAAGGGACGGAGAAAATGGGCGCGAAATCGGAAAAAGGACCGTTTGGGGCAGAAGGAGGCCTCCGATCGAAAAGGTGTATGGAACGAAAGTTGTTCGCAGCCCCCCAAAATGGGGGTACGCATGAGGTCAGATCCAAAATCGGAGGTCATTTAGCGGCCGAAATCGAGGTCGCCGTTTAATGAGGCACAGGGAGGTCGAGGCCGGTGATTATGGTAGTAGTAGTGGTGGTAGTAGTGATGGTGATTATGGTGATTACCCGGGCAACACCGGGTACCCCTGCTAGTCAATAATAATAACAACCAAAATCATAACCATTATAACACTAACAAAAATGCAGTACCAATAGAAATAAAGCACCAGCGAAACCAATAAAAAAAAAAAAAAAAAAAAAAAAAAGAAAAAAAAAAAAATCTGTGTTGTCATGTTCGGTTTAGTTGCTAACCTGTGGAGTGGAACAAGTGGCGGCGAGGAACCAAGCAAAGGTCAACATGATCTTCCCTCTTCTGTCAGCACCGTTCAGGCTCAACGGGTGGACCACGGCGAAGTATCTGGGGGAGACCAACGTTAGTATTCCGATTTTTTTTTTGCCTATACATGAAAATTAATAATAATAATACTTATGTGTGTTTGTGTGTGTTTTTTGTTTTTTTTTTTACTCCAAGGCGGGACTCCAACCACGGACAGGCAAGACGAGAGTCCATGCTTTACCGACCACACCACGGCGGGGTGCAGTTGGTGGACTCTCCTCCTGACTGTCCGAGGTTTGAGTCCCAGCTGAGAGAAAATACATTTAGTACCTCACATGTATTCGTGATATGTACTATAAATACTGTATATATATATATATATATATATATATATATATATATATATATATATATATATATAACAGAATGGTAGGCTATACCACACCTACATAGGGTAGGTGTGGTGGAGTGGCCAAACAAAATACCCTCATTGTTCCCTAAGTACATAGCACCGTAATCAAAATATGCTACAGGGGGACAATGTCTAGTGAGTTAATTGCGTTCTGAGAGTGAGGGTTCAAGTCTAGGGGGTGAGACAGTGAAGCGCATAAGGCGAAGCAGCTTCAGATATGGGGCTGCTTCGAGCCGTGGGTGGGCAACCGGGCCCCGTCCATCTTGCGAAGGCAAGATAGTGGGGGCTGGTTGCAGCTCAGAGCGCTTCATATGTCTCACTCCCTAGACTGGAACGAGACCTTACGGGCTTCACCGTTGAATGTACGGTTGAATATACAGTCTCTCAGCCTATGCCCGAGAGGGAGTAGTTGGAATATAAAAAACAAAAAAAGGTGTACAACCTCTCATATTCCAAGGATATATGGGGTTCAAATTCCAAAGCCTGCTGCTACGATATGCATTAATAATCATCAAAGGTATCAATATCATGATCTGTAATAAGTACTTTACGATCAACCAATCAAATTACTCGCGGGAAAATGGTTGCAAAATAATTGGCAAATCCATTAATTCATAGGAGTCTAAGAAATTCTTCTTCGATCGAGTTGTGAACTTGTGGAATGGGCTTCCTTGAGATGTAATAAACTGCAGCACTGTTGATTCCTTTAAACATCGCCTAGACAAACACCTCGCCTTAAACCCACCACTGACTGCATTAATTTTGTAGAAGAGTTACTTTTTTCTCAGATACATCATAGATCGCTACATGTATAAAACAATAATTAACCCTCTCCGACATATGACGCGATTTTGAGCCTATTAGGGATACTTTAAAGCTTTTGTTACCATCAAGGGGATTTAGAAACCTTTAGTGTAGTTACTTCAACCTCTGCAGTTGTCTTTGAGTTAGCTGTGGGCAGAAAACTAATTTTGGAGAGGTAATTATAAGAGTGAGAGAACTCTATTTCTTATTGCTAATCTGTCAACCTCTGCGTGATATGAGTCTGAAAGGGTTAAGATTTTACTCACTTTTCCTCAGATACATTAAGGACCACTTATAGCTGTTTTATGTTATTAATCCAAATTATCCCAAATTAACATCTCCTAACCCTGCCAGGGACATTAGCCCTAGGGCAGTACATCCCTTTCCAATTGTCCCTTACCCACTCTGAACTACTGTTGGACACTTTGAACAGCAGTGATTTAGAGGGCAAGCAACCTTGAGGGGTCGCTAGAACTGTTGTTGTTTGACTTCGTCTGTACACCTTTGTACTCTCTCTCTCTCTCTCTCTCTCTCTCTCTCTCACACACACTCTCTCTCTCTCTCTCCTTCTTCTTTGCTATCCTTTCCTTCCACTGTACCTTACTCTCGGGTTAGCTATCTCTACTAGAATTAAGTCCTGACCACCTCGCTGGGATCGTAAGGTCTGTGTGTCTGTGTGTCAGTGTATCTATGTAAAGCTATGTAAATCTCTATCTCTATCAACCACCCCTCCTAGCTACCAGACAACTACCATACAACAACCATCATCACCACCACTCCATTAATTGGCCTCCTACTGGGAATATTATGGTCACCCCTTAGACAATGCTGATGGTGACACACACACACACACACACACACACACACACACACACACACACACACACATACACTCACTCACTCTCACATACACACACACATACTCACACATACACTCACTCACTCTCACACACACACACATACATACACACACACGCATCTGCTAGTGACGTTTCTACCCTGGCTGAAGTAGATGGACTAGATTGATCATATTAAACGGATATATATATATATATATATATATATATATATATATATATATATACTGTATATATATATATATATATACAGTATATATATTGTATTGGGGAGATCATACCAATCGAGCAGGGCAGTATCCAGGGGAGGCCACACAGGGATATAAGGAGTTGCTGGAACTCCTGTTTCATTTGCCTGGCTTCCCCCACTGTTTCTATTTGAGTTTCACCTACACAGAGTAATCCAGCTAAAGGGGCCCTCACACAGTCAGGAGTGCGAGCTAGTAGGAGTCTAACAGAAGTCGCTAGGAGTTGCTAGAGTCACTAGGAGTCATTGATTTTCACCGCGAATAGGCCCGCGAGTCCGAATTTTCCCCTACTCCTAGTGACTCTAGCTCGCACTCCTGACTGTGTGAGGGCCCCTTTACTCTCACACACACCTCCTTCTCCTATTCATTTCACTACACTTAACAAGCACACCACACTTTTGTCCAAGACACCTAAATTACCTCTAACGTACATTTATTTTGGCTTTCTGTCACTCTTTCAACCTTTGGGGGGAATACTTGTTGCAGGCAGCATTGCCTTTTGTCTCCTTCATACACACAGACAAAAATACACACGTATTTATGTATGTAAGCATGTATGTACGTATGTTATATGCAGGTAAGCTGTGTGTGTATATATCCACATACAGTCGCGCTAATAAATGATGTCTCGGCACCAAGTATATTTTGATCAATAATTGGTATCAGCAATATCTAAGCTTCATTTCTTCATATCGAGTGAAATATAAAAACATGTTCCAACACTTACCCACCCTATTCAACATCTGACAGACATTAATACGTCAGCACAGAGCGAGCCAAACGTAATGACAGCTGGGACATGACTTATTAGCGCGACCGTACACGCAGCCTCATATTCCTCCTAAAATAACAGCTAATTATAACCTCCTAACAAGCCCTATGGAAACCCACCTCGCTTTTTTTCTCTTTCTCTCCCTCTCTCTTAGGCTTATATCCATTCGGCCCCACACAGCCTACTGTTTTAAGACGTTTACCCCCATCCAGGTGTCAATATTTTCCTGGCGAGCGGTAGTGAGCCACCATATATATATTTTTTGCTTTGACAGCAAGCTAAATTTGTACATTTTTCGATAGAAAAATTTCTCCGGCGAAGCCGGATTTCTCCATACAATGCTGGTTCGCTATCGCTCGCCAGGAATAAATTGACACCTGGATGGGGATAAACGTCTTAAAACAGTTGGCTGAATGGGGCTGAATGGTTACAAGCCAGGGAAAGAGAGAAAAGGAGAGAAAGATAAAAATCGATCTTTGGGGAATAATAAAGTCACCGGAGAGGCTCCACCACTGGTTTGTTAAGGCGGTGGGGGGGGGGGGGGGAGGGAGGGAGGGACGTAATTATTGCTTCCTGTTGTATATTATATATTCTTATAATATTTAACTTTGCTCCCTAGACCTCCATCTACCTTAAAAAAAACACCCCCTAGACCCCCTCTCAAGATAAATGTGTACATTTTTCGATGGAAAAACGACTCAGCCGAAGGTCGGTTCATTACAGGCTCGCTATCGCTCGCCAGATTTTTTTTTTACATCTAAATGGCACGATAGGTCTTAACATTTATAACGAAATGGGACGAAAGGTCTTAAAATCGCAAAAACAAATGGGCCAAACGTCTAAAAATCTCAAAACTAAAGGGACTAAACACTAGGGAGAAAGGGGACCAGAAGAACGACCGTCTCCCCTTCACCAGCCTTAATTAGCACCACCAATTAGCGAGTCCTAATAGGGAATAATAACGTCACAAGAGAGGCTCCTATAATTATCCTGGGGTCTGGTCATTTAAGGGGAGGTTTTTAGTTTGGTCCCTAGATATCCTTCAAGCTTAAGATTACACCCCCTAGAGCCCCTTTCAAGATAAATTTGTACATTTTTCGGTAGAAAAATGTCTCGGCTGAAAGCCGATTCCTCTTAAATTACAGGCTCGCTATCGCTCGCCAGGATAAAATCGACACCTAAATTGCACGAAAGGTCTTAAAATTGACGGAAATGGGGCGAAAGTTCTTAAAATCGCCAAACTAATGGAGCGACTGTTTTAAAATCTCAAAAGCAATGGGGCTAAACATGAGGGAGAAAGGGGTCCAGAAAAAATCCCTCAAGTCGATATCTCCCCTTAAGGGGGGAGGGGCGTATTTATTTTCTCATTTAATTGTATTTTCATTTTTGGTTTTAGTTTCCTCCCTAAACCTCCATCAACCTTAAAAAACACCCCAACACCCCAAAACACCCCAACACCCCAAAACACCCCAACACCCACCTCCTTCAAGATAAATTTGTACATTTTTCGTTGAGTTATTGAAAGTGTAAAATACGAAGGAGGAAGGGATAACATACGCCTCTTAAAATACAGGCTCGCTATCGCTCGCCAGGAAAATATCGACACCTAAATGGCACGAAAAGTCTGAATATTGGCAAAGAAATGAGGCGAAAGGTTTTCAAAAATGCTGAACTAATGGGCCGAACGTCTTAAAATCTGAAAAAAATAAAGGGACTAAACATGAGGACGAAGGAGGACCAGAAAAACGACCCATCTCCCCTTAACACTACCTGGTCCAACGTCTCGGGGGTTGTTATATGGAAGTTTGCTTTATTTGTTATTGGGGATTTGGCTTGTGTTTTTGCCATTATCGATCAATATATTTTAGCTTGTCCCCATAGGCCTAGGCTAACTATAAAACTATAAAACGCTTTCCCAGACTTCCTTCAAACTTACACACACACACACACACACACACACACACACACACTCCACTCACCCGCCGGCTTTAGCATCGCCAACAGCTCCGCATCGCCACTGAGAAAACTCGATCCTAATTTGAGTATTTCATATCCCAATTCCCTTTATTCATTGCATGAACAGTAGTTAAGTGCTTGTTTAATCTCCACATAGTTCTGTAGTTGCCGTGCATGTTATTTTATTGCTTTTCTGACTGATAAACATTGTTGTTTACATTTGTTATCCTAGCTTGTAGCAGACGACGCACGCGCATCTCTAATCGACCTAGCTTTGTATTTTCTTATTAACTCTAGTAGTTATCGTATTCAGTATCCTACTGTATCTATATATATCTGTAATTTTAGTTGTTGCTTGCATGATCTTGTAGTAACCTTTGACTGATAACTTTGTTTATCTAAATATAATCCTGCTTGACTAGCCTACAGTGACACCAGTGCCATCTGTTGATACAGTATATTAACCCCTTGTGTGCAGTTACACTTTATTTTTATATAATCTCTATTTGGTGAATTGTATATTTAGTTACATATTCTATTATATATATATATATTTGTTTAGCTTTTTTAGGTAGGTTATCACCCCTGGTAGCCTACTTCTGCATATTTCATACTTTTTTGTTTTTGGTTATTTTTGTTTTCGGTTAGTCTAGGCTATCATCCCTGGTGGCCTATTTCTGCGTACGGTACTTCAATTTTTAAATTTTCAGTTAGGCTATCACCGCTGGTGGCCTATTTCTGCGTACCGGTATTTCATAATTTTTGTTTTCGGTTATTTTTGTTTTCGGTTAGTCTAGGCTATCATCCCTGGTGGCCTATTTCTGCGTACTTCAATTTTTAAATTTTCAGTTAGGCTATCACCGCTGGTGGCCTATTTCTGCGTACCGGTATTTCATAATGTTTGTTTTCGGTTAGTCTAGGCTATCACCGCTGGTGGCCTATTTCTGCGTACCGGTATTTCATAATTTTTGTTTTCGGTTATTTTTGTTTTCGGTTAGTCTAGGCTATCATCCCTGGTGGCCTATTTCTGCGTACTTCAATTTTTAAATTTTCAGTTAGGCTATCACCGCTGGTGGCCTATTTCTGCGTACCGGTATTTCATAATTTTTGTTTTCGGTTAGGATAGGCTATAACCCCTGGTGGCCTATTTCTGTTTATATAAACATAAAATTGTTTTCGGTTCGGCTATCACTGCGTATTCAAATTTAATTTTGTTTTGTTTTAATTTTCGGTTATCACCGCTGATAACCTATTTGTGTGTATTTCAAATTTTTTGTTTTTGGTTAGGCCTATTTAAGTAAGTGAAGTGTGTTTAAAGTGAGTTTAGCGTTTTTAAAGTGAGTTAAGTGTTTTTAACCCATAACTAGCGGCGCGCAACATAAGTCGAGTTAAATAAAGCTGGACTATGTGGCGGCGCTCGACATAACTCGAGTGGCAATTTCAGCACGTAATGTGGCTGAGAGAGAGAGACAAGTGGTGGCAGGAGACTAGCGAGCGTATGACTGCTCCAGACCACCGCGGAGAACCTACTGACACAAATCTCAGCTCCCTCCTCCCTCTCTCACTCGCTACATACTCAATTATGTACCGAAAGTACCGAATTACCTGCTTTTTGCACTCGCGTTGCACGGTTATTGCAAGAAAACTATCCATCATACAAGGATCGTTATGGTGTCATTCGAAAGCTCTGTTTATGCCCTTTCAGGGATAGGTACTTGTTTTACGTTCTGGGTCTTATTTAGGCATGAAAATGATCACGTAAACAGCCCTATTTTGGCTAAAAACACCCCGCTGGGCGGTACACATAAATAAACCGCATAGGCCGCTCGTAAGGTGTTAAAGTGAGTTTAGTGTTTTTAAAGTGAGTTTAGTGTTTTTAAAGTGAGTTAAGTGTTTTTAAGTGAGTGAAGTGATCTGAAGAAAGTGATCGTCACCATGCCTCGTGCCTGTACGAACTGCGCCGGTAGGTTTGGTGCTTCCATGTTTGCTCCTGCCGATCCACAAGTCTGCCGACTCTGCCAGCAACGAGAGGATTTGACAGCAAAATTGGATGAAGCCCACAACAAGATCAACGCCCTCACCAGGAAGCTGGAATCACTCCAAGAGTTTGTAACACTCAACGTTGGAGTATCACTAACTCCAATTGTTTCAACTCCAGCATCCACCACCGCCCCAACGTCATCTGCCAACAATCCAACACCTGCAGTAGACACTGCAGCAGATGCTTCTGACGAACCTGAGCCGACATCAAACCAGGACAGCCGCCCTGTTCACCTTAGTCTCTCCCCCACTCCTCGTGCAAGAAGCCTGCTAGCACGAACAGTACCAACCCCTCGCCCCCGTTCTAACCACTCCTCTCCCCGACCTGTACATAGAGTCCCGCCACCACAGGTTTCCGGATTTACACCAGTGAGGAACGGTGCACGGCCAACGCAGAAAAGGTCTCATCTACCAGTCACAATGTCAAACAGATTTGAGATATTGGTAGAGATGGAAGACGAACCAGAAGAGACCAGGCTCGTTGGGGATTCCATCCTACGAGGACAGGTCGAAGAGTTCTGCGACAGAGTCCCAAATCAACGAAAAAGATTTTGCATCCCAGGAGCTGGACTGGACGACATTGTGGAAGCCTTCGAAGATACCACAAAGGATGCAAATGAAAATACCCTTTTTGTCATCCATGCTGGTTCAAATGACGTCATGCGCACCAGATCCGAAGAGTTGATGGAGAAATATCGCAAGATGATCCAGCACTACAAAAACAAGTCAAGGAATATCATCATCTCAGGCATTCTCCCCAAGATCGACGCACCTGATAAATTCTACGACAAGGCCTTCAGCACAAATAGCCGACTAAAATATTTGTGTCTGAGGGAAGAAGTTGAATTCATCAACCTCTGGGACAACTTCTACAACCAGCCTACTCTGTTCCGCAAGGATGGCACTCATCTAAACCTTGTGGGTTCAGCACGCATGGGTCGTCTCCTACACGAAGCAGCCCGCAGCCATGGATCAAAAAACGCCATCAGAGAAGAAGCAGCAGTGACATAAATCATCCAACGCCAAGAAAAAAACAGAGGCAACCGAGGACCACCAGCAATAAGGACCGAAGACAGCGAGGACCGAGGACAGCCATGAACATAAATGTAGATCCGACAAGAACCAAAAATATTATTAAAGAGCGTTCCGTGAGTTCTAAAATAACAAATTTAAAGGTTTTCTATGCAAACGCTCGTAGCATACGCAATCAATTTTCAGATTTAGAGGAGCTAGTGTTTACAGAAAATTATGATGTGATTGGCATAACAGAATCTTGGCTCAATACAGAAGATAGAGACTTTTTAGCAGAGTATTCACTTCCCGGTTATGTAATGTTTGAGAAAAGCCGAATAAATCGAAATGGAGGTGGCGTTTTACTTTATATCAAAGAAAGTCTTAACCCTACCCTCTTGTCAAAACCTCAAATTGTGAACGTCGACGCATCTTTTGTGCTAATAAAGAATAATAAAGGTACAAAAATAATACTTGCATTAATATACAGACCTCCAGCTCAATCAGTGCAAACTGACCGAGAAATTTATGAACAAATTGCAGATGTAAGTAACTCACAAGATACCGTAATTTTTGGCGACTTTAATTTACCTGTGACCAAGTGGGGCGATACTCTTACTTCACACTCCGGACATGACTTGTATACGAACTTGCAAGAGAGTTCGCTTTATCAATTTGTTCGAACGCCGACCCGTGGTAATAACGTTCTTGACATTGTACTTGCAACAAAAGAAGAATTAATAGAGAATTTGAATGTTGGTGATGAATTCAGTAACAGCGACCATCGTACGATAACTTTCACTTTAAAGTTTACTAGTAACGAACCAAATAGTAGCATCGAAAAAGTCCCTAATTTCAAGAAAGCAAACTTCCATAAACTTAGAGCTATGTTTAAAGAAACTGACTGGAGCTTTTTAATTAACAATAATGACATAAATACATCTTGGAAGTTATTCGAAACCACTTACCTAAAAGCAGTGCAAGACTGCATACCATCGAAAATACGGCGTCCAGGCCATAATAATAAGCCAAAATGGTGGAATAAAGATATTTCAAACTGCCTGCTTGCTAAAAAATTTGCTAATGATAGATTAAAATCCTCACAAAATGACGAAGAACGGGTGAAATTTGTAGAGCTACGACGCAAAGCCAAAAAGTTAATTAAGCAAAGTAAAAAGACCTTAGAGTTACATATTGCGAATCAAAGTAAAACAAACCCGAAAGAATTCTATAGTTATATCAGAAAGAAAAAAGTAGTCACTTCAACTGTTGGACCGTTAGTCGATGAAAATGGAGAATACACCAAAGACGAAGTACAAATGAGTAATGCCCTCAATACCTTCTTTGCATCAGTTTTTACAACAGAAGACCTCAGTGATATCCCTACACCATCGCCGATTCAGATTGATAATTCAGATGTTCTAAGCAATATCACCGTTACAGAGAGAGAAGTATTGAATTGTTTAGATAAACTCAAGGTAAATAAAACGCCTGGACCTGATACAATCTCGCCTAGAGTTCTGAAGGAAGCTAAGGATGAGCTCTCCAAACCACTGACATTACTATTCAATAAATCCTTGCAGTCTGGAACTATACCTGATCAGTGGAAGCTAGCCAACGTAACACCGATATTCAAAAAAGGCAGCAAATCCCTACCCAGTAACTATCGTCCAATTAGCTTAACCTCAGTTGTATGTAAAATGCTAGAAACGGTCATACGAGACAGACTCGTAAATCACTTAGAGGAAAATAACATACTTAAAGATACTCAACACGGCTTTCGTAAAAAACGTTCCTGTTTAACAAACCTCTTAGACTTCTTCCACGATATCCTCAACCTCTACGATGAGAGTAAAGCTGTAGATATTATATACCTTGATTTTCAAAAGGCCTTTGACAAAGTTCCCCACAAACGTTTACTGCTAAAACTAAAAGCGCATGGAATACAAGACGGTGTGTTGAAATGGATAGAAAATTGGCTCAGCGACAGAAAGCAAAGAGTAGTCATAAACGGTAAGGCATCTAAATGGACCAATGTAAGTAGCGGGGTACCCCAGGGATCGGTACTAGGACCAATTCTCTTTCTAATTTACATCAACGACATAGATGAGGGCCTCACCTGTACAATCTCAAAATTTGCTGACGATACAAAAATTGCAAATAGCGTACTCTCAAAAGAACAAGTTGACGATATGCAACACAATCTAGATAAATTGTCATGTTGGGCCCAAATTTGGCAAATGAGTTTCAATGCGGATAAATGTAAAGTACTACATATCGGATACCTAAATGAGAAAGCAAACTATTCGATGAATGGCACTCAGCTTAAGAATGTAAACAGAGAAACCGATCTGGGAGTAACAATATCGAGTAACCTAAAACCGAGTCAACAATGTTCAGAAGTTGTTAAGAAGGCAAACAAAATAATTGGCTTTATAGGCAGGTCATTTGAGCATAAATCCAAAGAAGTTATCCTAACCCTTTACAATTCCTTAGTCCGCCCTCTTCTGGAATACTGCGTTCAATCCTGGTGCCCTTATTACCAAAAAGATATAAACAAGCTAGAACGAGTTCAACGTAGAGTTACCAAAATGATACCCAGCCTAAAGAACAAACCATACGAAGAGCGTCTTAGAGAATTAAATCTATTTCCTTTAACCCAGCGCAGATTAAGAGGTGACTTAATTCAAGTGTTCAAAATCATCAAAGGCATCGACAATATGAACTGTAGTAAGTACTTCACTATCGACCAATCTAATTACACACGGGGAAACGGTTGCAAAATTATTGGTAAATCTTTTAACTCACACGAATCTAAGAATTTCTTCTTCAATCGAGTTGTCAACTTGTGGAATGGGCTTCCCCGAAACGTTATAGACTGCATCACCGTTGATTCATTTAAACTCCGCCTAGACAAATATCTCGCTTCAAACCCGCGACTGACTGCGTTTGTAAATGAATAACTTTATTTTATCCCCCCCTCAGTTACTAACCCATCTGTCCCCTACTAACTTCCTAATCCTGCCACGGACATTAGTTCCAGGGCAGTAATTACCTTTCCAATGTTCCCTTACCCACTCTAAACCACTGTTTGGACACTTGATCCTCAGTGTTTTGGAGGACAAGCAACCTAGAAGGGTCACTAGATCTGTTGTTGCTTGATTTCCTTTGTACTCCTTTGTACACACACACACACACACACACACACACACACACACACACACACATATTCCCCCTTCAGGATAAAATTACCGGCTCGCTATCACTCGCCCTCATATAAATCGACACCTATTGGGGTGAACCGTTCAATTATCGCCAAACTAACGTGGTGAAACATCTTGAAATCTCCAAAAGTAATGGTGCAAAATAGGGGAGAACGAAAAAGACCCCACTCTGACCAAATAGTGTTAACCCATTCAGTACCAGGGACGTCCTTTTCATCATATGCTGGCAACTACTAGACGATTTTCCTCAGCTTAGGAGCTATAATAAGGCTTCAAACTACCTCAACCAACCCGTTTTACTACCACAGATCCTTCCTAAGCTGCATAATATCGTTTACATATAGCTACAATGAAATATAACACGTCGCTGGTACTCACAGGGTAAATAAGAGCTTTGTGAGGGTAATTATTTTGTGGGTGCAATTATTAATAGTAATTATATATGTATTATCAAATTGGGTATCGGGGCTTGAAGTTTTAATGTTGTCATGGTGTCTTGTTGTACGAGAAGGAAGAATGGTAGGAGTATAATTATTTGGTTAATATATATTTATCTATCTATCTATCTACCTATCTATCTATGGATCTATCTACATATCTATCTATTTTTTTTTTGTATGAAGGAGACAAAATCAGGTTGCCTGTAACGAGTGTCTCCCCCAAAGCCAAAAGAGTGACAGGGCCAAATTCAACAGACGTTGGGGTCAAAATGTCTGGACACACGGAGTTTAAGGCAGTTTAAGTCATAGGATGAAGGAAAGATTGATTGAGGGAGAGAGTTCCAAAGTGCACTTGTTGAGTAGAAGAAAGACAGAAAATTTGCCAATTCTTGGGTTGGAGAGCTGGACAGAATAGGAGTGGGACTGTGTTGAAAGGCGGGTCACTCGCACTCACCGCAAGGGAGGGGTATGCACTGAGAGAGCTCCAAAGAAAACTGATCGTTGTGATAGCGATAGTAAAGTGAAAGAGATGCAACATTGCGGCGTGTAGAAAGAGATTGTACGGAACTAGTAAGAGGAAGCGAGTTGATGAGGCGAAATGCTTTGGACTCTAGTCTTTCGAGAAGTGCAGTATGGGCGCAGCCTCCCCATACATGCGAACAATACTCAATACAGGGGTACACTGTGCTCCAATACAGAGCAAGAAGCTGCGCGGGGGTGAAGAATCCACAGAGACGATTGAGCACACCTAACTTTTGGGAAACTGTTTTAGCAAGAGAGGTAATATGATCTTTCCAAGAAAGGTCGGATGAAAACGATACACCTAGAATATTGAGAGAAGATGAAGGGTTAATTTGTTTATTGTTGAAGAGTAATTGGTCGTCTTGCGGAAGATTGCGATGGAGAGATAGAGGGAGAGATTGGGTCTTGGAGGCGTTAAAAGTAACTAAATTGACCGCAATCAGATATACATGATAGATCAGAAGATAGGTGCTCTATGGCCTTGTCACGTTTGTTTTGGAGTGCTTGCATGCTGGGTTGATGTGAAACACTAGTTGAATAGTGTAAGGTAGAGTCATCAGCATAGGAGTGGATAAGACTAGAGGTACAGTTGAGTAGATCATAAGTAAATATTAGAAAGACAATACAAATAGGAGATAGGACAGAACCATGGGGAACACCGGAGTTCAAAGGTTGAGGAAGCGAGTGATGGCCGTCCACAACTTAAGTTATGGAGCGGTCTGAAAGGAAATTAGAGATAAAGGTACAGATAGAGGGATAGAAACCGAAGTAGGGTAGTTTGGAGATTAGAAATTTGTGCCAGACTCTATCGAAGGCTTTTGATATGTCTAGCGCAATAAATAAAAAAATCACCGAAGTCCCGAAAGGAGGATGGCCAAGACTTAGTAAGATAGGACAGAAGATCACCAGTAGAGCGGCCCTTAAGGAAACCATACTGGCGATCTGAAAGTAGATTATGGGAAGACAAATGCTTAAGAAATTTTGAGTTAAGAACTTTAGAGACACAAAAAATTAGAGAAATTGGATGATAGTTGGAGGGTTGAGATCAGTCACCATTCTTTGGAACAGGTTGAATAAGAGCAAATATTCAGCAAGAAGGAAAGACGTTAGAGGAAAGACAAAGACAAAAGAGTTTGCCTAGCCAGGGAGTCCGTATGGAAGAACAGTTGAGTACAACAAGAGGAACACCATCCGGTCCATACGCCTTCTTATTAGTATTAAGCCCAGAGAGGGAATAAAGTACATTCTTAGTAGAGATTATGATATTTTGTATAAGTAAGTAAGAGGGGGGTGGAGAGGGAGGGATAGCGCTGGAATCATCCAAGGTGAAGTTTTTAGCGAAAGTTTGAGCGTAGAGTTTAGCTTTGTCATAGGAAGAAGTGACGATAACGCTGTCAGAGTGGAAAAGAATAGGGAAAGACATGGAAGTAAAATTGTTGGAGAGGTTCTTGGCTAGATGCCAGAAGGCTTGGGAAGAGTTAGAATTGGAAAGTTGAGATTTTTTTTTTTTTTATGAAAGAGTTTTTGGCTAGTCGAAGAAATTATTTGGCTTGAATCCGGGCAGAAACATATAAAGCATAAGATTATTGAGCTTGAAGGTGACGGTACCGTTTGAATGCTTCCTCCTTATTGCGGAAAGCAGTAGAATAAGCATGAGTAAACCAAGATTATTTTGTTAGACTGAGAGAAAGAAAATGGGATGTATGCTTCCATGCCCGAGATGATTACCTCGGTTATGCGCTCGGCACACGCCGAGGGTCCCCGGCCACGAAATCAAAATAATACTTGAGAGACAGGACAGGTGACAGAGATAAGGCTATGATTGGAGGAGCCCAATGGAGAGAGAAGATTTGCAGCACAAGCAGACAGATTAGTTGCCAGAGATAAGTCAAGGATGTTGAGACGATCTCCAGAGCGGTCCGGGATACGGGTGGGGTTCTGAACTCGCTGCTCTAGGTCATGTAGGATAGAGATGATGTAGGCTTGTTCACCATGTTAGTCAGTGAAAAGAGAGGAGAGCCATTGGTGGTGGTGAACATTGAAATATCCTAAGATGGAGATTTCAGAGAAGGGAGAGATGGATAGAATATGTTTCACTTTGGAACGAAGAGTCGAATCATTTTGGATAGTCAGTAGAGTAAGGGGAGAGATAAACAGCACAGATATATTTAGTGAAGGACTGACAAGATAGCGTAAGACAGATAGTTGAGAATTCAGAAGAATCAACGTTGGGAACACGAGAGCAAGTACGATTGTTGCATACGTACACGCAACATCCACCTTTCTGACACACACGCATACAACTAATGCCTACGCTAACATACATACACACAAACACAGTCACTCATACATACACATACTAACATACACACATACACTAACACACACACACACACTAACACACCAACACGCGCACACACCCACACACACTAACACGCACATATCTTACTAACTCTTGGTCATCCTCCTTTCGGGATTTCGGTGAGACTTTTTCTATTACACTAGACATATCGAAGGCCTTCGATACAGTCTGGCGCAAATCTATAATTTCTAAACTACCCTCCTTCGGATTCTATCCCTCCATCTGTGCCTTTGTCTCTAATTTCCTTTCCGGCCGTTCCATAGCTACGGTTGTGGATGGCCATCGCTCACTTCCTTATCCTGTCAACTCCGGTGTTCCTCAGGGCTCTGTCCTATCTCCCATTCTCTTTCTAATTTTCATAAATGATCTTCTCAACTGTACCTCCAGTCCCATCAATTCATACACAGACGACTTACCTTACCATACCTTACACTACTCAATTAGTTTTCCTAAACGCGCAATCCAGCAATCCCTCAAAAACAAACATAATGAAGCCATAGAACACTTAACTTCTGATCTAACTACTATTTTCAGTTGGGGCAGAGAAAACCTTGTTACCTTTAATGCTTCCAAAACCCAATTTCTTCATCTTACTACCCGTTCAGAACTCCCAGAGGACTATCTCTTATTCTTCAACAATACAAAAATGAATCCTTCATCTTCTTTCAATATTCTCGGTGTCTCTTTTTCTTCTGCTCTTACTTGGAAGCACCATATTACCAGTCTTGCTAAGGCAGCCTCCCAGAAGCTGGGTGTGCTCAAGTGCCTCAAGGGGTTCTTTACCCCTGCACAGCATCTTGCTCTGTGCAGGGGCACAGTGCGTTCTTGTATTGAGTATTGCTCACATGTGTGGGGTGGATCGTCTCACACCGCACTCCTAGACAAAGTAGAAAGGAAAGCCTTTCTTATCATTAACTCACGCCCACTCTCCAACTCTCTGCAATCTCTCTCTCTTCGCCGCAATGTTGCATCTCTCTCGCTATTCTATCGCTATTATAATAATCAATGTTCCTCAGAGCTTTCCCAGTGTATACCACCTCCTCTACGTACAGTAGGGTACGTAGTACCCGTCTTGCAACACAATCCCATCCCTACTCTGTGCAACTCTCCAACCCGAGAGTGAAACTTTTTTTCTCAGACTTTCTTCTATTCAACTGCTGAGCTCTGAAACCAGAATCAGTCTTTCCCTCTTTCTATGACTTAAATTGCTTCAAACTCCGTGTGTCCAGGCATTTTGGCTCGAACGTCCCCTGATTTTGGCCCTGTCACTCTTTCAACTCTGGGGGAGGCACTCGATACAGGCAGTTCTGCCTTTTGTCTCCCTCACTCACATAGAAAAAAAAAACATAAAAATATATTATTTACGTTTCCACGATACAAACAAACATTACCACCACCTGACTCAACCACCTTAACAGAGAGAGAGAGAGAGAGAGAGAGAGAGAGAGAGAGAGAGAGAGAGAGAGAGAGAGGTGAGTGAGTGTGTGTGTGTTAGTTACAGAGAGAGGGGGAATAGGGAGTGAGCGAGAGAGAGTGTGTGTGTGTGTGTGTGTGTGTGTGTCTGTGTGTGTGTGTGTGTGTGTGTAATTCACTCACTTGTTCGTCAAGGGGAATCCACGCAATGCGAGCTAAGCTCATTATTATCGCGCCTCCTTAACTAGGAATGTATTACGTGAAATGCATGTTAAGTGTTTATGTATCGTTGGAATGGTTGTGGATGTGTGTGTAGTCTGTATTTTAGCCAATTAGCAACATTTGTAAACTAAGGCTTAGGGTTAATCTGTACGGTACCATTCTCACTACGGTACCAGTCTCACCCGAAGGTTTAGGTTGACCAGTAGCTTAGGTTGACCAGTACGATACCCATCTCACCTTGTAACGATCACCAACGTCACAACTTCGTCCACTTATACCAGGTTCCTATTTATACTGCTAGGTGAACAGAGGCTACACCGTTAGGAGACTTGCCCAAATGTCTCTTCCCCGCCCGGGTCTCGAACCCGGGACCTTCTGGTTGTGAGCCAGACGCGCTATCAGTTACGCCACGGGAAGGTGTGTGTGTGTGTGTGTGTGTGTGTGTGTGTGTGTGTGTGTGTGTGTGTGTGTGAGAGTGAGAGAGAGAGAGAGAGGTGAGTGAGTGTGTGTGTGTGAGTTAGAGAGAGAGAGGAGGGATAGTGAGTGAGTGAGCGAGTGTGTGTGTGTGTGTGTGTGTGTGTATGTGTGAGTGAGTGAGAGAGAGAGAGAGAGGTGAGTGAGCGTGCGTGTGTGAGTTGGAGAGAGAGGAGGGAGTACAAAGGAAATCAAGTAACAACAGGTCTAGTGACCCCTCTAGGCTGCTTGTTCACTGAGGATCAAGTGTCCGAACAGTGGTTTAGAGTGGGTAAGGGGAAATTGGGAAGGGAACTACTGCCCTGGAACTATTGTTCGTGGCAGGATTAGGAAGTTAATAGGGGACAGATGGGTTAGTAACATAACACAGTTATAAGTGATCATTCGTATATCTGGGAAAAATAGAGTAACGTCTTAGTATATATACAGTATATACGCAATAATCCTTGATGAATCTGAGGGGGGAATAAAATAAAGTTATTAATTGACAAACACAGTCAGTCGCGGGTTTGAGGCAAGATATTTGTCTAGGCGAAGTTTAAAAGAATCAACGGTGATGCAGCCTATAACGTCTCGGGGAAGCCCATTCTACAAGTTGACAACTCGAATGAAGAAGAAATTCTTTGATTCGTGCGAGTTAAAAGTTTTACCAATAATTTTGCAACCGTTTCCCCGCGTGTAATTAGATTGGTCGATAGTGAAGAACTTACTACAGTTCATATTGTCGATGCCTTTGATGATTTTGAACACTTGAATTAAGTCGCCTGTTACGTATCTTGATCCTCAAGTGGTTAACTTGATGAAACTAGATAGCACAGAGATATATATTAAGGTATCAGTCAGCTGAAGGCAAAACGAAAGTAAAATCTAATAACATTATTTCCTGTTGTTGCTTCCTTTCCTTTTGGATCTTAGGACTTGGTACCCTTTATTGACTGATACTCTTTAATTATGGAAAAATACTGAAACTAATTAAAGTCATGTAGTATTTATAAAGAATTATTATTTAACCGAAGCTTAGTAGGCTATGGTTATGAACCGAATAAGTTATATCTAAAGAAGGACTATTAATTATATATCAAGTCTTGAAAGATAAATATTAAGGTAAGAATATTTCTGTCTCTTACCCTTTTTGAAATGAATAGATAGTTTTCTTATATCATGTCCTTTTATTTATATATATTTAATGTAGTTATTATTCTTGGTTCTTGTCTTACGTTAATAGTATTATATTATTATTATCAGGATTAATATCAAAGTCACATAAAAAGTTAGATATATATTTAATAATTAGATAAATGTATTTTCTTAACCACGTAACATTGAGGTTTGATTATGAGTAAATTAAGTTACAGGATCGCTTCATAGATTCGATTCAGGTCTCACTCAAATAATATGAAAAGCAAAAATAATATTTTGAAGCTAAAAGAATTTTCTTCAGCTTAGGAAATCACTAGAAGTAACATTAAAACAGCCCTGTTAGTCTAAGGCGATCTTACTAATATGAGACAATAGTATCACCGTACCAGCAATGTAAGCTTAATTAAAATAAAATGAAAGAACTCGTAAGTATTAATATAAAACAATAGTATTACCTTTATCATAACCCAATTACTTAAAGAGTTGCTTTAGTCCACAAGTCAGTCAACTAAAATAGTTAAGTACATAATAGTAGCGTTAACGTTAATTCCCAATCACATATCTCACTAACCAACATAAGTGTTTACACCGAACACACTTAACACACACTTATATAATCTGACTGACAGTCACAATCCCATTATAATACTTCACCCCGTCTTCCTCCAGCTGCAAGTTCACCTTCCCAACTCCAAATGTGACTGATTTGAATGCCCACTACTCGGGTCTTATATACTATGCAATGATGGTGTAGGAACGAATCAGGAGGCGGGGGATGGTGCGCGCCCCAATCACAGCTCCTCTAGTTGCGTAGCAGATGCGTGGTCCAATGGTATCGATCATCGTCATAGCGTCGGGTCATCGAAGTAGTTTGCAGGGTCCCATATGACGGACGCAGGTGTCAAGGTTTGTTTGCTGGTATGCAGGCGAGCTGGTTTCCACTCGCTGGTTCGCTCGCTCGTCTGCTTCGCCGCCAGGGTAATTCGGCACTCCTTCAACTCTTAACTCTAATAAAGATGTATGAGGATTCGCGAAGTGCGGTGAGGGTGAAGGGTGTACTGGGCGATGAGTTCGCAGTCCGTGTTGGAGTCCATCAGGGTTCAGTGTTAAGCCCCCTCCTCTTTTTTATGGTCTTGGAGGCACTGTCTAGAGTTTTTAGAGGCGGACTCCCGTTGGAACTGTTTTATGCAGACGATTTAGTCCTAATAGCTGACAGTATGCAAGATGCTGAGGCCAAATTCAGAGAATGGAGAGAGGGCATGGCAAGCAAGGGTTTAAGAGTCAATATTAACAAACCCAAGGTTATGCATTGTAGATTGAGACGAGGCAATGTGGAAAAGAGCAGTACATACCCATGTGCAGTGTGTGGAAAGGGTGTGGGCGTTAACTCAATTCAATGTAGCATCTGTTGATGTTGGGTACACCATGAGAGTAAGCGCTGTAGTAGAATAAAGGGACCACTGCCGAAGGATAAGTCAGAAATCGAGAAATTTGAGTGCGTAGTGTGCAAAGGCGAGCTTGTGTTAAAGTGATGATCCTGTGGCTGTGAATTTTGGGAATGAGTCACTGGAGCTGGTGAACAAGTTTTGTTACCTCGGAGATACCATCTCTGCCGGTGGTGGGACCGAGGCTGCCACTGTTGCTAGAATTAGATGTGGCTGGGGGAAGTTCAGAGAACTGCTGCCAATCCTGACCATGAAAAGAATACCTCTCCCCCTGAAGGGAAAGGTGTATGCCTAATGTGTTAGAAGTGCAATGACGTATGCCTCAGAAACATGGGCCGTTAAAGTAGAGGATGTCAACAGAATGGAACGTAATGAGATGAGAATGGTGAGATGGATGTGTGAGGCCAGGCTACAGGATAGAATAACAAATGTTGAGCTGAGGAGACGTTTAGGTATAAAGAGTATTAGCGAGGTGATGCGTACAAGTAGACTGGGATGGTATGGACATGTGGAGAGAATGGATGAACAAAATTGGGTGAAAAAATGCAGGTCTCTGATTGTGGAGGGAGCTGCACCAAGGGGTGGACCGAAGTAGACCTGGGATCGGACTATACGTGCCGATCTCAAATCCAAGAACTTGACAAGTGAAGCAGCCCTTAACAGGGTTGCCTGGAACGCCGCCATTAGGACAAGAGACTAAAACTGCACGTATGTGTGGAACACTCAGTCTTAAAATTTGATGTATGTATGTATGTATGTATTCCTATATTTCTTAGTTTCCTCGCTACTCCTCCATCAAGCTAAGAAAAACACCCCCTAGACCCCCCCTCACCCCCTGTCCCGGCCGAAGGCCGGTTCTTCTTATAATTACTGGCTCGCTATCGCTCGCCAGGAAATATTCAACACCTAAATGGCACGATAGGTCTCAAAATTGACAACTAAATGGGATGAAAGGTTTTAAAATCGCCAAACTAATTAGGCAAACATCTTAAAATCTGAAAACTAATGGGGCTTAGCATTAGGGAGAAGGGGGTCCAGAAAAACGGTTTGCCTCCCCTTAACCTCCGTAGTGGTATTGATGTCAGACCTTCTGCCTGCATAGGTTGGAATCCTACCCCTAGCCCTAGCTATTATATGTCAGACCTTCTGCCTACATAGGTTGGAATCCTACCCCTAGCCCTAGCTATTATATGTCAGACCTTCTGCCTACATAGGTTGGAATCCTACCCCTAGCCCTAGCTATTATATGTCAGACCTTCTGCCTACATAGGTTGGAATCCTACCCCTAGCCCTAGCTATTATATGTCAGACCTTCTGCCTACATAGGTTGGAATCCTACCCCTAGCCCTAGCTATTATATGTCAGACCTTCTGCCTGCATAGGTTGGAATCCTACCCCTAGCCCTAGCTATTATATGTCAGACCTTCTGCCTGCATAGGTTGGAATCCTACCCCTAGCCCTAGCTATTATATGTCAGACCTTCTGCCTGCATAGGTTGGAATCCTACCCCTAGCCCTAGCTATTATATGTCAGACCTTCTGCCTGCATAGGTTGGAATCCTACCCCTAGCTATTATATGTCAGACCTTCTGCCTGCATAGGTTGGAATCCTACCCCTAGCTATTATATGTCAGACCTTCTGCCTGCATAGGTTGGAATCCTACCCCTAGCCCTAGATATTATATGTCAGACCTTCTGCCTGCATAGGTTGGAATCCTACCCCTAGCTATTATATGTCAGACCTTCTGCCTGCATAGGTTGGAATCCTACCCCTAGCCCTAGCTATTATATGTCAGACCTTCTGCCTACATAGGTTGGAATCCTACCCCTAGCTATTATATGTCAGACCTTCTGCCTGCATAGGTTGGAATCCTACCCCTAGCCCTAGCTATTATATGTCAGACCTTCTGCCTACATAGGTTGGAATCCTACCCCTAGCCCTAGCTATTATATGTCAGACCTTCTGCCTGCATAGGTTGGAATCCTACCCCTAGCTATTATATGTCAGACCTTCTGCCTGCATAGGTTGGAATCCTACCCCTAGCTATTATATGTCAGACCTTCTGCCTGCATAGGTGGGAATCCTACCCCTAGCCCTAGCTATTATATGTCAGACCTTCTGCCTGCATACTGTAGGTTGGAATCCTACCCCTAGCTATTATATGTCAGACCTTCTGCCTGCATAGGTTGGAATCCTACCCCTAGCTATTATATGTCAGACCTTCTGCCTGCATAGGTTGGAATCCTACCCCTAGCTATTATATGTCAGACCTTCTGCCTGCATAGGTTGGAATCCTACCCCTAGCTATTATATGTCAGACCTTCTGCCTGCATAGGTTGGAATCTTACCCCTAGCCCTAGATATTATATGTCAGACCTTCTGCCTGCATAGGTTGGAATCCTACCCCTAGCTATTATATGTCAGACCTTCTGCCTGCATAGGTTGGAATCCTACCCCTAGCCCTAGATATTATATGTCAGACCTTCTGCCTGCATAGGTTGGAATCCTACCCCTAGCTATTTGGTGGGGAGATTGTAGGCACCAATCGATCAGGGCTAGACCCAGGTGAGGTTATAGGCATGTGATAAAGAGTCGCTGGAACTCCTGTTTCATTTGCTTGGCCTCTCTTACTGATTTTCTTTGTGCCTCATTTACACTGAGAGCAATCCAGCTAGCTCTCACAAACATCTCCTCCTCCTATCCACTTCACTACACTAAACATGCACACCACACTTCATTCCTCCACACCAAAATTAAAAAAACACAAAATGATGAATTTTAGCCCAGCCTCGGAGTCCCCAGGGGGGGGGACCATAAATGTCCCCTCACCCGACCGACCATCCCCTGACGACCCCACACAATTACCTGGACCTCGGCCTGTTACTCTTTCTATTAATTTCTGCAACATTCGCTGACTTTCCTCTAACTTTCACTCTGTTGAGCACCATCTCTCCTCCTACAAACCTGATCTTCTCTTCCTCACCGAAACCCAGGTGTCTGTAGCAACATCCAGCAACCCCTTTTCTGTATCCTCTTACTTTCTCTATCCTAGTTTCAAAGCCAAAGGCGGATGTTGTGCATATGTGCACAACAAACTCACTTGCTCTCGTGTTCCCGATTTCGACTCCTCTGAATTCTCAACTTTATGGCTCAAACTTTCCTGTCATTCTCTTACTAAATATTTCTGTGCTGTCTATCTTTCCCCTAACTCTACCAACTTTCCTAAATTCTTTGACTATCTAAACTCTACAGTGGAACACATTCTATCCATTTCTCCTTTCTCAGAAATCTCCATCTTAGGAGATTTCAACGTTCACCACCGCCAATGGCTCTCCTCTCACACTACTGATCCACCTGGTGAACAAGCCTACGTCTTTTCTATCCTAAATGACCTAGAGCAGTTAGTTCAGCAACCCACCCGTATCCCGATCGCATCGGAGATCGGCCCAACATTCTTGACCTGTTTCTAACTTCTAACCCTTCTTCTTATACTGTCGATCTTTTCTCTCCTTTGGGCTCCTCCGACCATAAACTTATCTCTGTCACCTGTCCTATCTCTCCAGTACAGCCACCCGATCCTCCTAGCCGGCGGCGCTTGTGGCACTTTGGCGCTGCCGACTGGGAGGCTCTTCGGCAGTACTTCTTTGATTACCCATGGAATGATTTCTGCTTCCATGGCCGAGGACCCTCGGAGAGTGCTGAACGCATTACCGAGGTAATCCTATCGGGCATGGAAGCATACATTCCATTCTCTTTCTCTCAGACTAATGCTAAAAAATCTTGGTTTACTCACGCCTGTTCTACTGCTGTCCGCAATAAGGAGGAAGCATTCAAACGGTACCGACGCCTTAAAACTCAAGACTCTCATTCTTCATATGTTTCTGCCCGGAATCAAGCCAAATCTGTTCTTCGACTTGCCAAACACTCTTTCATCAATAATAAATGCACTGAACTATCCAACTCTAGCTCTTCCCAAGCTTTCTGGCATCTAGCCAAAAACCTCTCCAACAATTTCTCTTCCTCGTCTTTCCCTCCCCTTTCCCACTCTGATGGCACAACCATCACTTCTTCCTCTGACAAAGCTAAACTCTTCGCTCAAACTTTTGCTAGAAACTCCACCTTGGATGATTCCGGTGCTATTCCTCCCTCTCCGCCCTCCTCTCTCTTACTTATGCCTAATATCCTAATCTCTTCTAAAGATGTACTTTTTACCCTCTCTGGGCTTAACACTAATAAGGCGTACGGTCCGGACGGTGTTCCTCCTGTTGTTCTCAAAAACTGTGCTTCCGTGCTGACTCCCTGCTTAGGCAAACTCATTCGTCTCTGTCTATCCTCTAACATCTTCCCTTCATGCTGGAAGTTTGCTCACATTCAACCTGTCCCAAAGAAGGGTGACCGCTCTCAACCCTCCAACTATCGTCAAATTGCTCTTATCTCTTGTCTTTCTAAAGTTTTTGAAACTATTCTTGCTTCCAAATTTCTTAAGCATTTCTCTTCTCATAATCTGCTTTCAGATCGCCAGTATGGCTTCCTTAAGGGTCGCTCTACTGGTGATCTTCTTTCATATCTTACTAACTCTTGGTCATCCTCCTTTCGGGACTTCGGTGAGACTTTTTCTATTGCACTAGACATATCGAAAGCCTTCGATAGAGTCTGGCATAAATCTTTAATTTCTAAACTACCCTCCTTCGGTTTCTATCCCTCCATCTGTGCCTTTGTCTCTAATTTCCTTTCCGGCCGTTCCATAGCTGCGGTTGTGGACGGCCATTGTTCACTTCCCACCCTATAAACTCCGGTGTTCCTCAGGGCTCTGTCCTATCTCCTATTCTCTTTCTAATTTTTATAAATGATCTCCTTAACTGTACCTTAATTCCCATCCATTCATACGCAGACGACTCAACCTTACACTACCCATTAGTTTTTCAGAACGCCCCAGCCAGCAGTCCCTCAACGACAAACGTAATGAAGCCATAGAACTCTTAAATTCTGATCTAAATACTATTTCCAATTGGGGCAGAGAAAACCTTGTTAACTTTAATGCTTCCAAAACCCAATTTCCTCCATCTATCTACCCATCAGATCTCCCAGCGGACTATCCCTTATTCTTCAACAATACAAAAATCAACCCTTCATCTTCTCTCAATATTCTTGGTGTCTCTTTTTCTTCTGCTCTCATTTGGAAGGACCATATTACCAGTCTTGCTAAGGCAGCCTCCCAGAAGCTGGGTGTGCTCAACCGCCTTAGGGGGTTCTTTTCCCCTGCACAGCTTCTTGCTCTGTACAGGGGCATAGTGCGCCCTTGTATTGAGTATTGTTCACATGTGTGGGGAGGTTCCTCTCACACCGCTCTCCTAGACAAAGTTGAAAGGAAGGCCTTTCGTATCATTAACTCCCGTCCACTCACCAACTCTCTGCAATCTCTCTCTCTCTCCGCCGCAATGTTGCATCTCTCTCGCTATTCTATCGCTACTATAATAATCAGTGTTCCTCAGAGCTATCCCAGTGCATACCACCTCCTTTACGTAGGCCACGTGGTACCCGTCTTGCAACTCAATCCCACCCCTACTCTGTGCAACTCTCCAACCCAAGAGTGAAAACGTTACTCTCAAACTTTCTTCTACTCAACATCTGAGCTCTGGAACTCTCTCCCAGAATCAGTCTTTCCCTCTTCCTACGACTTAAATTGCTTCAAGCTCCGTGTGTCCAGGCATTTTGGCTCGAACGTCCCTTGATTTTGGCCCTGTCACTCTTTCAACTATGGGGGAGGCACTCGCTATAGGCAGTTATGCCTTTTGCCTCCCTCAATCACATAGACAAAAAAAAAAAAAAAAAAAAAAAAAAAAAAAAATATGTCGGACCTTCTGCCTGCATAGGTTGGAATCCTACCCCTAGCCCTAGCTATTATATGTCAGACCTTCTGCCTGCATAGGTTGGAATCCTACCCCTAGCTATTATATGTCAGACCTTCTGCCTGCCGTTGGAATCCTACCCCTAGCCCTAGCTTAATGTCAGACCTTCTGCCTGCATAGGTTGGAATCCTACCCCTAGCTATTATATGTCAGACCTTCTGCCTTCATAGGTTTGAATCCTACCCCTAGCCCTAGCTATTATATGTCAGACCTTCTGCCTGCATAGGTTGGAATCCTACCCCTAGCTATTATATGTCAGACCTTCTTCCTGCATAGGTTGGAATCGTACCCATAGCCCTAGCTATTATATGTCAGACCTCCTGCCTGCATAGATTGGAATCCTACCCCTAGCTATTATATGTCATTCGTGCATATGGAATCCTATAGCCCTAGCTATTATATGTCAGACTTCTGCCTGCATAGTTGGAATCCTACCCTAGCCCTAGCTATTATATGTCAGACTTCTCCTGCATAGGTGGAATCCTACCCTAGCTATTATATTCAGCCTTCTGCCTGCATAGGTTGGAATCCTACCCCTAGCTATTATGTCACTTCTGCCTGCATAGGTTGGAATCCTACCCCTAGCCCTAGCTATTATATGTCAGACCTTCTGCCTGCATAGGTTGGAATCCTACCCCTAGCTATTATATGTGAGACCTTCTGTCTGCATAGGTTGGAATCCTACCCCTAGCTATTATATTCAACCTTCTGCCTGCATAGGTTGGAATCCTACCCCTAGCTATTATATGTAATTGCCTGCAGAGGTGGGAACTCTCGTATTATATGTCAGACCTTCTGCCTGCATAGGTTGGAATCCTACCCCTAGCATTATATGTAAACCTTCTGCCTGCATAGTTGGAACCTACCCCTAGCTATTATATGTCAGACCTTCTGCCTGCATAGGTTGGAATCCTACCCTAGCTATTATATGTCAGACCTTCTGCCTGCATAGGTGGAATCTTAGCCCTAGCTATTACATGTCAGACCTTTCTGCCTGCATACTAGGTTGGAATCCTACCTAGCTATTATATGTCAGACCTTCTGCCTGCATAGGTTGGAATCCTACCCCTAGCTATTATATGTCAGACCTTCTGCCTGCATAGGTTGGAATCCTACCCCTAGCCCTAGCTATTATATGTCAGACCTTCTGCCTGCTATTGGAATCCTACCCTAGCTATTATATGTCAGACCCTTCTGCAAGGTGGAATCCTACCCTAGCCCTACTATATGTCAGACCTTCTGCCTGCATAGGTTGGAATCCTACCCCTAGCTATTATATGTCAGACCTTCTGCCTGCATAGGTTGGAATCCTACCCCTAGCCCCAGCTATTATATGTTTGCTATCAAATAAACACCTTGTCCTACTTAGGGGAGCCAGATTTCGATTAAGGGAACACGGTTAAGTTTTTGGGCGATTTTTGCATGTATTCATTATTTTTTATACTTTCCTCCCTGAAATAAAAAAAAAAAAAAAAACGTCCAATAGATTCCCCTTCTAGATTAATTTTTTACATTTTTTCGGTAGAAAAATGTCCCGGCCAAAGGCCAGTTCTTCTAGCATTACAGGCTCACTATCGTTCGCCAGGGAAAAAATCGACACCTAAATAGTACGAAAGGTCTAAATATTGACGACGAAATGGAGCGAAAGGTATTAAAATCGACTAAATAATGGGGCAAACATCTTAACGTCTGAAAACTAATGGGGCTAAACATAAGGGAGAAAGAGGTCCAGAAAACCGGCCCATCTCCCCTTAAGGAGACTGTCAGTCCTCTACTGGAGTTGAGGTTGGAGGGAAACACAGGTAGAAGTATCAGATTCCTCCTTTTAAGGAGAGACAGACCGATTTTTTTTGGTCTATTAATTCATATATTTCTTAGTTTTCTCGCTAGACCTCCATCAAGCTTAGAAAAACACCCCCTAGACCCCCCTTCAAGATAGCCCCCCCTAACCCCTTCAAGATAACACCCCCTAGACCCCCCTTCAAGATAAACCCCCCTATACCCCCCTTCAAATAACACCCCAGACCCCCCTTCAAGATAACACCCCCTAGAAAGATTTCAGATAAACACATGGATACGACCCCCCTTCAAGATAAACACCCCCTAATCCCCCTTCAAGATAAACACCCCCCAGACCCCCCTCAAGAGAAACACCCCCTAGATAGACCCCCTTCAAGATAAACACCCCCTAGACCCCCTTCAAGATAAACACCCCCTAGTCCCCCCTTCAAGATAAAAGATAAACACCCCCTACTCCCCCGTTCCAAGATAACCCCCCCCCTAGTCCCCCCTTTCAAGATAAACACCCCGTAGACCCCCCTTCAAGATAAACACCCCGTAGACCCCCCTTCAAGATAAACACCCCGTAGACCCCCTTTCAAGATAAACACACCCCTAGACCCCCCTTCAAGATAACACCCCCTAGACCCCCCTTCAAGATAAAAACACCCCTAGACCCCCTTCAAGATAAACACCCCCTAGACCCCCCTTCAAGATAAAACACCCCCTAGACCCCTCTTCAAGATAAACACCCCCTAGACCCCTCTTCAAGATAAACACCCCCTAGACCCCTCTTCAAGATAAACTCCCCCTAGACCCCTCTTCAAGATAGACCCCCTTCAAGATAAACACCCCCTAGACCCCCTTCAAGATAAACACCCCCTAGACCCCCCTTCAAGATAAACACCCCCTAGACCCCCCTTCAAGATAAACACCCCCTAGACCCCCCTTCAAGATAAACACCCCCTAGACCCACCTTCAAGCGAACACACCCCCTAGACCCCCCTTCAAGCTAAAACACCCCCTAGACCCCCCTTCAAGCTAAACACCCCCTAGACCCCCTTCAAGATAAACACCCCCTAGACCCCCCTTCAAGATAAACCCTAGACCCCCCTTCAAGATAAACACCCCCTAGACCCCCCTTCAAGATAAATCTGTACAATTTTCGGTAGAAAAATGTCCCAGCCGAAGGCCTGTTCCTCTTAAAATGGCAGGCTCGCTATCGCTCGCCAGGAAATAATCGACACCTAAATGGTACGAAAGGTCTTAAAATTTACAACAATATCGGGCGAAAGGTGTTAAAATTGCCAAACTAATGGGCCGAACGCCTTATAATATAAAAAAATGGGGCTAAACATGAGGGAGAAGGAGGTCCAGAAAAACGGTCTGCCTCCCCTTAACTTTGGAATCCTAGCCCTAGCTATTATATAAGTGTAATTTGTACCGCGATGTCTTATTAATTCTATTCTTGTTATATTTACACTATTTTGCGTAGTTTAAGAAGGGTTTGTGGTAGTCAAATGGGTTAAGGGAGATAGTCAGAAGCCTGTTATGTCCACCAACCTTTAACTGTCTTCGTGGTGCGATGTATAAGGTGTTGATTTTCGGTGTGAGCATCCTGGGTTCGAATCCACGGACTGCCACATGTGTTTGTAAATTTCATTAATCGATTTTAGGAGTATGGTTGGTTGTTGGAAGGAACATAATAATTGGTGGAGGCCCTTTTGAAACTGAATAACATTCTCTAATAGTAGCCAGAATAAAGTTAGAAGTCTCCGGTACGGAAGGGTACAGAGTGTCCGAATATCCTCAAGAAAGACAATAGTAACCCTTTTAATGGGAGATGGGTCTTTTTTATGGTCCCCCTTCTTCGTCATGGTTAGCCCGATTCTTTTCAGATTATAAGACTTCTGTCCCATTAGTTTGGTGATTTTGAGACCCTTCGCCCCATTTGTTTTTCAATATTAAGACCATGTCATTTAGGTGTCATTTTTTTCCTGGCGAGCGATAGCGAGCCTGTAATTTAAGAGAAACCGGCCTTCGGCCGGAACATTTTTCTATCGAAAAATGTACAAATATATCTTGAAGTTTTCTATCGAAAAATGTACAAATATATCTTGAAGGAGGGTCTTGGACTGGTATTTTTTAAAGCTTGATGGAGGTCTACGGGGGAAACTAATACAATAATACAAAATACGGATATAAGCAAATAAATACGCCCATCCCCTCATAATTCCCACAGATTTTCCCTCTAATGCTCGGTTCACACATGCATGAATTAACGTCCCCGTCCGGCCACGACCCCTTAATTCGCCCCACGACCCCTTAATTCGCCTGCATAGGATGCGTATTCCTTTTATTTTTACATCATGTTTTAACTATAGTTTTGTTTTCGGTTTTATATGTTTTTTTGTGTTTATTATAAACTTGGATGGTATTACGATACACGCCACGGGATTGTGGAATTGTGTTTATTACTAGTTGGTGTTTTTTCCTATGGGTAGGAATTTTATTTTATTTTATTTTTCTACAATTGTGTATGTGTGATTTTTCCCTAGGATTTTTTTTGCAGCTGTATATTTTAGTTTTTCACCTTGTTTTTCTGTCAGTATTACTTTGCTTTGTTAATTGTATTACTCCAAACTTCATTGCATATTGGGTTTTTATTCTTTTTGGGTTTCTTATTGAGATTTTGTTTGAAGATAATACCTACCGGTATAGTATTATTCTTTTTGCAATTCTCTTTGTTCATTATCTTAGCAATTATGTTTGCTTTGTTCAATTTTTATTCCGTTCTTTATAATTTTACTATAACTTTTAATTTTTTTAACAAAATACTTTGAAAATTTCCACTTCCACTTTCAATGTTTGTCTTCAATTTAATGTTTTTTTAAACTTCTTGAACTTCCGTCTGCCTCGTCAGTACTGTTTTCCAGACTATTAAGCCTACCTTGGCATCTGTAGTCACCCAGGCACTGTTCGTGTGACCAATGATGAACTTGTGTTGTAGAGGTGCTGCGAGATGACCAAAGGTGGCGAGAGGTAGCGAGAGAGGGATGGAGTTCGTTGATTCAAACCTTACTCACTTTAACTATAAATTATTTTACTCTCATATAATTTTAAGTGCTTGCCTTGCGGTGGGTACGCAAGGATTTAGTGGGGGCGTATTACATCTCAAGATTGTATTATATGCTATGCAATCATTATAACCATCTATCATATATTTTTAAACTAATATACTTCTATGATTGATCTAATGAAGGCAACTGTACAATCTCGAGGTTATCCATTGTAACTCCCTGGTCAGTGATGAGGAATCAGCTCACTGCTTACACCTTTAAAGCTTACCTCAACACTCCTGATACCTCTCCACACTGTAACCATGTGATAGAAGGGGTCTTGGTAAATTTCCATCATTCTAAGGGGTGTGGCAGAGCAGCAGAGCTAAGAGGTAGGGAGGAGTTAGGACGACAGATAGATTCTAACCACAGGCCAGAGTTCCCTCTCAATATCGGGGTTTCTATCTCACATACTTAAGTTTAGTACTCTGTATATTATTTCAGTTTGTACTTGAATATACATCAAAGTGGTTTTGGACCAGAGATCTTTATTTTCCCCTTTACCTGTATATAATATACTGTATGCATAAGGTATAAGTGGGATGGTGGCAGCGATACAATTATCTGCCTAATCTATTAGCCCGGCAAGTGCGGGAAGACTCTTAAGAGTTTCTCCGGGGCGACTGCGGGAAGACGCTTAAGATCCTGGGCCTAAAAAAATCCATTTAAAACACCCCAAAAAAACTTGAACCTTTTTTTTTTTTTTTTTTTTTCCCTGGGTCATGCCAAATATCACTCCTCCACATCCCCTCCTTCTCCCCCCCCCCCCCCCTCTTTCAGTTATCACCTATTTTCCCTGTTATTCCCTTATTCTGTGGTCTATTTTCGTGCTAACATTAGCGAGTTGCAAGCAGGGCATTGTCATCACTGTTACCAAGCGAGTGCAAGAGAGAGAGAGAGAGAGAATCGATCGACAGTCTCTCTCCAGACGTGGGGAAAAGTGGAGGGGGGGGAGGTTGCCTCAGCCATAAATTATGTAACTCCCGGCCTGTATCGCCGATTTTGACCATCCAAACGCGGTTTCCACTTGTTTTATTGCTGTAATAGGTTAATACCTTTATAATCAACCTAAAATAGGCGCATATGGATAAGTATTAATGCTATTTATGGTAAAATAACGATGTTAGTGATGGGAACAGCTCAAATACGTGCGCACAGGCGTGTGGTGTCTTATACCCCCCATGCGCACATCTTAGGTTAATCTATCATCATCGAGCAGAGAGAACGGAAAGCTGAGATCAACCTATCTTCAATCAACCTATAACTAAAACATAATATCTACATTTCTTAAGGATATCGACACCATTAGTCATCCTTAGATAGAGTCAACAGCTAAACCAAGATAGGATCGTACCTCTAAACGCCTTCCTAATCTTATTACCCATACTTACAGTGACTGTCAAAAGTCATACGTAACAGCAAGGACGCCGACAAAATCGCCTATGGTCAGTACACGGACATGCGGTGTCGCCAGCTCACGTGACGCAACGGTGACACATCGCCGACTCTCCTTCCAAAATTTTTTTGCCGCCGTTCTCATCCTGTTCGTCGGCGTCTAGATGCCGCCAGTCGACGTCTAGAAGCAGTCTGTCGGCGTCTAGACGTCGACTGCTCCCGTGGGTGTCCCGGCCTGACACGTTTTATGGCAGTTGCCCCGGCCCACGCCGACCATTTTATGCATGCACAAAATGTTCGCCGTCTCCCGCCCTGTGTCCCGTGTGCTGGCGACACCACACATCCCTGTACCGACCATAGGCGATTTTGCCGGCGTCCTTGCCCGTTTGCAGTCGAATTAAGAGGTCGGGGCCAGATGGACGTTAATTCGTGTATGTGTGAACCGAGCTTAAAGCAAGTGTCACACTATGCCGATTTAAGTGCCGACACTCCACGACTTAAGGAGTGGCGATACAAGGGGGAGACCACTGCCGAGTATCGTGGGTGATCGAGGGACAGGACGCCCACGGCGGGCAGTATGGATGGGCACGCCGCCTAACGGCAACTGGACGGGGTCGAGCGGCAACCATGCAAGACCTAAGGAAGATAAATGACGCCGCTGGGGCGGCGTCATGCGCCATAGCGCGCAAACTGGTTGGCGACAATGCTCTTGACGAGCGGCGCCTATAGGAGGTAGGGCGGCGCCGATAGATACTACGGCGGCGATGGACAGCCACCCTGTCACACTGAATCCCTACTCAGTCACACTTGATCCCGACCGAGGCAAACCAGTCCGTCGGAGGCGACGTGTGTGTGTGTGTGTGAAGGGGGGGGGGGGATTAAGCTTGAGGTCTAGGGAGGAAACTAAAAGCATAATAAAAAGATCCATAAATGAGCAAATAAATACACCCATCTCCCCTTAATTAAGTGGTTCTTTGAGTAATTGGTAAAACAAGGTCATCTATAGTTAACCCTTTCAGTACCGGTGACGTATTTCTCGTTATAGTCTGGCAACTATTAGGTTATTGTATTATGCTTATGAAGGGTCTGTAGCAATCACACAACCTCCATTCCTCTCATTTATCTCTCTTAACTCCCACAGACCATTCTTAAGCTGCATAAAATCGTCTAAGTATGGCAGAACTAAGGTAAAACAGATGCCACCGCTATTGAAAGGGTTTATAGATAGTCACTCGTTGATGGGATCGGATTAAGGGGACAGTGGTGATTTTTGGGGTCTATTTACTTATATATACATTTATTTTTTAGTTACCTCGTTAGACCTCCATCAAGCTTAAAAAAAACACCCCCAAAACCCTTTATCAACGATGTCTCGTGCGACGTTGCCAGGTCGCGGACTCACGGTATGCCCCCCCCTATGACGCCGCCTGGCCATTACCGGGTCGCTGCCTAACGGCGACCTACCTTATAAGCGGCGTCTGACGCGGACAGGTCGATGCCCTTGTACCGTCTGACGCCTACTGGACGCCGCCCGACGCCACCCGCCTACCGCCCCCGTTCCGTCAATTTACTAGCCGCCAACTCAGCTCATGAGAGTTGTTCGTGTCGAACTTTTCCTGAGGCCCCTGACGACCTCTCCCGACGGCTCTCTTGAGTCGGCGCCCACCCACGTCGCGCGGCCATGTAGGCAAAAAACCTGCTCTCGACCCTTAAGTTGTGGAGCGTCGGCACTTAAATCGGCATAGTGTGACACTTGCTTAAGCTGCATAAAATAGTCTAATGCTTACCTGTCTATAGAGATACAGACGAGGATGAACGATGACAAGTAGTGACCGAATATCCTGAAGAAAGAGAACAGTCTGCAGAGCCCCTCCCCCGCCACCCACTGTACGGTAGCCGCCCAACCAACCTCCACGGGTATCATCACTGTGGTTACCTGGGGAACAGGAAGGAATAGATTAATAGTAAATAGGTTTGTTGGTACCCCACTTAAACCTAACCCACTGAGAATTATCCACAACTTAAAGTACTAATGATGTTCAAACACTCTAGCCCCAAGAGTTCCCAAGTGGATAATAACCTAGGTCAAGTGTCAAGGTCAACAATGGTGAGATGGCGGGGGCTATCCCACCACCAAACGCGGCTTTCTAGGGGCTTTCCTAGCTGATGCCGAGAGGATTGGATTCTAGTCATTTGGTGATGGACTGGTCTATCAGAGTCAGAGTTGAGCATTATCTGCCATACCCATAGCTTACTCTGATTGTTCCTTTCGCATATTATATATTTTCTAGATCTTAAGTGGCTGCGTCTCATCCATGGATTAACCTCTCTACTGCCAACCTAGAGGTTGGCAGACTGGGAGCCAAAGCGCCACATTTTTCCTTCGGCCCTCAACTTTGCCTTCATAATTGTTAAGGGGTGGGGGTTTGGCGTCCCGGGCGTTTCCGCACAGTCCTCAGCTCCTCGCCTGGGAGGGGCTTCGGTCACCTGGGCATTCTTAGTGGTAAAGCAGGGAGGGTTATGTGGGGGCGCTCGGTTATGGCTTTGGCCTTGCTCGCGACCTTGGGGCTGTTTGGTCAGACAGCCTGGGGAACAACAACAACAACAACAATGGTGATATGGATGTGTGGGGCCAAACTGCAAGATAGAATATGTAGTGAAGAGCTGAGGAGTTGGTATCAGAGATGAGATATGTACCAGCAGGCTTTGATGGTTTGGAAATGTGGAGAGGATGGATTAACTAAGTTGGACGAAAAGATGCAAGTCCGTGAACGTGGAGGGAGCTGCAATATGGGGTAGACCAAAAAGATGTGGGATCAGACCATACAGTCTGATCTTGAATTAAGTATCCTGACAAGTGAGGTAGCTCTGAATAGGGCTGCCTGGAGGGCCGCCATTAGGACATGGGACCAGAACTGTACTTTATGTGCAGAGCTCGGTATTCAAATGTATGTATGTATAAAGGTTCCTTGAGCCAGGCTATAGCTGCATCAAAAGAATATCAATAAGCTGACCCAACCCACCATCTTTTCATTAACCCGTTCAGTACCAGTTTCGTTCCTTTCATTTTATACTGGCTAATAGAAAAACAAAATCAGTTTTTAAGGGCCTCCAGCAATTAACAGGCTTCGAACTATCTTAATTAACCCTTTTTACTACCACACATCCTTCTTAAGCTGCACAAAATTGTCTACATATAGCAATAATATAATTAAGAAGACAGTAGGTTGTTAGTGATATGAGTCAACTGTACCATGGCTGGATGTGGCTGGGTAGTCAAATCACCAATATGGTACTCCAAGATTCCTTATCATTATATTTACTGAACACTTACAATGTCTGCCACATTCTACACTACACCCCCCCCCCCATCTCTCTCTCTCTCTCTCTCTCTCTCTTTCACTTGTAACCTAATTGTAATTAATGGGTTGAAACACACATACACCCATTATATACTATATATATATATATATATATATATTTATATTTATATATATATATATATATATTAACACAAGCTAAACATTTAGTTATAGTTTTTGTTGAACACACACATTGAAGCAAAGTTGGTGGGGGGGGTTATTGATGCAGCGAGGTTACCATACTCACTCACTCACTCTCACTCTCTCTCTCTCTCTCTCGTGCAATGATAGAGAAAACAAATATAAAGGAGTACCAAAGGAAGTCAAGCAACAACAGGTCTAGCGACCCCTCGAGGTTGCTTACTCTCTAAATCACTGCTGTTCAAAGTGTCCAACATTGGTTCAGAGTGGGTAAGGGACAATTGGAAAGGGAAGCACTGCATTAAGACTAATATCCTTTGCAGGGTTAGGAGATGTTAGTTAGAACAATTTGGGTTAATAACATAACACAAAGTATCTGAGAAAAAGGTAATTTATTTACAAATGCAATCAGTCGCGGTTTTAAGGTGAGGGGTTTGTCTAGACGATGCTTAAAGGAATCAACGGTGCTGCAGTCTATAACGTCTCCAGGAAGCCCATTCCACAAATTCACAACTCGATTGAAAACATTTGTCTTAGACTCGTGCGAATTAAAAGATTTACCAATAAATTTGCAACCATTTCCCCGTGTGTAGTTTGATAGGTTGATCGTAAAGGGCTTATTACAGTTCATATTGTCGATAACTTTAATGATTTTGAAGACTTGAATGAGGTTACCACTCAATCTGCGTTGGGTTACAGGAAATAAACTTTATTCTCCAAGACGCTCCTCGTATGGTTTGTTTCTTATATTAGGTATAATTTTAGTAACTCTACGTTGAACTCGTTCAAGTTTATCGATATGTTTTTGGTAATAAGGGAACTAGGATTGAACGCAAGAGAGAGAGAGAGAGAGAGAGAAGTTGGTGGTGCGGTAATGGAGAAAATATTGATACAGAAGATAGAAAAGTGTGTGAGTGTGTATGTGTATGTATGTATGTGTGTGTGCGTTAGTGTATATGTGTGTGTGTGTGTGCGTTAGTGTATGTGTGTGTGTGTGTCTGTCTGTTTGTGTGAGTATGTATGTGTGTGTGTATGTGTGAGTGTTTGTGTATGTGTGTGTGTGTAAGTGTGTGTATATATTGTTACGTATCTTGATCCTCAAGTGGTTAACTTGATGAATCTAGATAGCACAGAGATATATATTAAGGTATCAGTCAGCTGAAGGCAAAACAAAAGTAAAATCTAATAAAATTATTTCCTGTTGTTGCTTCCTTTCCTTTTGGATCTTAGGACTTAGTATCCTTTATTGACTGATACTCTTTAATTATGAAAAATACTGAAACTAATTAAAGTCATGTAGTATTTATAAAGAATTATTATTTAACCGAAGCTTAGTAGGCTATGGTTATGAACCGAAGAAGTTATATCTAAAGAAGGACTATTAATTCTATAAAAAGTCTTGAAAGATAAATATTAAAGTAAGAATATTTCTGTCTCTTACCCTCTTTGAAATGAATAAATAGTTTTCTTATATGTCCTTTTCTTTATATTTAATGTAATTATTCTTGGTTCTTGTCTTACGTTAACAGTATTATATTATTATTATTATCAGGATTAATATCAAAGTCACATAAAAAGTTAGATATATATTTAATAATTAGTTAAATGTATTTCTTAACCACGTAACATTGAGGTTTGATTAAGAGTAAATTAAGTTACAGGATCGCTTCATAGATTCGATTCAGGTCTCACTCAAATAATATGAAAAGCAAAAATAATATTTTGAAGCTAAAATAATTTACTTCAGCTTAGGAAATCACTATAAGTAATATTAACACAGCCATGTTAGTCTAAGGCGATATTACTAATACGAGACAATAGCATCACCGTTAAGCAATGTAAGCTTAATTCAAAGAAAATGAAAGAACTCGTAAGTATTAATATAAAACAATAGTATTACTTTAATCATAACCCAATTACTTAAAGAGTTGCTTTAGTCCACAAGTTAGTCAACTAAAATAGTTAAGTACATAATAATCGCGTTAACGTTAATTCCCAATCAAATAGTTAAGCACATAAATAGTAGCGTTAACGTTAATTCCCAATCAAATAGTTAAGTACATAATAGTAGCGTTAACGTTAATTCCCAATCAAATAGTTAACGGTTAAGTACACAATAATAGCGTTAACGTCCCAATCACATATCTCACTAACCAACATAACGTAAGTGTTTACACGGAACACACTTAACACACATATATAATCTGACTGACAGTCACAATCCCATTATAATACTTCACCCCGTCTTCCTCCAGCTGTAAGTTCACCTTCCCCAACTCCAAATGAGACTGATTTGAATGCCCACAACTCGGGTCTTATATACTAAACAATGATGGTGTAGGAACGAATCAGGAGGCGAGTGATGGTGCGCGCTCCTATCATAGCTCCTCGAGTTGCATAACAGGTGCCTGGTCCACTCACAGCTCCTGGCGTCGATCATACGTCATAGCGTCGGGTCATCGAAGTAGTTTGCAGGGTCCCCTATGACGCACGCAGGTGTGAAGGCTTGTTTGCTGGTATGCGGGCGAGCTGGTTTCCCACTCGCTAGCCTGCTTCGCCGCTTGGGTAGTTTGAAACTCCTTCAACTCTAATTCTAACTCTTAAATTAACATACAGGGCTCCGTATGTCAGAATATGTATGTGTGTGTGTTTTGTATGCATGTGTTTGAGTATGTGTGTGTGTGTCTGTCTGTGTGTGTGTGTGTTTGTATACGTGTATATGTGTATGTGTGTGTGTGTGTGTTCATCTGTATCTCAGTATGTGAGTGGGGAGGGGGGGGAGAGGAGCAGTGAATGTGTGTGTGTGTTTCCATGTGTGTGTGTGTGTGTGTGCGTATCAGTATCTTTGTGTGTGTATGTGTGGCGGGGGTAGGGAGGTCGGGGGGGGGGGGGAGGGGGGATTTGTGTGTTTGTGTGTACGTGTATCTGTATCTCTGAATATACGTGTTTGTGTGTGTAAGTGTGTGGGTGGGTGTGTGTGTGAATGTGTGTGTGTCTTACGGAAATAGTTTCAGTGGCGAATCGTAACGGGGTCTGGAGTCCACAAAACCAATCCAATCATTATCAGGAATTTGTGGTATTGCATTTGTTTTCTGTTGTCTGGCTATTATTAACCCTTGTTTAGCGGGGCCGGACTTAAGTCGGTCTAGAGAAGAAAGGTCTATGTGGCGGGGCCCGACTTAAGGCGGTCTGCAATTTGAGCACATAATTGACTCTGAGAGAGAGACGAGCGGTGGGAGGAGCATAGGTTCACTCTGACCGCTCGGCACGGTCCCCGCACCGCAACTAACCTCCCCTCCTCACTCATCCTCAACCATTACCTCGCTAGACAGGGAATTATGTAAGGAAATTACCTTATTTTAGCGATTTTTCCTTCGTGTTGCACGATCGTTGCAAGAGAACCAGTGGTCATAGAAGGATGGTTCTGGTGTCATTGGAAAGATAAATTTACGCCCTTTAAGGGATACATAATTGTATTACGCTCTGGCTCTTGTTTATGCATGAAAAAGAGCACGGAAACAAGGTCATTTAGGGTAAAAACACCCGCTTGCCAGGTAGTAGAAGTTACCGACCTACCGCTCGTGGAGTATTAAACGATTTTAATCAGAATAGTATAGTATAGTATAGTACATGGACACCTAAGTGGCACAAAAGGTCTTATTGTAACTCCTTGTAAATATGTAACTTTCTGTAACTCCCGTGTAACTCCTTGTAACTCCCTGTAATGATGAGTAACTCCTTGTGACTCCCTGTAACGATGTGTAACTTCCTGTAGCTCCTTGCAACTCCCTGTACCTCCGTGTTAACTCCCTGTAACTCCATGTATCTCCGTGTAACTCCCTCTAACTCTGTGTAACTCCCTGTAACTTCTTGTAACTTCATCTATCTCCCTGTAACTCCTTGTAGCTCCTTGAAACGCCCTATAACTCCTTGAAATCCCTGTTAACTCCCCATAACTCCTTGTAACTCCCCATAATTCATTGTAACTCAATGTAACTCCTTGTAAGTCCTTTTAACTCCCTGTAACTCCCTATGACTCCCTGTAACTCCTTGTACCTCCCTATAACTCCCTGTACCTCCCTATAACTCCTTGCAACTCTACGTAGCTCCTTGTAACTCCCTGTAACTTATTGTAATTTATTGTAACTCCCTGTAACTTATTGTAACTCCCTGTAACTCCCTGTAACTCCCAGTAACTCTCTGTAACTCCTTGTAACTCCCAGTAACTCCTTGTAACTCCCTGGAAGTCCCGGTAACTCCTTGTAGCTCCCTGTAGCTTCTTGTAACTCCCTGTATAGGCTACCCTTGTAACTTTATGTAACTCCCCGTAACTCCCTATAGCTCCTTGTAACTCCACGTAAAACCCTGTAACTATGTGTAGCTCCCTGTAACTCCGTGAAACCCCCTGTAACTCTGTGTAATTTCCCGTAACTTCCTGTAACTCCCTATAACTCCTTGTAGCTCCCTATAGCTCCTTGTAACTCCATGTAGCTCCCTATAATTCCATGTAGCTCCCTGTAACTCCCTGTAACTCCTTGTACCTCCCTATAACTCCTTGTACCTCCCTATAACTCCTTGTAACTCCCTATAACTCCTTGTAACTCCTTGTACCTCCCTATAACTCCTTGTAACTCTCAGTAACTCTCTGTAACTTCCAGTAACTCCCTGTAACTCCCTGCAACTCCTTGTACCTCCCAATAACTCTCTGTAGCTCCTTGTAACTCCTTGAAACTCCTTGTAACTCGCTGTAACCCCCCTTATCTTTGAAGTCTGTACCTCTGAAGACATTCTGAGATATCCTAACAGCCCCATCTTGATTGTGTCTATGCTGTACGTCTGTCTGTCTGTGTGAGTGTGTGAGGTCGTTGCGTGTGTACCTGTGTGTCAATGTGGGTATGTGTGTGTGCGTGTGAGTTTGTATATGTTAATGTGTGTATGAGTGTGTATGTATGTGTGTGTGTGTGTCTGTCTGCCTATGTGTGTGTGTGTCTGTATACAGTATAAGTGTGTGAGTGAGTGTTTTGTGTGTGTATACTGTAGGTCTCTCTATCCGTGTATATTTTATGATGTAATAAGCTGCTTTATCAACTGAATGTCTGTTTTACTACCATGTATTTTTGTTTTATTTATTTTTTCTATGTTATTGAGGGAGGCAAAAGGCAGAACTGCCTTTAGCGAGTGCCTCCCCCATAGTTGAAAGAGTGACAGGGCCAAAATCAAAGGACGTTCGAGCCAAAATGCCTGGACACACAGAGTTTGAAGCAATTTAAGTCGTAGGAAGAGGGAAAGACTGATTCTGGGAGAGAGTTCCGAGCTCAGCTGTTGAGTAGAAGAAAGACGGAGAGTAATGTTTCACTCTCGGGTTGGAGAGTTTCACAGAGTATGGGTGGGATTGAGTTGCAAGACGGGTACCATGTGCCCTACGTAAAGGAGGTGGTATACACTGGGAAAGCTCTGAGGAACACTGATTATTATAGTAGCAATAGAATAGCGAGAGAGATGCAACATTGCGGCGGAGAGAGACAGATTGCAGAGAGTTGGTGAGAGGACGGGAGTTAATGATACGAAAGGCCTTCCTTTCAACTTTGTCTAGGAGAGCGGTGTGAGAGGAACCTCCCCACACATGTGCACAATACTCAATACAAGGACGCACTATGCCCCTGTACAGAGCAAGAAGCTGTGCAGGGGAAAAGAACCCCCTTAGGTGGTTGAGCACACCCAGCTTCTGGGAGGCTGCCTTACCAAGACTGGTAATATGGTCCTTCCAAATGAGAGCAGAAGAAAAAGAGACACCAAGAATATTGAGAGAAGATGAAGGATTGATTTTTGTATTGTTGAAGAATAAGGGATAGTCCGCTGGGAGTTCCTTACGGGTAGATAGATGGAGAAATTGGGTTTTGGAAGCATTAAAGGTAACAAGGTTTTCTCTGCCCCAATTGGATATAGTATTTAGATCAGAATTTAAGAGTTCTATGGCTTCATTACGTTTGTCGTTGAGGGATTGCTGGCTCGGGCGTTCTGAAAAACTAATGGAGTAGTGTAAGGTTGAGTCGTCTGCGTATGAATGGATGGGAATTGAGGTACAGTTGAGGAGATCATTTAAATAAATTAGAAAGAGAATAGGAGATAGGACAGAGCCCTGAGGAACACCGGAGTTTATAGGGTGAGGAAGTGAACGATGGCCGTCCACAACCGCGGCTATGGAATGGCCGGAAAGGAAATTAGAGACAAAGGCACAGATGGAGGGATAGAAACCGAAGGAGGGTAGTTTAGAAATTAAAGATTTGTGCCAGACTCTATCGAAGGCTTTCGATATGTATAGTGTAATAGAAAAAGTCTCACCGAAGTCCCGAAAGGAGGATGACCAAGAGTTAGTAAGATATGAACGAAGATCACCAGTAGAGCGACCCTTAAGGAAGCCATACTGGCGATCTGAGAGCAGATTATGAGAAGAGAAATGCTTAAGAAATTTGGAAGCAAGAATAGTTTCAAAATCTTTTGAAAGACATGAGATGAGAGCAATTGGATGATAGTTGGAGGGTTGAGAGCAGTCACCCTTCTTTGGGACAGGTTGAATGTGAGCAAACTTCCAGCATGAAGGGAAGACGTTAGAGAATAGACAGAGACGAAAGAGTTTGCCTAGGCAGGGAGTCAGCACGGAAGCACAGTTTTTGAGAAAAACAGGAGGAACACCGTCCGGACCGTACGCCTTATTAATATTAAGCCCAGAGAGGGTAGAAAGTACATGTTTAGAAAAAATTAGGATATTAGGCATAAGTAAGAGAGAGGAGGGTGGAGAGGGAGGAATAGCACTGGCATCATCCAAGGTGGAGTTTCTAGCAAAAGTTTGAGCGAAGAGTTTAGCTTTGTCAGGGGAAGAAGTGATGGTTGTGCCATCAGAATGGGAAAAGGGGAGGGAAAGACGAGGAAGAGAAATTGCTGGAGAGGTTTTTGGCTAGATGCCGGAAAGCTTGGGAAGAGCTAGAGTTGGATAGTTCAGTGCATTTATTATTGTTGAAAGAGTGTTTGGCAAGTCGAAGAACATATTTGGCTTGATTCTGGGCAGAAACATAGGAAGAATGAGAGTCTTGAGTTTTAAGGTGTCGGTACCGTTTGAAGGCTTCCTCCTTATTGCGGACAGCAGTAGAACAGGCGTGAGTAAACCAAGATTTTTTAGCATTAGTCTGAGAGAAAGAGAATGGAATGTATGCTTCCATGCCCGATAGGATTACCTCGGTAATGCGTTCAGCACTCTCCGAGGGTCCCCGGCCATGGAAGCAGAAATAATTCCATGGGAAATCAAAAAAGTACTGCCGGAGAGCCTCCCAGTCGGCAGCGCCAAAGTGCCACAAGCGCCACCAGCTAGGAGGATCGGGTGGCCGTACTGGAGGGATAGGACAGTTGACAGAGATAAGATTATGGTTGGAGGAGTCCAAAGGAGAGAAAAGATCGACAGTATAAGAAGAAGGGTTAGAAGTTAGAAACAAGTCAAGAATGTTGGGCCTATCTCCGATGCGAGCCGGGATACGGGTGGGTTGCTGAACTAACTGCTCTAGGTAATTTATGATAGAAAAGACGTAGGCTTGTTCACCAGCTGGGTTAGTAGTGTGAGAGGAGAGCCATTGGCGGTGGTGAACGTTGAAATCTCCTGATGGAGATTTCTGAGAAAGGAGAAATATGTGTGTGTATCTGTATATGTGAGTGTGTGTATGCATGTGTGTGTGTGTGTGTGTGTGTGTGTGTGTGTGTGTGTGTGTGTGTGACAGTGTGCGTGCGTATTTGTCTGTCTGTCTGTCATTCTAGTTGTCAGCTGAGAGAGAGAGAGAGAGAGAGAGAGAGAGAGAGAGAGAGAGAGAGAGAGAGAGAGAGAGAGAGAGAGAGAGGAGAGAGAGAGAGAGAGAGAGAGAGAGAGAGAGAGAGAGAGAGAGAGAGAGAGAGAGAGAGAGAGAGAGAGAGAGAGAGAGAGTTCAAAGGAAATCAAGGAACAACAGTTCTAGTGACACCTCTAGGCTGCTTGTCCTCCAAAACACTGTGGATGAAGTGTCCAAACAGTGGTTTAGAGTGGGTAAGGGAAAATTGGAAAGGAAACCACTGCCCTGGAACTAATGTCCGTGACAGGACTAGGAAGTTAGTAGGGGACAAATGAGTTAGTAACGTAACACAATTATATGCATCTTTCGTATATCTGGGAAAAAGAGAGTAACGTTTTAGCAATATATAAACGCAATAATCCTTTGATGAATCTGAGGGGGGAATAAAATAAAGTTATTAATTTACAAACGCAGTCAGTCGCGGGTTTGATGCAAGATATTTGTCAAGGCGAAGTTTAAAAGAATCAACGATGCTGCAGTCTATAACTTCTCGGGGAAGCCCATTCCACAACTGAAGAAAAAAATCTTAGATTCGTGTGAGTTAAAAGATTTACCAATAATTTTGTAACCGTTTCCCCGCGTGTAATTAGACTGGTCGATAGTGAAGTACTGACTACATTTCATATTGTCTATGCCTTTGATGATTTTGAACACTTGAATTAAGTCGCCTCTTAATCTGTGCTGGGTTAAAGGCAGTGGCGTATATAGGGGGGGGGGGGGCACTCGGCCATCCCCCCCCCCCCCCCCCCCCCCTTTTGTCCCAGTAGGCCTATACTATTCGTCATAGATTACATTACATTACATGTATAGTATTATGATATAGATTATAGCAGTTTTTTATATATACTGTAGAATTCCCTAATTAAATATTTGTCAAACAGCTCTTTTTTTGTTTAGCCAAATATCTTCTGTATATTGTTTTACCATTGAATATCAAATTAGTGCAATATATCCCTGCTGAGGCCTCAAAAAGACCCTAAAAATGCTTGATTTTCAAAAAAATCCCCAGACCCCCAGCTGTAGAGGCTCGCTTCGCTCGTCCACCCATTATATAAAATTTAAAATAATGGATTCACCCCTATGCCCCCCCCCGCCCCCCCCTTTCCCAAGGACTTATATACGCCACTGGTTAAAGGAAATATATTAAATTCTCTAAGACGCTCCTCGTATGGTTTGTTCTTTAGGCTAGGTATCATTTTGGTAACTCTACGTTGAACTAGTTCAAGCTTGTCTATATCTTTTTGGTAATAAGGGCGCCAGGACTGAACGCAGTATTCCAGAAGAGGGCGGACTAAGGAATTGTAAAGAGTTAGGATAGCTTCTTTGGATTTATGCTCAAATGATCTGCCTATAAAGCTGGACACATTATGTTAGAAGCATTGCTAAGAATGCCTCTAAAAAACTGGGACTCCTGTACAGAGTTCGAGAATTCTTCACTGACGAGCAGTTGGCCGTAATATATAAAAGTCATGTGCGCTCTCAGATGGATTACTGTTCACCTCTGTGGGGTGGAAGTGGAGTGGTTGCATTGAGGCAGTTGGACAAAATTCAAAATAAAGCTATTAGATTAATCAATAACCCTGCAATCACACAGGACCTTCCTACATTAGCCATACAAGAAACGTTGCATCCCTTGCATTATCTACAGATATTTTCACAGCAATTGTTCCGAGGAACTTGCTTCAATTGTGCCGCCTCTCCACAGAATCTTTCCCCGTAGAACTAGGGCAGCTGAGAGCGCCCATGAATTTACACTTTCTCCTCCACAATGCAGAACTTCTGCTTATCAGAATTCATTTATCCCCAGAGCTACTACTCTTTGGAATTCACTTCCCTCGAATTGCTTTCCACAAACTTACAATCAACAAATGTTTAAATCCAGTTGTTACAAACATTTTATGAATGGAGGATGCCTTTAGGCACATGGAACTTTTTGTTTTATCTGTGTTTTTCCTTCCTCCGTTCATTGTCTCTTAAAAAAAAAAAAAAAAAAAAAAAAAAATTATTTTGTTTGCCTTTTTAACAACTTCTGAACATTGTTGACTCGGTTTTAGGTTACTCGATACTGTTACTCCCAGATCGGTTTCTCTGTCTACACTTTTAAGCTGAGTGCTCAACACATACACAGACACACACACATACTCAACACACACACACACACATTCACTCAACATTCACACACATATACACACAGGCATACACTCAACACTCATTGTACACAACAATCACACACACACACTGCTCTTAGGAACAAGATATCAAGTTGTTCGTCAAAATTTAATATTCCGGCTCTCTCCCTTGCGAGAGAGAGAGAGAGACCCCGCGGCTAGATAATCACACAAAGGAATATTAGATTTTGACGAACAACTTGATGTCTTGTTCCTAAGAGCAGTGTGTGTGTGTGTGTGTGTTTGTGTGTGAGTTATATGTGCATGTGAGTGTTTATTCCTTACTACTACTATTACTACTACTACTAATAATAATAATAATAATAATAATAATAATAATAATAATAATGGTAATAATAAACAATATGTGTATGTGTATACGAGTGTCAATTACACTTTGTACCATACCCATGTCTTTCCTCTAACGTCTTCCCTTCTTGCTGGAAGTTTGCTCTCATTCAACCTGTCCCAAAGAAGGGTGACCGCTTTTAACCCTCCAACTATCGTACAATTGCTCTCATCTCTTGTATCTCTAATGTGTTTTAAACTATTCTTGCTTCCAAATTTCTTAACTTACGGTGCGGGCATATTTCCACCATATTAGGACTCATTCAGGCACTCCTGATTGATTAAGAAATTGTCTGCATGAAAGTAAATGTATTCAGCCAAAAACTAAAAGAAAACAGCTTCAAAATGACACCAAAACGAGCTTCGTAGCTCGCGGGCTTCACCTGCAGCGCTTCCATAGACATTCGCTAAAATTAGCAATTATCGCTAATGTCATGCTACATTTGCCTTTGGCAGCACTGTATATCTGGCAAGAGTATGGCTCACATTCCTCAGTGTACCAGCTGGCTGGCTGGGGGAAGGACGGGTGGCCTGTCACGCTCCCACTCCCTTGTACTCGATTCTACAGGCTTTAAGAAGCTTTAATAGCCTGTAAATTGCTGTAAATTGCCATGGTGTTCTGGAATGTCTCCCGCAGTCAATGGGTTAAGCATTTATCTTCTCATAATCTGCTCTCAGATCGCCGGTATGGTTATCTTAAGGGTCGCTCTACTGGTGATCTTTTTCCATAACTTACTAACTCTTGGTCATCCTCCTTTCGGGACTTCGGTGACACCTTTTTTATTGCACTAGACATATCAAAGGCCTTCGATAGAGTCTGGCACAAATCCTTAATTTCTAAACTTCCCTCCTTCGGTTTCTATCCCACCATCTGTGCCTTTGTCTCTAATTTCCTTTCCGGCCGTTCCACAGCTGCAGTTGTGGATGGCCATCGCTCACTTCCTCATCCTATTAACTCCGTTGTTCCTCAGGGCTCTGTCCTATCTCCTATTTTCTATCTAATTTTTATAAATGTTCTTCTCAACTGTACCTCCAGTCCCATCCATTCATACGCAGTCTACTCAATTATATTTTTGAGAACACCCCAGCCAGCAATCCCTCAAAAACAAACATAATGAAGCCATGCAACACTTGTCTTCTGATTTAACTATTATTTCCAATTGGGGAAGAGAAAACCTTTTTGCTTTTAATGCATCCAAAACCCAATTTCTCCATCTTACTACCCGTCCGGAAATCCAAGAAGATTATCCTTTAAAAGTCAACAAAAATACAAAATTCAACCCTTCAACCTATCTCAGTATTTTCGGTGTCTCTTTTTCTTCTGCTCTCTCTTGGAAGGACCATATTATCAGTCTTGCTAAGGCAGCCTCCCAGAAATTGGGTGTGCTCAACCGCCTCAAAGGGTTCTTTAACCCTGCACAGCTTCTTGCTCTGTACAGGGGCACAGTGTATCCTTGTATTGAGTATTGTTCATATGTGTGTGAAGGATCCTCTCACACCGCTCTCCTAGACAAAATAGAAAGGAAGGCCTTCCGTCTCATTAACTCTTGTCCACTCTGCAGTCTTTATCTCTTCGCCGCAATGTTGCATCTCTCTCACTATTCTACCGTTATTACGATAATCAGTGTTCCTCAGAGCTCTCTCGGTGTATACCACCCCCTCTTCGTAGAACACGTAGCACCCGTTTTGCAACACAATCCCACCCCTACTCTGTGCAACTCTCTAACTCATGAGTGAAACGATACTCCCAATCCTTCTTCTATAAGTTCTATTCAACAGCTGAGCTCTGGAACTCTCTCCCAGAATCCGTCTTACCCTCTTCCTATGACCTAATTTGCTTCAAACTCCGTGTGTCCAGGCATTATGGCTCGAACGTCCCTTGATTTTGGCCCTGTCACTCTTTCAACTCTGGGGAAGGCACTCGCTACAGGCAGTTCTGCCTTTGTCTCCCTCACTCACATAGAAACAAAAATTAGTTGTCGATTATTTTTTTGGCGAGCGATAGCGAACCTGCAATTTAGGAGGAATCGTGTGTGGTTAGTTCGTATAAGTACAACATCGTCTAAATACAGCCAGAATACAATTATAAACGTGTTGCTGTTACAGAAGGGGTTAAGGCCTCTGTTTTCTACCGTCGATCAGAATGGGCTCATCTATAGATATCCTAAGGTACCCTAGAAGTATTGGTGGAAGAAGGAAGGGAGTACTGCTTGGGCATCTGAGAGGGAGAACTGTGCTCTTGGTGAGCTTTATTTGAACTGTGCTCTGGGTTGGGTTGGGTTGTTGGGGGTGATATATAGGTTGAGGAGGTGAGAGGTCTCCAAGAATTAGAGAGTCATAAAGGATGAAATAAAGAGCAAAATTGAAGAGTAATATTCCAGTTTTTCATATTGCTTTGAAGTGTTTTAGTCAAATAACATACGTGGTGGAGAAGGCTGTTGTTGTTGGTGAAGGTATTTAACAAACTGTTTACCTTTATAGTCGAAAAACCAACATAACCCATTTTCATCAACAGGTCCAGATTTCTTTGCAGATCTTAGCTTCCTGTTAGTAGGTGAAGTCGAGCATGCTTGTACGATCTTCTATGTTTTCCTCCTGAGTTTGGTCTTCCTTTGTTGGTTGGCTAAGTTAGAACAGGAGGGGGGGCGGGGGGAGGAATTAGATGCAGTTCAGGAGGCGATGTTGATGACTCCGGATCTTTTACAGGAGCTGGTGAAGCAGTGGACTCCCGATCGCTGCCATCTTCCTCGACCCCCTCCACGTCGACTTGTTCCCCTGTGATGGATTCGTAGCGCAATTAATAAATGCACTAAATTTCGGTGTGAGCATCCTAGGTTCGAATCCCTGGATTGCCACATGTATTTGTTGATTTCATTAATTGAGCTTAGAAGTAAAGTCGGTTGGTGGAGGGAACATAAAAGATACTCCGATAATGTTGGACAGGTTACTGCTTGGTGATCAGTCCATTTGTTTTTCTTCTCGTTGTTGCTGATCCAGTTCAGGTTCAAGGGGACAGTTCTTCTGACTCAAGGGCTTCTTAATGGTCAGGCACCTCTTTAGAGTATTGCTGGAGGAGGGTGTTGTCACCCAGCAAGCACCAAGGTTGCCCTGATGACCACCTCCATAGTTATTGAGAGGTCTCCAGACAGGTCATTGCTTGTTAGTCTCTGAGAAGTGTTCCTCTCCATCAGACCCTGTGGCCATAACATGAATACAGGATGTACAAAGGAGTACAAAGGAGTACAAAGGAAATCAAGCAACAACATATCTAGTGACCCTTCTAGGCTGCTTGTCCTCCAAAACACTGAGGATCAAGTGTCCAAACAGTGGTTTAGAGTGGTTAAGGGAACATTGGAAAGGGAACTACTGCCTAGGAAGTTAGTAGGGGACATATGGGTTGGTAACTGAGGGGAGGATAAAATAAAGTTATTCATTTACAAACGCAGTCAGTCGCGGGTTTGATGCGAGATATTTGTCTAAGCGGAATTTAAATGAATCAATGGTGCTGCAGTCTATAACGTCTCGGGGAAGCCCATTCCACAAGTTGACAACTCGATTGAAGAAGAAATTCTTAGATTCGTGTGAGTTAAAAGATTTACCAATAATTTTGCAACCGTTTCCCCGCGTGTAATTAGATTGGTCGATAGTGAAGTACTTACTACAGTTCATATTGTCGATGCCTTTGATGATTTTGAACACTTGAATTAAGTCACCTCTTAATCTGCGCTGGGTTAAAGGAAATAGATTTAATTCTCGAAGTCGCTCTTCGTATGGTTTGTTCTTTAGGCTAGGTATCATTTTGGTAACTCTACGTTGAACTCGTTCTAGCTTGTTTATGTCTTTTTGGTAATAAGGGCACCAGCATTGAATGCAGTATTCCAGAAGAGGGCGGACTAAGGAATTGTAAAGGGTTAGGATTACGTCTTTGGATTTATGCTCAAATGATCTGCCTATAAAGCCAATTATTTTGTTTGCCTTCTTAACAACTTCTGAACATTGTTGACTCGGTTTTAGGTTACTCGATATTGTTACTCCCAGATCGGTTTCTCTGTTTACATTCTTAAGCTGAGTGACATTCATGGAATAGTTTGCTTTCTCATTTAGGTATCCGATATGTAGTACTTTACATTACATTTACCCCAGGATAACGCCATACCATAGTCGATTTTATACATCAGGTACCCCCTTTAATGTCTGGGTGGGACAAGGCTAACACAAGAGAGTGACTCAGTCAGCCCAGCGACTCATGAGTAATCCTGGTGGCTAGCCAGGTTCTTATTTGTGTGTGTTTGTTGGCACCATGTAAGCTTGCTACCACCAAAATTATCTCTGGACAAATGTTTGCCACAACGAAAAGGTTTAAGTGAGATATAGTTTGAAACCTGTTGATTGCTGGAGGCTCTTTGAAGCTGAATACAATCGTCTAATAGTAGCCAAAATAAAGTGAAAAGGACGGCACCGGTACTGAAAGGGTTAACTACGGTACAAAATACAGTAACTTAATTACCTTAGGATTGGTCGATACTTACTGTAACGGTAAAATATGAACTATGTGTCTACAAACTAATGATAATCTAATATATTAATATCACTCCCAACACCAAACACCTCCCTATGAAATAAATGAAAGCATATGATCCACCCGGGATTCGAACTGGGTTACCACATACAGATCTTAAGCAATCAAACCATTACACCATCAAGACGTGTTCATAAGCAACCCTTTCAGTACCGGTGCCGTCCATTTAACCATATTTTGGCTACTATTAGACGAGTTTATTCAGCTTAAAATGGGCCTCCAGCAATTAACAGGTTCCGAACTACCCCACTTAACGCTTTATACTACCGCAGATATGTGTTAAACTGCTCAAAATCGTCCAATTATAGCTATAGTCAAAATAAATGGACGTCGCTGGTATAGAAGGGGTTAACGACATACTTCACTTCAAAATATTCTTAATAGCTGATAAGACAAGATAGCCATGGCATTTTATCGTTATGTATGTGTATATATATTCATACATATGGAGGTTATATCATAAATAAATGTGACCGATACATATTACCCTGAAGATGTCTTGAGAGTATAATTATATACATCCTAACCTAAATAATAAACAAAATATAATAAACATAAAATACATAAGGTTGGTTTATAGTTAATGGTTTATAGTTAAATGGAATGGTTTATAGTTAATGGTTTATAGTTAAATGGAATGGTTTATAGTTAATGGTTTATAGTTAAATGGAATGGTTTAGTTAATGGTTTATATTTGGAATGGTTTATAGTTAATGGTTTATAGTTAAATGGAATGGTTTATAGTTAATGGTTTATAGTTAATGGTTTATAGTTAAATGGAATGGTTTATAGTTAATGGTTTATAGTTAAATGGAATGGTTTATAGTTAATGGTTTATAGTTAATGGTTTATAGTTAAATGGAATGGTTTATAGTTAATGGTTTATAGTTAAATGGAATGGTTTATAGTTAATGGTTTATAGTTAAATAGAATGGTTTATAGTTAATGGTTTATAGTTAAAAATGTTATAGTTAATGGTTTATAGTAAATGGAATGGTTTAGTTATGTTTATAGTTAAATGGAATGGTTTATAGTTAATGGTTTATAGTTAAATGGAATGGTTTATAGTTAATGGTTTATAGTTAAATGGAATGGTTTATAGTTAATGGTTTATAGTTAAATGGAATGGTTTATAGTTATGGTTTATAGTTAAATGGAATGTTTATAGTTAATGGTTATAGTTAATGGTTTATAGTTAAATGGAATGGTTTATAGTTAATGGTTTATAGTTAATGGTTTATAGTTAATGGTTTATAGTTAAATGGAATGGTTTATAGTTAATGGTTTATAGTTAATGGTTTATAGTTAAATGGAATGGTTTATAGTTAATGGTTTATAGTTAAATGGAATGGTTTATAGTTAATGGTTTATAGTTAAATGGAATGGTTTATAGTTAATGGTTTATAGTTAAATGGAATGTTTATAGTAATGTTTATAGTTAAATGGAATGGTTTATAGTTAATGGTTTATAGTTAAAGGAATGTTTATAGTTAATGTATAGTTAAATGGAATGGTTTATATTATGGTTTATAGTTAATGGAATGGTTTATAGTTATGGTTTAGTATGGTTTTAATAGTTAAATGGAATGGTTTATAGTTAATGGTTTATAGTTAAATGGAATAGTTAATGTTTATAGTTAATGGATGTTTATAGTAATGTATAGTTATGGAATGGTTTATGTTAATGGTTTATAGTTAAATGGAATGGTTTATAGTTAATGGTTTATAGTTAAATGGAATGTTTATAGTTAGGTTTATAGTTCAATGGAATAGTTTATAGTTAATGGTTATAGTAAATGAATGGTTTATAGTAATGTTTATAGTTAATGGAATGGTTTATAGTATGGTTTATGTTAATGGAATGGTTTAGAGTTAATGGTTTATAGTTAATGGTTTATAGTTAATGGTTTATAGTTAATGGAATGTTTATAGTAATGGTTATAGTTAAATGGAATGGTTTATAGTTAATGTTTATAGTTAAATGGAATGGTTTATAGTTAAGGTTATAGTAATGGAATGGTTATAGTTAATGGTTTATAGTTAATGGAATGTTTTTAGTTAATGTTTATAGTATGGAATGGTTTATAGTTAATGGTTTATAGGTAAATGGAATGGTTTATAGTTAATGGTTTATAGTTAAAGGAATGGTTTATAGTAATGGTTTATAGTTATGGTTTATAGTAATGGAAGGTTTATAGTTAATGGTTTATAGTTAAATGGAATGGTTTATAGTTAATGTATAGTTAAATGGAATGGTTTTTATAGTTAATGTTTATAGTTAAATGGAATGGTTTATAGTTATGGTTATAGTTAAATGGAATGGTTATAGTTAATGGTTTATAGTTAAATGGAATGGTTTATAGTTAATGGTTATAGTTAAATGGAATGGTTTATAGTAATGTTTATAGTTAAATGGAATGGTTTATAGTTATGTTTATAGTAATGGATGTATAGTAATGGTTTATAGTTAATGTTATAGTAAATGGAATGGTTTATAGTTAATGGTTTATGTTAATGGAATGGTTTATAGTTAATGGTTTATGTTAAATGGAATGGTTTATAGTTTATAGTTATGTTTATAGTAATGGAATGTTTTAGTTAATGGTTTATAGTTAAATGGAATGCTTTATAGTTAATGGTTTATAGTTAAATGGAATGGTTTATAGTTAAATGGAATGGTTTATAGTTAATGGTTTATAGTTAAATGGAATGGTTTATAGTTAATGGTTTATAGTTAAATGGAATGGTTTATAGTTAATGGTTTATAGTTAATGGTTTATAGTTAATGGTTTATAGTTATGGAATGTTTATAGTTAATGGTTTATAGTTAATGGTTTATAGTTAATGGTTTATAGTTAATGGTTTATAGTTAAATGGAATGGTTTATAGTTAATGGTTTATAGTTAAATGGAATGGTTTATAGTTAATGGTTTAAGTTAAATGCTTTATAGTTAATGGTTTATAGTTAAATGGAATGGTTTATAGTTAAATGGAATGGTTTATAGTTAATGGTTTATAGTTAAATGGAATGGTTTATAGTTAAATGGAATGGTTTATAGGTAATGGTTTATAGTCAATCATTCCTAGAGAACATTCCCGTAAAAATAATACAATAATAAATAATAATGAAAAATAATAAAAAATATAACAAAATAAAATCGTCTGAAGTTAACCATTGTAGCATTAAATTGACGCCACCTTATTAACTCATTCAACACCAGGGACGTCCTTTTCAGCCTATGTTGGCAACTATTAGACGATATTATTCAGCTTAGGAAAGACCTCTGGCAATAATATGACTTCAAACTATCTTAAGCAACCGTTTTGACTACCACAGATCCTTCCTGAGCTGCATAATATCGTCTAAATATAGCTAGAATAAAATATAACACACGTCGCTGGTACTAAAAGAGCTAATTACCTCCGCTAAGGAAGTTGGAGGAGGTTATGTTTTGACTCCGTTTGTTTGTAAACAAGATATTTAAGGGAGTAATGCTTGGTTTTTGGTCAATATAGATATATATTTTAATATATTTCTTAGTTTCCTCGTTAGACCTCCATCACGCTTAGAAAAACACCCCCTAGACCCCTTTTCAAGATAAATGTGTATATTATTTGGTAGGCCGGTTCCTTCTAAAATAAGAGGCTCGGTATCGCTCGCCGGGAATAATTCGACACCTAAAGGTCACGAAAGGTCTTAATAATGACAAAACAATGAGACGAAAAGTCTCAAAAATCGCCAAACTAACGGAACGAACGTCTTAAAACATCAACACTAATATGCTAAACATGAGGGAGAAGGGAGTCTAGAAAAAGCGAGTACTACCCCTTAAAAAAATATGAACCGATTTTCACGAAATTTGGTGGGCAGATAGGATATGGGCCAAGGAAGAAGTGATTCCATTTAGAAGACGTTCGGTTGAGCGCATACCCCCGTCAGCATAGACGGAGGTACACTCGACCAAAAAAACAATCTTTACACTGGTGAGCTGTAAATAATCTAGTGTGAACGGAATGAATCGGGTGAAACATACGTCTGTGAGGTATTATCATAAGATTTCGACCCACTTCCAGAATGTTTAGAGCGTTAGTGTAGACATTGTTTTTAGGTCGAGTGTACGCGCTCTCCCGAGTACCCCTTAACCCCTTCTGTACCGGTGACGTCTTTTTAACTTCATTCTGGCTAATATTAAACGATTTTATTCAGCTTAAAGAGGGCCATCAGTAATTAACAGGCTTCGAACTATCTCACTTAACCCTTTTGACCACCACAAATCCTTCTTACACTGCTCAAAATCGTCTAAATATAGTTGGAATACAATTTAAAAAGACGTCTTCGGTACAGATCGATATCGAAGGGGTTAAGATGGTATAGTTTTTACTCCTTCCTTCCTAAACATTCTCCCTGAACTAAATAAAATCTTCTAAAGCAACCAAAAGATAACGAAAATTACCCATTATAATAGTGTATTTAACCCAGTAAATATATAGGCAATTTTAAGACCTTTCACCCTATTTCTTTGCCAATATCACCACCTTTTGTGCCACTTAGTTGTTGATTGTTTAAGGGGGTAGTGCTTGTTTGTAGTCCTGTATAGTGATTGGTTGTATTATTATTATTCAGTTTCCTCATTAGACCTCCATCAAGCCTAATAAAACACCCCCTAAATCCCCTCTCAAGCCAAATTTGTAAATTTTTCGGTAAAAAAATGTACCGGCCGAAGGCCGTTTCCTTCTAAAATTACAGGCTCGCTATCGCTCGCCAGGCAGAAACCGACACCAAAATGGCACGAAAGGTCTTATATAGAAATGGTGCAAAAGGTCTCAAAATCGCCAAACTAAGGAAACTAATGACTTAATATCTCAAAAGTAACATGCTAAATACGAGGGAGAAAGGTGAGCGATAGTGAGCCTACAATTTATGAAGAACTGGCCTTTGGCAGGGACATTTCTCTGCTGAACAAAGTACAACTTTATCTGGAAGAGAGGTCTTGGGAGTGTTTTTGTTAAAGCTGATAGAGGTCTAGGGAGCAAACTACCCCCCCCCCCCCCTACGTAATATGGAAATGAATATATTACACATGGATAATTAAAGAGCTCATCATAATCGAAATTAAATTGAGATTGAAAAGGTAAATTGTACAAAGAAATTTCTCCAACCATTTTACTTCCTTGTCCTTTCTTCCTCTTTTCCACTCTGAGGGTATCACCTGAGGGTCTTCCTATGACAAAGCTGAATTCTTCACTCAAACTTTAGCTAAAAACTCCACCTTGGATGATTCTGGCCCTACTCCTCCTTCTCAAAGTGCAAAGTAAATAGTGGCGTTCCCCAGGGTTCGGTATTAGGTCCTATTCTTTTTTATAATTTACATAAACGACTTAGACGAAGGAATAGAATGCAAAATTTCGAAATTTGCTGACGATACAAAAATTACTAATAAAGTAACCTCAACAGTACATTGGCAAAAACTACAAGGTGACCTAGACACTTTAGAAAACTGGGCAGAAAAATGGCAAATGAAATTCAACATAGAAAAATGCAAAGTATTACACATCGGTAGTAACAACGCTAAAAAAGATTACTCAATGAACAACATTCAACTATCAAATACAAATAATGAAAAGGATCTGGGAGTTATAATATCAAGTGACCTGAAGCCGAGTAAACAGTGTACAGAGGTAATAAAAACTGCTAATAAATTGGTGGGTTTCATCGGCAGAACATTCAAATTCAAATCAGAAAAAATCATACTTACTCTATTCAACTCATTGGTGCGTCCCCATCTCGAATACTGCGTGCAATTCTGGTCACCGTACTACCGAAAGGACATAAATAAACTTGAAAGGGTGCAACGCAGAGTCACTAAAATGATACCTAGATTGCGTAATAAACCGTACGAAGAGCGCTTAAAAGAACTAAATTTGTTTAGCTTAACAAAGCGCAGAATGAGAGGTGACCTAATAGAGGTGTTCAAAATCTTCAAGGGATTCAGCAACCTAAATGTAAGCGAATTATTTACGATCAATCAAGCAAACACGAGAAACAATGGTTATAAGATTATAGGCAAGCGTTTTCATTCTCACGAGGCGAGGCGAAGCATTTCTTCTTCAACCGCGTTGTGAATAATTGGAACAGACTACCCTCGAACATTGTAAACTGTAATACTGTCGAAACATTTAAGAACCATCTGGATAAACACATGGCAAATAACCCCCGATTAACACAGTTTCTTTCAGAATAACGCGCAACGAAATGTCAACGCATACCGCAATGTATATTAATTTTCATACATCTGTTCCCTTTCAGAATTGTAGTAAATAGAGTTAGCTTAGATTACAAATCAACTTCTTTTTTCTCCCTGTCCTGTCCGAATTTCCGTGTCAGTTTTTCAATACTGCATGGTATTTTTCCTATCTGTTTCCATGCCAGCATTAGCTGGAGGGAGTGGTGGGTGGGGAGGAGCCTTCTTCTTTGCTATCCTTTTCTCTACCTCGTAGTCAGTAGATTAGTAGTTTTAGATATCCAAACTGCCCCGTAAGGACCAATAGGTCTGTTGCAGTTTGTTCTCCTTTGTATTCCTTTGTATTCCTTTGTATTCTCCACCCCTCTCACTTACTTATGCCTAAGATCATGATCTCTTCTAATGATGTACTTTCTGTCCTCTCTGAGCTTAATATCAAGAAGGCATACAAACCGGATGGTGTTCTTCCGGTTGTACTCAATTTTGTTTCTTCCGTGCTGACTCCCTGCCTAGCAAACCTTTTCGTCTCTGTCTTTCCTCTAACGTCTTCCCTTAGAGCTGGAAGTTTGCCCTCACTCAACCTGTCCCAAAGAAGTGTGACCGCTCTCAACCCTCCAACTATTGTCCTATTGCTCTCATTTTTTGTTTAGCTAAAGATTTTCAAACTATTCTGAATTCAAAAGTACTCAAGCATTTGTTTTCCCATAAACTACGCTCAGATCTCCAGTATGGGTTCTCTATGGTCTTCTTTCTTATCTTGTTTATGCTTGGTCATCCTCCTTTCATGACTTCGGTGAGACCTTTACTATTGCGCTAGACATATAAAAAGACTTTGATAGCCTGGTATAAATCTCTGGCAGTTCCATAGCTGCAGTTGTGGACGGCCTCTACTCACTTCCTCAATCTATCAACTCCGGTGTTCCTTAAGGCTCTGTCCTATGTCCAATTTTCATTTTAATAATAATTAATGACCTTCTCAACTGTACCTCCAGTCCTATTAATTCCTATGCTGATGATTACACACACCTTACACTATTCAACTACTTTTCCACAACGTACCACCTTGCAATCACTCCCAAGCTCACTTGATGAAGCCATAGCACGCTTATCTTCTGATCTATCAACTGTTTTTTATTGTGGCAGAGAAAAGCTTGTTACTTTCAATGCTTCCAAAACCCAATTTCTCCATTTATCTACTCGATACATTCTTCCACGCGACTATCGACTATCGTTTACTCTTCAACAAACCCCTAAATATACCTTTCATCTTCTCTGAGTGTTCTTGGTGTTTCTTCTTCACCCCCGCACAGGTTTTTGCTCTGTACAGGGGCAAAGTGCGCCATGTATCGAGAATTGTTTATATTTGTGGGGAGGTTCCACCTATACCGCACTTCTCAAAAGGATAGAGTCAAAAGTATTTTGTCTCATCAACTCCCTTCCTCTTATTAATTCCCTACAAGATAGCTCTATACACCACAAGGTTGCATCTCTCTCACTCTTCTACCGCTATTACAATAATTAGTGTTCTTCAAAGCTCTCTAAGGAGAGCCTTTAAACACACACCCACACCTATTCTGTCCAACTCTCTAACCCAAGAGTGAACCGATTTTCCCAGTCTTTCTTCTGCCCACCAAGTAAGCTTTGGAACTCTCTCTCTCTCTCTCTCTCTCTCTCTTTAACTCTCAATCTGTTTTTCCTTCACCCTATAACTTAAACTGCTTCAACCTCCGTGCGTCCAGACAATATGACTCTAACGTACCTTGAATTTGGCTCTCTGTCACTCCTTCAACTTTGGGAGAGACACTTGTTACAGGCAGCTTTACCTTGTGTCTCCTGCATGCATAAAGGAAATAAAAGGAAGAAAGAGAGAGAGACAGACAGACAGACAGACACAGACAGAGAGAGAGAGAATACACATGCAGCCAACCAGAGAAGTAAACCGGACGAGAGAGATATATATATAATGACAACCCCAACTCTGCGAATCAGGTATTTATTATTCTTCCTTAAGGGGGTAGTGGTGGTTTGTTATGGTCTATTTGCATATTTATTCATTCATATTTTAGTTTCCTCGCTAAACCTCCATCATGCTTAAAACATACCCCCTCGAGCACCCTTCAAGATAAATTTATACATTTTTCGGTTTCCCTTTCAAAATTACAGGCTTGCTTTCGTTCCTGGCTCGCCAGGAAAAAAAAAAAAAAAAAAAAAAAAACCTAAATGGCACGAAAAGTCTTAAAATTGACAACGAAATGGGGCGAATGGTCTTTAAATCTCTAAACTAATGGGGAGAACATCTTACAATCTGAAAACTAATGGTGGTAAACATGAGGAAGAAGGAGGGCCAGACAAACGAACCATTTTGGCCGCGTTTCCCGTTGGCTGGCTTGGGGTCGCGCACGGAAATAGTTGGACATTTGTTTGGAATTTTGTTTCAATTTCAACTATTTTCATTTGGTGACGAAAATCGCGTTTTATTTTAGCTAAAACCAGATATAATTATTTATTTTAGGATATATAAGGCATGAATTCGATTGTCATTAAAAGCATATTATTGTTATGGCTCAAAAAATAGAAATAACAATCGCAGTACAACTTACACAGACACAGACACAGACACACACACACACACACAGTACATGTATGTACTGTATATATAGGGGAGGTAAGGTGGAGTGGTCTTGCCACTGGACTGGTAATCCAATGGTTCCGGGTTCGAATCCCGATGTATCAATGAGAAGATATTATTGGGATGGAATTAGTGCTATACCTAGTATCAGTGCATTACCACAAAGCCCACCGAAATGCCAAAAATACCCTCATTATTCCCTGATTAGATAGCACTGTATGAATATTCCCATATTAAAAATAGGCTACAGGGGGTAATGCCTACAGAGTTAATTGCTCAATAGGTGGCATTCTGAGAGTGAGGGTCAAAGTCTAGGGGATGAGACAGTGAAGCACGAAGGCGAGACAGCTCCAGAGATGCGGCTGTTTCGAGCCGTGAGTGGGCAACCAAGCGCCGTGCATCTTGCGAAGGCAAGATGGCAAAGGCTGGTTGCACCTCTAAGTGCTTCACATGTCTCACTCCCTCGACTGGAACGAGACCTCATGGGCTTCACCGTTGAATGTACAGGCTCTCAGCCTATGCCCAAGAGGGAGTAAGTTGGAATATATATATATATATATATATATATATATATATATATATATATATATATATATATCTATACCGGTATATATAATATATATATATATATATATATATATATATATATATATACAGGGTGTATTGAAATAACTGTTACAGACTATGATGAACACATTGTAAAATGGAATATGATATGATATTGTCATATCACATTTTCCCCCAATTTTTTTTATTAAAGAGTTATATGCTTATTTAGAAATCTAGCAAAACACGGTTACAAATAAAGCACTAAATGATTGATACATGATTAACACCTTATTGGCGGGCTAGGCGGTAAATAATATGTAGCCACCAGCCGGGTGTTTTTAGCCAAAATAGGGCTGTTTACGTGATCATTTTCATGCCTAAATAAGACCCAGAGCGTAAAACAAGTATCTATCCCTGAAAGGGCATAAACAGAGCTTTCCAATGACACCACAACGATCTTTGTATGACCGCTAGTTTTCTTGCAACAACCGCGCAACACGAGTGCAAAAAGCATGTAATTCGGTATTTTCCCCATACAATTCAGTATGTAGCGAGTGAGAGAGGGAGGGAGGAGGTGGGATTCGTGTCAGTAGGTTCGCCGCGGTGGTCTGGAGCAGTCATACGCTCGCTACTCTCCTGCCACCACTTGTCTCTCTCTCTCAGCAACATTACGTGCTGAAAATGCCACACGACCTATGTCGCGCGCCGCCAGATAGTCCAAATTTATTATACTCGACTTATGTTGTGGGCCGCTAGTTAAGGGTTAACATGTTTACTATGGACTTAACTAAAGGGAAACTAACGGCTTACCTATTCACACATTCTAAATTCCGAAATCAAAGTATCTTAGAGTATGGTGATACTAATTATTTGAAACAGATTAGCGTAAAACCAAATATGTAACATTTGCAACTCTGGTCACGGGGTATAATGCTGATGCCCAAGTCTGGGTCGAGTATCCAAACGTAGTTGAAGGTAATTCAATCGCTTATGAAGCATAGTTCTTGATCCATAGATTCATTGGGAGCTGATCGTTCCTATCTTGAATGAAATTCCGAAAATGTTTTACGACTTGACTCCGTATAAAGATTCAAAGATTACAAATATTGGGTATGATTGATTTCTGTATTACATCAGTTGGTGGTAATTACATTTATTTCAATTAATCTCCTCTTATTACACTGTAATGACCATGTGGTAGTGTTAATTTATTCTGATCGATTTTGAAGTCTCGAACTTATTAAACGAATCTCTGAAATACAAATGCTCCGTAAGAATTAGTAAAGGAGATTCAATTCAACCCGGAACCACTTCGAATAAGTTTGTATTTGAATTAATGTTCACTACTGTACAATTAATTAAATAACATTAGGCAATAACTTTGTAATGCTCACATTGTTTGGGTATTTTTATCATTCAGCATTGCTTTTTTATTTACGAACATATGACAGTAATGTTTGCAGACCACTTGAGGATCGTAAATTGCTTCATCGAAAATGCCTTTGGTCTTTCCTATATTGAAAACAAAAATGAATTAACACAAATTAATTTGAGTTGTAAGCGGTGTATAAAGGGAATATTACTAACATTGCTTCATCCTAATTATATTTATTAGCAAACAGGTTGTAAATATCCACACCTATTTCCTAGTGGACTCTTCCTAAATGATAGAAAAGTCAGCTCGATTGCTTTCATTCATCTTGAGATATAAGAAGTTAAGGGGACACTGACTGCTTTTTTGGCCTATAAATTCATTCATTCATAAATTCTTGGTTTCCTCGCTAGACATCCCTCAAACTTTAAAAAAACGTCCCTTAGACCCCCCCCCCCCTCCCTCAAGATAAATGTGTACATTTTTCGGTAGAAAAATGTCCCTCGCCAGGAAAAAATCAACTCCTGGATGGGGGTAAACGTCTTAAAACAGTAGGCTGAACGGGGCTGAATGGATACAAGCCAGAGAAAGAGAGAAAAGGAGAGAAAGATACAAAAAAGCCGGTGACCCCCCTTAAAATAAATATGTTGAGGGGGTAAATCTGAAAAGGTAATAAGATGACAACACTTATTGTTTTGTCTATGCTAGTTAAAATCTCACAGGTGATTTAGAAGGGGTATTTAAGCCTCCGTTGTCCCCTGTTTTCTTGTATTACCCTGAAGATATCTTGAGAAAATGGACGAAAGCTTGGTGTTCCAATGTATAAGTTTTTCATGTACAGTATATATATATATATATATGTATACATGAGTGGGTGTGTGTGTCCGTGTGTAAGCTATTAATGTGTACACTGATCCTTGTGTGATATAAGGATTGATCCCAGAGAGATACAAAGATTAAGTGTTACTACCTCAATAACCTCTCTCTCTCTCTCTCTCTCTCTCTCACTTACACATTCATTCTTGAGGGTTAGGAGAGAGAGAGAGAGAGCCATGTACTTAGCTGTTCTATTCTTTAACTATATATGGTCATTGTCTATAGGTAACGCCAGCGAACTTGGCAATAATCTTGACCTTATAAGGGGAGACGGTCGTTTTTCTGGTCCCCTTTCTCCATCGTGTTTAGTCCCATTATTTTTTAGATTTTTAGACGTTTGGCCCATTTGTTTGGCGATTTTAAGACCTTTCGTCCCATTTCGTTATAAATTTTAAGACCTATCGTGCCATTTAGGTGTCGATTTGTTCTTGGCGAGCGATAGCGAGCCTGTAATTGTAAGAGGAACCGGCCTTCGGCCCTGATATTTTTCTACCGAAAAATGTACAAATTTATCTTGAGGGGGGTCTAAGGGACGTTTTTTTAAGTTTGAGGGATGTCTAGCGAGGAAACCAAGAATTTATGAATGAATGCATAGGCCAAAAAAGCAGTCAGTGTCTGCTTAACTTCTTATATCTCAAGATAAATGAAAGCAATCGAGCTGACTTTTCTATCATTTAGGAAGAGTCCACTAGGAAATAGGTGTGGATATTTACAACCAGTTTGCTCTATGTCCTTTAGAGATACGAGGAGACCAGGGGTCGAGATGCTTGTCAAGTTCGTTGGCGCCACCTATAATAGTATTACGTCCAGAAATCGTGAAATTTAACCTCTGTAACTCAAAAAGGACTGGAGCAAATGGGCTGTAAATTCCAACACCTATTTCCTGGCTGACCCTTCCCAATTGTTAGACATATTAGCTCCATTACTCTAGGCGTTTGTGAGTTATAGAGGTTAATGTTCAAGAGCTTTGGCACACTTATTTGGAACAGGGTATATTAGGGATTGCAAGGTCTGTATGGTCTGGGTATCTGTGTAACTGTGTATTCTGAATTACTGGTTCGAATCCCGGTGGATCACATGTTTTCTTTCATTAATTTCTTTGGGAGGAGTTTGGTGTTGGAGTGAAATTAATAATAATACATTATTAATCTCTCTCACACACACACACACTAACTCTCACTCTCTCACTCACTCTCTCTCACACACACACACACACACTCTCTCTCTCACTGTTTCACTCACTCACTCACTCTCTCTGTCACTCACTCACTCTCTCTCTTTTCATTCACTCACTCTTACTCTCTCTCTCTCTCTAGTCTCTAGTCAAATACGAACTGAAAATTCAGACAATGCACAATCAGTAACATCCAACTCTAATACTCTTAAGGTGTTTTATGTAAATGCTCGTAGCATACGCAATACATTTTCAGATCTAGAGGAAATCGTGTTTACAGAACATTATGATATAATCGGCATTACAGAATCTTGGTTAAATACGGAAGACAGAGACTTTTTAGCCGAATATACGCTTCCTGGTTATACAATGTTTGAGAAAAGTCGGATCAATAGAAATGGAGGAGGAGTTCTGTTTTTTATAAAGGAAAGTCTTAATCCCGTCTTAATTTCAAAACCTCAAATTGCGAATATAGACATATCTTACGTACTATTAAATAATAAACGAGGAACTAAAATAACACTAGCTTTATTATACAGACCCCCAGCTCAATCAGTGCAAACTGACAGTGAAATTTATGAACAAATTGTAGAAATAACTAACATACAAGATACCGTAATTCTTGGCGATTTCAACTTACCCGTGACTAAATTGGGCGATATTCTTACTTCACACTCTGGACACGACCTCTATGCTAACATGCAAGAGAGTTCACTTTTTCAATTTGTACAATCTCCGACCCGTGGTAATAATGTGCTTGACCTTATACTCGCAACTAAAGAAGAATTAGTAGAGAATTTGAATGTTGGTGATCAATTCAGTAACAGCGACCATCATACGATAAATTTCACTTTAAAGTTTACTAGTAACAAATCAAATAGCAGCATTGAGAAAGTCCCTAATTTCAAGAAAGCAAATTTTCATAAACTTAAATCAAAGCTTAAAGAAACTGACTGGAGCTTTCTGACTAACAATAACGACATAAATACATCTTGGGAGTGTTTCACAACCACTTACCTTAAGGCAGTGCAAGACTGCATACCATCGAAAATACGGCGTCCAGGCCAAAATGATAAGCCCAAATGGTGGAATAAAGATATTTCAGACGGTCTGCTTGCTAAAAAATTTGCTAATGATAGATTAAAATCCGCAAAAAATGACGAAGAACGGGTGAAATTTGTAGAGCTACGACGCAAAGCCAAAAAGTTAATTAAGCAAAGTAAAAAGACACTGGAGTTACATGTTGCGAATCAAAGTAAAACAAACCCGAAAGAATTCTATAGTTATATCAGAAAGAAAAAAGTAGTTACTTCAACTGTTGGACCGTTAGTCGATGAAAATGGAGAATACACCAAAGACGAAGTACAAATGAGTAATGCCCTCAATACCTTCTTTGCATCAGTTTTTACAACCGAAGACCTCAGTGATATCCCTACACCATCGCCGATTCAGATTGATAATTCAGATGTTCTAAGCAATATCACCGTTACAGAGAGAGAAGTATTGAATTGTTTAGATAAACTCAAGGTCAATAAAACGCCTGGACCTGATACAATCTCACCTAGAGTTCTAAAGGAAGGTAAGGATGAGCTCTCCAAACCACTGAAATTGTTATTCAATGAATCCTTGCAGTCTGGGACTATGCCTGATCAGTGGAAGCTAGCCAACGTAACACCGATATTAAAAAAAGGCAGCAAATCCCTACCCAGTAACTATCGTCCAATTAGCTTAACCTCAATTGTATGTAAAATGCTAGAAACGGTCATAAGAGACAGACTCGTAAATCACTTAGAGGCAAATAACTTACTTAAAGATAGTCAACACGGCTTTCGTATAAAACGTTTCTGTTTAACAAACCTCTTATACTTCTTCCACGATATCCTCAACCTCTACGATGAGAGTAAAGCTGTAGATATTATATACCTTGATTTTCAAAAGGCCTTTGACAAAGTTCCCCACAAACGTTTACTGCTAAAACTAAAAGCGCATGGAATACAAGACGGCGTGTTGAAATGGATAGAAAATTGGCTCAGCGACAGAAAGCAAAGAGTAATCATAAACGGTAAGGCATCTAAATGGACCAATGTAAGTAGCGGGGTACCCCAGGGATCGGTACTAGGACCAATTCTCTTTCTAATTTACATCAACGACATAGATGAGGGTCTCACCTGTACAATCTCAAAATTTGCTGACGATACAAAAATTGCAAATAGCGTACTCTCAAAAGAACAAGTTGACGATATGCAACACAATCTAGATAAATTGTCATGTTGGGCCCAAATTTGGCAAATGAGTTTCAATGCGGATAAATGTAAAGTACTACATATCGGATACCTAAATGAGAAAGCAAACTATTCGATGAATGGCACTCAGCTTAAGAATGTAAACAGAGAAACCAATCTGGGAGTAACAATATCGAGTAACTTAAAACCGAGTCAACAATGTTCAGAAGTTGGTAAGAAGGCAAACAAAATAATTGGCTTTATAGGCAGGTCATTTGAGCATAAATCCAAAGAAGTTATCCTAACCCTTATTCCTTAGTCCACCCTCATCTGGAATACTGCGTTCAATCCTGGTGCTCTTATTACCAAAAAGATATAAACAAGCTAGAACGAGTTCAACGTAGAGTTATCAAAATGATACCTAGCCTAAAGAACAAACCATACGAAGAGCGTCTTAGAGAATTAAATCTATTTCCTTTAACCCAGCGCAGATTAAGAGGCGACTTAATTCAAGTGTTCAAAATCATCAAAGGCATCGACAATATGAACTGTAGTAAGTACTTCACTATCAACCAATCTAATTACACGCGGGGAAACGGTTGCAAAATTATTGGTAAATCTTTTAACTCACACGAATCTAAGAATTTCTTCTTCAATCGAGTTGTCAACTTGTGGAATGGGCTTCCCCGAGACGTTATAGACTGCAGCACCGTTGATTCATTTAAACTCCGCTTAGACAAATATCTCGCATCAAACCCGCGACTGACTGCGTTTGTAAATGAATAACTTTATTTTATCCCCCCCTCAGTTACTAACCCATCTGTCCCCTACTAACTTCCTAATCCTGCCACGGACATTAGTTCCAGGGCAGTAGTTCCCTTTCCAATGTTCCCTTACCCACTCTAAACCACTGTTTGGACACTTGATCCTCAGTGTTTTGGAGGACAAGCAGCCTAGAAGAGTCACTAGATCTGTTGTTGCTTGATTTCCTTTGTACTCCTTTGTACTCTCTCTCTCTCGCCCCGTAGACCTATTATCATCCCTTAATCCCCTTCCGAACAATATTGGTGCCCCACACACACACTTCAGAGAGAGAGAGAGAGAGAGAGAGAAAAAGAGAGTGTGAGTGAGTTATATATATATATATATATATATATATATTTTTTTTTTTTTTTTTTTTCCTTTAATACATACGAGGTTGAAAGAAATGGCAATTTCTGCATTGGAAATTTTATTATTCAAAGTTTCCAGGTCTCTGATGAGTTTTCGCTGGGTGGCAGGATGTAGATGAAGGAGATGAGCAAAATTCATGGTGGTACAGGGTTACATTAAAGTACATGAAGATACAGGATATACGACGTGTTTCACTGGACAACCAGCATTATCAAGTAAGGAAGGAATGATATAAAAGGTAAACAGGAAGAGTATATATAGAGGGTGGAGGATCAGAGGAGGCGGAAAACAGGGGGCAAAAGTCTGCTATTGGTGGAAGGGTAAACTAGGAAAGAGAAAGGGGTTAACCGCTTCACGCATGCGCACTGGATGCGGGATGGTGGTCAGTAGGTGGGGTCGAAGCTGATTGGCTGCGTGTCGAGGGGCGTGGCCTAAGTTGTGTGGCGCCTGCAGAAGACGAAGCTGAAGGAGGTAGCGCGGGGGGCTGCGTCAAGGGCACCGGGGGGCGAGGAGGGGTGTTAGGTCCTGTAGGGTAGTGCCTTTTGGCAGAAGGAAGGATCTGAAGGTCCAGAGTTTGGTTGTTGATGTTGGGATGTAAGGCTTGGATATATAAAGCTTCGAGTATAGGTAATCTCCTTGGGTCACTTTCTTTATCGAGTATGGTGGTGTGTTTCTCTAACTCGTTGCGTGTGAGGTGAGGGTGGTTAGGGGTGAGATAGTGGTCTTTGATGGCTCCAGCCTGAAGGTGAAGAGTTAACCGACGTGAAAGACGAGTCTGCGTCATACCAATATAGGAATGAGGTCCACAGTCCTCATAATTACAGGTATGTTGGTAAATGACGTGATCGTCGGTCATCGGGCTCTTTATCTTGGTGGAGGCTGGTTTGTTGCGGAGAACGAGGTTGGAGGTCTTGGGGGATTTGTAATAAATTATTAATTTGATTTTGTTTTCCGGGTTGGTTGGGTGGACATGCTTGGAGATTATTTCTTTTAAGACGGCCTCGTCATTTTTGGCTTTACCAACATATATATATATATATATATATATATATATATATATATATATATATATATATATATATATATATATATATATATATATATCATCATTTACATTTATGTAACCCTGTACCACCATGAATTTTGCTCATCTCCTTCATCTACTTCCTGCCACCCAGCGAAAACTCATCAGAGACCTGGAAACTTTGAATAATACAATTTCCAACGCAGAAATTGCCATTTCTTTCAACCTCGTATGTATTAAAGAAAATTTATTACCTGGCTTTACTAACATAAAACTTCACGAGAATGCCAGACATCACACCAGCACCCTCCAGTTTCGTGAAGAACTGGTGAAGGACCAAATAATTGAAAAACGAGAGCTCGCCAACAACCTTCGTAAAGAACGAGATGCTCTTCTACGGATTTGGGAAGACGAAACCCCTCCAGACCACCTCAAAGCCGAAATCAACACAGCCCTCGAACAACTCCTTGAACAACACAGAAGACAAGCCGAAAACACACATATATATATATATATATATATATATATATATATATATATATATAGAGAGAGAGAGAGAGAGAGTGAGATATATAGAGATACATATATACACGGACCACACAAACCATTTGGTTCGAACCAGGTGATCCAGCCTATAAAATAATAGTAGACGATATTATTCCCTACTACTAAGCCAGTGGAAGGAAAGGACAGTAAAGCAGTGTAAGTGTGTGTGTTTGTGTGTGTGTGTGTGTGTGTGTGTGTGTTTTTTTTTTTTTTTTTTTTTGAGAATGAACGGAGGAAGGAAAAACACATACAACAAAAGGGTCCATGTGCCTAAAGGCATCCTCCATTCATAAAATGTTTGTAACAACTGGATTTAAACTTTTGTAGATTGTAAGTTTGTGGAAAGGAACTCGAGGGAAGTGAATTCCAAAGAGTAGTAGTTCTACGGATAAATTAATTTTGATAAGCAGAAGTTCTGCATTGTGGAGGAGAAAGTGTAAATTCATGGGCGCTCTCAGCTGCCCTAGTTCTACGGGGAAAGATGTGGAGAGGCGGCACAATTGAAGCAAGTTCCTCGGAACAATTGCTGTGAAAATATCTGTAGAATAATGCAAGGGATGCAACGTTTCTTCGTATGGATAATGTAGGAAGGTTCTGTGTGATTACAGGGTTATTGATTAATCTAATAGCTTTATTTTGAATTTTGTCCAACTGCCTCAATGCAACCACTCCACTTCCACTCCACAGAGGTGAACAGTAATCCATCTGAGAACCCACGTGACTTTTATATATTACGGCCAACTGCTCGTCAGTGAAGAATTCTCGAACTCTGTACAGGAGTCCCAGTTTTTTAGAGGCATTCTTAGCAATGCTTCTAACATAATGTGTCCAGCTCAAGTTAGTAGTTAATGTTACACCGAGAATGTCAATACTAGGGGAAGTGGGAATATTTATATCATTAACAAATATATGGGAGTCAGTGAGATTCTGTCGGTTAGAACATTGAATGTACTTGGTTTTCTGTGCATTAAAGGAAACTAGATTCTTTTGTCCCCATTCATTAATTCTAGAAAGGTCCTGGTACAGAGAAATTGCAGTGCTTATTTTTGAATTTATAAGATCGGGTTGGGTGAAAGAATTGGTAAATGTGAAGGAACTGTGGAGTGTTGAGTCATCTGCGTAGGAATGTATTGGATTATGAGTGGTAGATATGAGATCATTGATATGAATGAGGAACAGAGTTGGGGCCAAAACTGAGCCCTGGGGAACACCAGCATTTATTGAATGAAATTGAGAATAAAGGCCATCTACCATTACACGTATTTTTCTGTTATGAAGATAAGAAGAAATTAGTGGAACTAATGATGCTAGGCCGTAGTGCGACATCTTCGACAATAAGGATTGATGCCAGACTCTATCAAATGCCTTTGATATATCCAGTGCTATTGTATGTGTTTCACCATGTTGGTTTGTAGCTTGGTTGATTTGATGCGTAAGAAGGCAAAGAATGTCTGCAGTTGATCGACATCGTCTAAAACCATATTGCCTATCACTGATTAATATATTTTTCTCAAGATGCTTAATTATGTGATTATTTAATATTATTTCAAAGACTTTACCAAGAGTGGAAGTTATAGCTATTGGTCTGTAGTTTGATGGATCGGAAGAGGCACCTTTTTTAGGAGCTGGATGGATGTTTGCTTCTTTCCAGGGTACTGGGAAGCATGAGGTATGAGTACACAGACGGAATTTTTTTATTGCCAATACAGGAGCGAGCACCAAGGAACAATTCTTAAGTACTATTGGAGGAATTTCATCTGGACCAGGAGCCTTATCTACTGACAGATTCTGCAAAATAGTTTTGACATGTCTGGTGTGCATCTTAAGTGAGGGAATTTCAGGCGAATTAAAATTAAGTACAGGGACATCTTGATTTATTTCATCTAAGGTTGAGTTGGTGGAGAAAATATCCGCAAGAAGGTTAGCTTTACCTCGTGGGTCACTTACAAGATTGCCAGTCGGAGATTTTAATGGTGGAATGAATGAAGCAGTAGTGAAGTTAGATTTGAATGAGTTAAGAGTAGACCAAAATATTTTGTTATCATTTGGATTATTTAGAAGTTTATTTGCCTGTTTGTGGAGAAAGTTTGATTTAGTTAGGTTTAATACAGTTTTGGCATGATTTCTGATGTTTCTAAAGCAATTAAAGGTTTCATGTGTTTTTGATCTTGTGTATGCATTGTAGGCTATTGCTTTTTGTTCAGTTACTCTAGCACAATTATGGTCAAACCATTTAGGTGAATTAGATCTTTTACTGTACTTTTTATGAGGAATAAAAGTTTCTATTCCAATTTTTACAAAATCTTGTATGTGGCTCAAGGTTGTGTGTGCATCATTAGAAAAGAAAGAGGTCCAGGGAATATCAATAAAGAAACCTTGAAGACCCTCCCAGTCTGCCCTATCGTAATGCCATTTAGTCACCAAAACAGGTTCAGAGTGGGAAGGTGTGGTAGGTGATAGACAGGTGGCCTGTATCAGACAGTGATCAGAAGATCCAAGCGAGGACCTCACTGTAACATCATAATTTTCTGAATTGGTTGTTAAAAATAAGTCCAGTAGGTGGGAATTATGATTAGGATTATCTGGTACACGGGTGGGTTGGTTGACTAGTTGAGTGAGATTAAATGAGTCTGCAAATAGCTCACATTCAAGACCAGCATCATCAGTCCTGGCTGACAGAGTGAGCCATTCAACATTATGGACATTAAAATCACCCAACACAGTGATTTCAGAAGAAGCATTTAAGTTGAGGACACTGAGTTGTGAGGACAGAGAATCAAAAAGACTTTGCTCTGGAGGAGTATTTGGGGAACGGTAGATGCAACATATGTATTTAAATTTACCAGCAGAAATTAATTTGTATATAGAATAATCAAAATAGGGACAATTGAAACTAGTAACCTCCTCCAGGGCAATTTCAGATTTTGCGAAGCAACATACACCTCCTTTAGGCCTGAAATTTTGGAGCAATTGATAACCTGGAAAATTAAATCTAGACGTGTCAGATGTGGATATTACTTGAGTCTCTGTCAAAAAAAGGAGAGTAGGGATTCTGCTTGAAGAAATTGATGTTCAGAATTGATGTTAGAGTGAAGTCCTCTTATATTGCTAAAGAAAAAGCTGCACCGACGAGCAGCTTTGGGACGTTGCAATGCTCTTGACACAGTCGCATGATGACGACCGGGAGGGCCCCTGTGTCAATGACCCAACCCTGCCGGGGGTGGATATCTGATGGACCACCAGGTTTGCTCTTAACAATAATTGTACTGCCATATTTATTTGGTGTGTATGTGTGTAGTGGTAGGGGAGGTGTGGTGGAGTGGTCATGCCACTGGATTGGTAATCCAATGGACCCGGGTTCAAATCCAGATATGTCAATGAGAAGATATTATTGGGATTGAATTTGTGCTGTACCTAGTATCAGTGCATTACCACAAAGCCCACCGAAATGCCAAAAAAATACCCTCATTGTTCCCTGATTAAATAACACTGTATGAATATTCCCATATTCAAAATATGTTACAGGGGGACAATGCCTAGTGCTCAATAGGTGGCGTTCTGAGAGTGAGGGTCTGAGTCTGGAGGGTGAGATGGTGAAGCACTTGAACGAAGCAACCAGCTGCTTCAGAGATGGAGCTGCTTCGAGCCATGATGGATGCTTCACATGTCTCACTCCCCAGACTGGAACAAGACCTCACGGGCTTCACCGTGTTAAGCGGTGGAATGTACAGGCTCTCAGCCTATGCCCGAGAGGGAGTAGTTGGAATATAGAAAGAAAAAAATATTGTGTATATGTATGCATTACTAGGTGACTAACACCGTATCATGCTATAATAAAGCAGGACACCAGCTATAAATTTGATGTTTGAAGATATTTACCGATACACAAACTGAGGAACAGGAGTGGATTTTGTTTTCTTTGTGTATGAATGAGACAAAGGGCAGGTTGCCTGTACAAGTGTCTCCCCCAAAGCTAAAAGAGCCAATTTCAAGGGACGTTGGGGTCAAAATGCCTTGACACACGAAGTTTAAAACAGTTTACGTCATAGGATGGAGGAAAGATTGATTGAGGGAGAGTTTCGGAGTTCACTTATTGAGTAAAAGAAAGACTGAGAAAATGTGTCGGTTCTTGGGCCGGAGAGCTGTACAGAATAGGAATGGGATTGTGTTGAAAGGGGGGTGCCTCGCACTCGCTGCAAAGAATACACTGAGAGAGCTCTGAAGAACACTGATTGTTGTAATAGTGATAGAAGAGTGAAAGATATGCAACATTGCAGTGTGTAGAAAGAGATTGTTGGGAACTAGTTAGTGAGTTGATGAGGCGAAAATATTTTAATTCTACTCTCTCGAGAAGTGCAGTATGGGTGGAGCATCCCCACACATGCGAGCAATAATCAATACAGGGGAGCACTGTGCCCCGATATAGAGCAAGAAGCTGTGCGGGGATTAAGAACACATAGAGACGGTTGAGCACACCTAATTTTTGGGAAGCTGTTGTAGCAAGAGTGGTAAAATTATCTTTCCAAGAGAGGTTCGGATGAAACGATACACCTAGAATATTGAGAGAAGATGAAGGGTTGATGTATGTATTGTTGAAGAATAATTGAAAGTCTTGTGGAAGATTGTGATTAAGAGAAAGAGGGAGACATTGTGTCTTGGATGCATTGACAGTAACAAGATTGTCTTTACCCCAATCAGAAATAATTAAAAAGATAAGAAGATAGGTGCTCTATGGCCCTGTTACGAGAGTTTTGAAGTGATCGCATGCTGGGTTGATGTGAAAAACTAGTTCAATAGTGTAAGGTAGAGTCATAAGGATATGAGTGAATAGGACTAGAAGTATAGTTAAGGCGATCATTAATAAATATTAAAAAGATAATTGGAGACAGGACAGAACCCTGAGGAACACTGGAGTTGATAGGTTGAGGAAGTGAGTAACAGCCATCCACAACTGCAGCCATGGAGTGGTCTGAAAGGAAATTAGAGACAAAGGCACATATAGAGGAATAGAAACCGAGGGAGGATAGTTTGAAATTAGAGATTTGTACCAGACTCTATCGAAGGCCTTTGATATGTCTAGAGCAATAGAAAAAGTCTCACCAAAGTCCCGAAGGAGGGTGACCAAGAATTAGTAAGATAAGCAAGAAGATCACCAGTAGAGCGGCCCTTATGGAAACCGTACCGGCGATTTGAAAGTAGATTATGAGAAGATTAATGCTTAAGAAATTTTGATTTAGAAATAGTTTTAAAAACTTAAGAGATGCAAGAAATGGAAGCAATTGGACAAAAGTTGGAAGGTTGAGAGTGGTCACCTTCTTTGGGACAGGTTGAATGAGAGCAAACTTCCAGCAAGAAGAAATGACGTTAGAGGAAAGACAAAGACGAAAGAGTTTGCCTAGGCAGGGAGTCAGCTCGGAAAAACAGTTTTTATCACAACATGAGGAACACCATCTTGTCAGTACGCCTTCTTAGTATTTAGCCCAGGGAGGGCTGAGAGTACATCCTTAGAAGAGATTATGATAATGGGCATAAGTAAGTGAAAGGGGGTGAAGAGGGAGAAGTAGTGTCGGAATCAACCAAGGTGGAGATTTAGCAAAAGTTTGAGCGAAGAGTTCAGCTTTTTTAGAAGAAGACGTGACAGTGGTGACATCAGAGTCGAAAAGAGGAGGGAAAGATGAGGAAGTGAAATTGTTGGAGAGGTTTTTGGCTAGATGCCAAAAAGCTTGGGAAGAGCTAGAGTTGGAAAGTTCAGAGCATTTGATATTGATGAAAGAGTTTTTGGCGAGTCGAAATATAGATTTGGCTTGATTCTCGGCAGAGGCATAAAAAGTATGGGATACTTGAGTTTGAAGGTGACGGTACCGGTACCGTTTGAATGCTTCCTACTTATTGCAGACAGCAGTAGAACAAGCGTGAGCAAACCAAAAATGTTGTGAGTTAGTCTAAGAGAAAGAGAATGGGATGTATGCTTCCATGCCCGAAAGGATTACCTCAGTAATGCCCTCGGCAATCTCTGAGGATCCCCGACCACAAAACCAAAAATAATTCTATGGGAAATCAAAGAAGTACTGCCGTAGAGCCCCACCCAATCAGCAGCGGCAAAGAGCCACAACCACCACTGACTGGGGGGGGGGGGGGGGGTCAGAAGGCCGTACTGGAGAGACAGGACAGGTGACAGAGATAAGGTTATGATCTGAGGAGCCCAACGGAGAGGTAAGATTAACAGTATAAGCAGAAGGGTTAGAGGTTAGAAATATGTCATGGATGTTGGGCTGATCTCCAGGGCGGTCCGGGATATGGGTTGGGTGCTCTAAGTCATTTAGGATAGAAAAGATGTTGGCTTGTTCACTAGGTTGGTCAGTGAAAACAAAAAAGGAGAGCCGTTGACAGTGGTGAACATTAAAATCTCCTAAGATGGAGATTTCAGAGAAAGGAGCTATGGATAGAATGTGTTCCACTTTAGAAGTAAGATAGATGAAACATTTTGGATAGTTAGTAGAATTAGGGGAGAGATAAACAGCACAGATATATTTAGTGAGAGAGTGACAAAATAACTTAAGCCAGATAGTTGATAATTCAGAAGACTCAAAGTTGGGAACAAGAGAGCAAGTAAGATTGTTGTGTATGTACACGCAACATCCACCTTTGGCTTTGAATTGAGGATAAATATAGTTGAAGGATATAGAAAAGGGTTTGCTGTCTATTGCCTTGGACAACTGAATTTCGTGAGGAAAAGTAAGTCAGGTTTGTTAGAAGAAAGATTGTTTTCTACAGACAGGAAGTTAGAGGAAAGGCTGCGAATGTTACAAACATTGATAGATAGAATAGAAGGTAGAGGTCCAGGGTACTTTGAGTAGTCTTGACCAGGGTACAAACCAATGGGACTATGGTCCCCCCCCCCCCCCCCTGGGGACTCCGAGGCTATGTGTATTTACGTCATCTTTAAATTTGTCTTTTTTGCAAAGGTAGTGTAATATGGAAGGTGTTAGTAGTATAATGTATTGATAGGACGAGAAGGATGAAGCCTTGTATGAAATATCTTTCCTATTTGTACAGTTGGATCTTTCAGGAACTTGAGATATGTGGTGTTTATCAGAAGAACCAAAGCCGAGTAAACAATGTGCAGAGGCAGTAAAAATTGTACATAAGTTGGTGGGATTCATTTGTAGAATATTTGAATTAAAATCAGAAAAAGTCATACTAACTCTATGCAACTCACTTGTGCATTCCTATCCTGAATATTGCGAGCAGTTCTGGTCACCATACTACAGTAAGGACATAAATATACTGGAAAAAGTGCAATGCAGAGTCACAAAATGATACCTAGATTGCGAAACTAACCATACATTACGGAACTAATTTTGTTTAGCCTACTCAAACGCAAATTGAGAGGTGATCTAAGAAGAGTTTTTTGAAGATATAAGAGATTTAAGAGATTCAACAACCTAAATGTAAGTGATTACTTCACTATCGACAGATCAAACCACTGGAAACAATGATTATAAGAATACAGGAAAACGCTTTCATTCCATTGAAGCAAAACACTTCTTCAACTGTGTTGTGAATATTTAGAACAGACTACCTTCAAGCAATGTGAACAGTTATACAGTTGAGACTTTCAAGAACCGTCTAGATAAATACTTGTCCACTGGTACTCAATTATTGCAATATAAATACAATTTCTTCAAAACAATTTTTTAGCCATGGCCGAAATGATATTTGTTTTAATTTCTTTCTTTCCAGGATCTTAGATGTAGAATTAGCATCGTCTATCTATCTATCTATTGCCTGACGCCATGATCCCCGAAGGGGTGGCCACGAACGAACCGCCCCCATGCACCTCTGTCCCCAGTCAGTCGACGTCCCTCCTCCCAACCAGCACTGCCTTCATAGCATAGACTACTAATTAATCTCCTTCACCCTATCCTATCCGAAATTCCATGTCAGTTTTTCAATACTGCTTGGTATTTTTTATCAATTATTTCCACGCCAGCATAAGCTGAAGGGAGTGGTGGGTGGGGAGGAGCCTTCTGCTTTGCTAACCTTTTCTATACCTAGTTGTTAGTAGCTTAGCAGTGTAGATATCTAAACTGCCCCGTAAGGACCAATATGACTGTTATAGTCCTTTGTATTCCTTTGTAAATTCCTCACTCTCCTCCTCGGTTTCCCTCTCTTCTCCTCCTCCTACTCCTCCTCCTCCTCCCCCTTCCTTTCTCCCCCCCCCCCCTCTCTCTCTCTCTCTCTCTCTCTCCCACTCTCTCTCTCTCTATTCCCTTATTCCCTCTTCTTCTCCTCCTCCTCTCTCCCTTACACGGGAAAAGTTATTATCAATATAAATTTCCTCAGGGTCGGGTACGTGTGGCATTGATAAGGAGACTTACTTTCCTTCCTTACTGCACCCCCCCCCCTCTCTCTCTCTCTCTCTCTCTCTCTGACACACACACTATACAATTTATATATCACCTGTTCACTAGTCAACGAGGCCATCTTGAAGTGTTACCTCCATAAACTGCACTGCCTGTATTGGTCTTAGGAGTAGGACAATAGACGTAACCTGTTGTACAGACGCGCTAATAAGTCATGTCCGAGCTGTAATTACGTTTGTCTCGCTCTGCGCTGTATTAATGTCCGTCAGATGTTCAATAGGGTGGTTATGTGTAGGAACATGTTTGTGTATTTCACTCGATATGAAGAAATTAAGCTTAGATATTGCCGATACCAATTATGGATCAAAATATACTTGGTGCCGAGACATCACATATTAGCGCGACTGTACACGCTGTTTAAAGGCAAATTTACACTCGAGGGATTTTTTTCCTGACCCCTTTCTCCCTCATGTTTAGCCCCATTACTTTTGAGATTTTATGACGTTAGCCCCGTTAGTTTGGTAATTTTAGACATTTCGCCCCATTCATATGTCAATATTAAGACTTTTCGTGTAATTTGTGTCAATATTTACCTGGCGAGAGATAGCGAGCCTGCAATTTAAGAGTTTCAGTACATCTTTCATGACCCCTTTGTTAAACCCACCTACCCCCTAATGAACACCTTTATCAAATCTCTTATAACTAATTCGTCTCGCTAGCGAATGTATGGCTAGTTTCTTCAACTTTTCTTCATACAGAAGATTTCTAATATTATATTGGGTCTGAGTACATGATTAGATTGATATCCAAAATTCGAAAATGGATATTAATCGTGATCGTGTGATCAACCTTTAACTGTGTTGGTGGTGTAATGGTTTAGATGATTATGTTCTGGGTGTGGTGTCCTGAGTTGGAATCCCGGGAGGACCATATGCTTTCATTAGTTTATTCAAGTACATTGGGGTTTGTTATTGATGATTAATGTTAATGGGAATTTGTTTAGTTTCCTCGCTAGACCTTTATCAAGGTTAAAAAAAAAAAAAATAGACTAAGATAAATTTGTAAATTTTTCGATAGAAAAATGTCCTGGTTCCTCTTAAAATTACAGGCTCGCTATCGCTCGCCAAGAAATAGTGGACACCTAAATGGCACGAGGTCTTAAAATTGACAACGAAATGGGGCGAAAGGTCTTAAAATCGCCAAACTAGTGGGCCGAAGGTCTTATAATCTCAAAACTAGTGGGACTAAACATTAGGGAGGAAGGGGTCCAAAAAAACGGTCTGCCGCCCCTTAAGAACGGGGTGTTACTTATTATAGATACCGGTAATTAAGATAATGTTGGAAGAACCGGCCTTCGGCCGGGTAATTTTTTTACCGAAAATTTTGCAAATTGATCTAGAAGGGGGATCTAATGGATGTTTTTTTTTTTTTAATTTGATGGAGGTCTAGGGAGGAAAGTAGAAAAATAATGAATACATGCAAAAATCGGCCAAAAAGTGAAGCATCCCCCCTTAAAAGTGAAGCATCCCCCCTTAAAAGTGAAGCATCCCCCCTTAAAAGTGAAGCATCCCCCCTTAAAAGTGAAGCATCCCCCATATAAAAGTGAAGCATCCCCCCATAAAAGTGAAGCATCCCCCCTTAAAAGTGAAGCATCCCCCCTTGAAAGCCTTTGTGACCACCAGTGTTGTTTACAAACCTTTAGTTTACTTACTTAACCCATTCTGTACCGGTGAAGTCTATTATATTGGATTATAGCTATATGTAGACGCTTGTGTGCAGTCTAAGCTATATGTAGCTATATGTAGACGCTTGTGTGCAGTCTAAGCTATATGTAGACGATTGTGTGCAGTCTAAGCTATATGTAGACGATTGTGTGCAGTCTAAGCTATATGTAGACGATTGTGTGCAGTCTAAGCTATATGTAGACGATTGTGTGCAGTCTATTGTAGCTATATGTAGACGATTGAGTGCAGTCTAAGCTATATGTAGACGATTGTGTGCAGTCTAAGCTATATGTAGACGATTGTGTGCAGTCTAAGCTATATGTAGCTATATGTAGACGATTGAGTGCAGTCTAAGCTATATGTAGACGATTGTGTGCAGTCTAAGCTATATGTAGCTATATGTAGACGCTTGTGTGCAATCTAAACTATATGTAGACGATTGTGTGCAGTCTAAGCTATATGTAGCTATATGTAGACGATTGTGTGCAGTCTAAGCTATATGTAGCTATATGTAGACGATTGTCTGCAGTCAAAGCTATATGTAGCTATATGTAGACGATTGTGTGCAGTCTAAGCTATATGTAGCTATATGTAGACGATTGTGTGCAGTCTAAGCTATATGTAGCTATATGTAGACGATTGTGTGCAGTCTAAGCTATATGTAGACGATTGTGTGCAGTCTAAGCTATATGTAGCTATATGTAGACGATTGTGTGCAGTCTAAGCTATATGTAGCTATATGTAGACGATTGTGTGCAGTCTAAGCTATATGTAGCTATATGTAGACGATTGTGTGCAGTCTAAGCTATATGTAGCTATATGTAGACGCTTGTGTGCAGTCTAAGCTATATGTACAAAGGAGTACAAAGGAAATCAAGCAACAACAGATCTAGTGACCCTTCTAGGTTGCTTGTCCTCCAAAACACTGAGGATCAAGTGTCCAAACAGTGGTTTAGAGTGGGTAAGGGAACATTGGAAAGGGAATTACTGCCCTGGAACTAATGTCCGTGGCAGGATTAGGAAGTTAGTAGGGGACAGATGGGTTAGTAACTGAGGGGGGGATAAAATAAAGTTATTCATTTACAAACGCAGTCAGTCGCGGGTTTGATGCGAGATATTTGTCTAGGCGGAGTTTAATGAATCAACGGTGATGCAGTCTATAACGTTTCGGGGAAGCCCATTCCACAAGTTGACAACTCGATTGAAGAAGAAATTCTTAGATTCGTGTGAGTTAAAAGATTTACCAATAATTTTGCAACCGTTTCCCCGCGTGTAATTAGATTGGTCGATAGTTAAGTACTTACTACAGTTCATATTGTCGATGCCTTTGATGATTTGAACACTTGAATTAAGTCACCTCTTAATCTGCGCTGGGTTAAAGGAAATAGATTTAATTCTCTAAGACACTCTTCGTATGGTTTGTTCTTTAGGCTAGGTATCATTTTGATAACTCTACGTTGAACTCGTTCTAGCTTGTTTATATCTTTTTGGTAATAAGGGCACCAGGATTGAACGCAGTATTCCAGAAGAGGGCGGACTAAGGAATTGTAAAGGGTTAGGATAACTTCTTTGGATTTATGCTCAAATGACCTGCCTATAAAGCCAATTATTTTGTTTGCCTTCTTAACAACTTCTGAACATTGTTGACTCGGTTTTAGGTTACTCGATATTGTTACTCCCAGATCGGTTTCTCTGTTTACATTCTTAAGCTGAGTGCCATTCATCGAATAGTTTGCTTTCTCATTTAGGTATCCGATATGTAGTACTTTACATTTATCCGCATTGAAACTCATTTGCCAAATTTGGGCCCAACATGACAATTTATCTAGATTGTGTTGCATATCGTCAACTTGTTCTTTTGAGAGTACGCTATTTGCAATTTTTGTATCGTCAGCAAATTTTGAGATTGTACAGGTGAGACCCTCATCTATGTCGTTGATGTAAATTAGAAAGAGAATTGGTCCTAGTACCGATCCCTGGGGTACCCCGCTACTTACATTGGTCCATTTTGATGCCTTACCGTTTATGACTACTCTTTGCTTTCTGTCGCGGAGCCAATTTTCTATCCATTTCAACACACCGTCTTGTATTCCATGCGCTTTTAGTTTTAGCAGTAAACGTTTGTGGGGAACTTTGTCAAAGGCCTTTGAAAATCAAGGTATATAATATCTACAGCTTTACTCTCATCGTAGAGGTTGAGGATATCGTGGAAGAAGTCCTAGTTTGTTAAACAGGAACGTTTTTTACGAAAGCCGTGTTGAGTATCTTTAAGTATGTTATTTTCCTCTAAGTGATTTACGAGTCTGTCTCGTATGACCGTTTCTAGCATTTTACATACAACTGAGGTTAAGCTAATTGGACGATAGTTACTGGGTAGGGATTTGCTGCCTTTTTTGAATATCGGTGTTACGTTGGCTAGCTTCCACTGATCGGGCATAGTTCCAGACTGCAAGGATTTATTGAATAGTAATGTCAGTGGTTTAGAGAGCTCATCCTTAGCTTCCTTTAGAACTCTAGGCGAGATTGTATCAGGTCCAGGCGTTTTATTGACCTTGAGTTTATCTAAACAATTCAATACTTCTCTCTCTGTAACGGTGATATTGCTTAGAACATCTGAATTATCAATCTGAATCGGCGATGGTGTAGGGATATCACTGAGGTCTTCTGTTGTAAAAACTGATGCAAAGAAGGTATTGAGGGCATTACTCATTTGTTCTTCGTCTTTGGTGTATTCTCCATTTCATCGACTAACGGTCCAACAGTTGAAGTAACGACTTTTTTCTTTCTGATATAACTATAGAATTCTTTCGGGTTTGTTTTACTTTGATTCGCAATATGTAACTCTAAGGTCTTTTTACTTTGCTTAATTAACTTTTTGGCTTTGCGTCGTAGCTCTACAAATTTCAGCCGTTCTTCGTCATTTTGTGAGGATTTTAATCTATCATTAGCAAATTTTTTAGCAAGCAGGCAGTTTGAAATATCTTTATTCCACCATTTGGGCTTATTATTATGGCCTGGACGCCGAGTTTTCGATGGTATGCAGTCTTGCACTGCTTTTAGGTAAGTGGCTTCGAATAACTTCCAAGATGTATTTATGTCGTTATTGTGAATTAAAAAGCTCCAGTCAGTTTCTTTAAACATAGCTCTAAGTTTATGGAAGTTTGCTTTCTTGAAATTAGGGACTTTTTCGATGCTACTATTTGGTTCGTTACTACTAAACCATAAAGTGAAAGTTATCGTACGATGGTCGCTGTTACTGAATTCATCACCAACATTCAAATTCTCTATTAATTCTTCTTTTGTTGCAAGTACAATGTCAAGAACGTTATTACCACGGGTCGGCGTTCCAACAAATTGATAAAGCGAACTCTCTTGCAAGTTCGTATACAAGTCATGTCCGGAGTGTGAAGTAAGAGTATCGCCCCACTTGGTCACAGGTAAATTAAAGTCACCAAAAATTACGGTATCTTGTGAGTTACTTACATCTGCAATTTGTTCGTAAATATCTCGGTCAGTTTGCACTGATTGAGCTGGAGGTCTGTATATTAATGCAAGTTATTTTGTACCTTTATTATTCTTTATTAGCACAAAAGATGCGTCGACGTTCACAATTTGAGGTTTTGACAAGAGGGTCGGGTTAAGACTTTCTTTGATATAAAGTAAAACGCCACCTCCATTTCGATTTATTCGGCTTTTCTCAAACATTACATAACCGGGAAAAGATTGTAGAAGATTGTGTGCAGTCTAAGCTATATGTAGCTATATGTAGACGCTTGTGTGCAGTCTATGAAGGATCTGTGGTAGTAAAATGGGTTAAGTGCGATAGTTCGACGCCTGATAACTGCTAGAGGCCCCTTTTTAATCTGAATATCATCGTCTGATAGTAGCCATAATAAAGTTAGAAATACGTCGCCGGTACAGAAGGGCTTACACATCTGCAGTGATCTTTGTGTGAGCTGTGGGCTGATAACTAATTTTGGAGAGGAAATTAGGAGATTAAGGGGAGGCAGACCGTTTTTATGGACCCCCTTCTTCCTAATGTTTAGCCCCACTAGTTTTGAGATTATAAGACGTTCGGCCCATTAGTTTGGCGATTTTTGACACCTTTCGCCGCATTCCGTTCTCAATTTTAAAACCTTTCGTGCCATTTAGGTGTCGATTTTTTCCTGGCGAGCGATAGCGAGCCTGCAATTTTAAGAGGAACCGGCCTCGGCCGGGAAATTTTTCTACCGAAAAATGTACAAATTTATCTTTAAGGGGGGGGTTTAGGGGGCGTTTTTCTAAGCTTGATGGAGGTCTCGGGAGGAAACTAAAAAAGTATATGAATAAATTAATTAATAGACCAAATAAACGGCCAGTCTCCCCCTAAGATAATACTACTTCTGAATACTGAACGGAACCCCCGGTCCATGAAAGGTTTAAAATCAATACACCTCGATGACGTATACAGACTGATAACACACACAACAAAGCCACTCCAACAGCTTCCGTTCTCTCCAACGGGACCCCTTCTTCCCTCTCAACACTCTTCGGAAAGTAGAAAGTAGATACGAGGTGCCGTTGTAAAGGCTTATCCCTCAATACCTTCACCTGATATCCAATCCGTCTAGTTGTCGGCTCCAAGGACAAAATACCAATAAATAGTACGAGCAAAAACTTGTTCCTAGAAATTTGACGGAAACATCGCTCGTGTGACACCGCCTTAAGGGGGAGGTAGTTGCTTTTCCTCACTCCTGTTTAGTCCCATAAGTTTTACGATTTTATGAAGTTTCTTCCAATAGTTTCGCGGTTTTTAGACCTTTCGCACCATTTTTTTTTCTTCAAAAGAGACCTTTCGTGCCACTTAGGTGTCAATTTTTTCCTGGCGAGGAAAAGCGAGCCTGTAGTTTTAGGAGGAACCGGCCTTCGGCCAGAACATTTTTCTACCAAAACAATTACAAATTTATCTTGAAGATGGGGGAGTCTAGGTATTTTATTTTTGGTTTTGTGTTTTAAAGCTTGATGGAGGTCTAGCGAGGAAACTAAAATACACATAAATACATATAGAGACACAACAGTTATCACTACCCCGTTAAAGCAACTGACATATCGATACTTAAAGGAAAAAATATGAAACTATTATGTCTCTGTATCATACAAAAATACCAAGTGTGTATGTATGTATGTATGTGTGTGTGTGTGTGTGTATGTGCGTGCGTTTATACTGTATATACAGTATATATACTCAGCGGACCAACTGCCGACCACCTTGCGTTCGTCACTTATATATATATATATATGTGTGTGTGGGCGTGTGTGTTTGTGTGTGTCCATGTAAAGAGATGGTCAGATATGAAACTGAATAGATTGCCTGGTCCAATAGAAAGGGTGAACAAAATAAATATAGATAGATCGGCTTCGCAATGAAAGACTTTATTGAGATACCGCAGTTCTTTTTATAGTGTTTGTTATCATGGTTTGACTAAAAGAGAGAGAGAGAGAGAGACAGAGAGAGACAGAGAGAGACAGAGAGAGAGTTAGAGTTAGTGTTATTCCCAGGATGAGTATTGCTGCCATCGCACCACCACCAGCAGTACCGCACCAGGACACAAAAACACCAGGATGAGAGGACCAGTGCACCCTTCATGCTCACAGGCGCCCCCACGTGACCATATGACAAACAAGAAGGCCTGCAGAGGGCGCATAAACAACAACAACACCGAGTCATGCCGTTCTAGCTCGCATAGGATACCAGCATACATAGAGATAGGAGAGACTACATTACCCAAACTAGCAGAAGCAAACCAGCTAGGTGCGATAGTAGGTTCTCCAGGTCCAAGATTGGAACAATCCCAAGTACGAGACTGCTAGTGGTCCGAGACCTAGCCTACAAGCAGAGCAACAACAACAGAAGAAAGCGAGTCCCAGCAAGACGAAATCCATGACCAGCCAGAAACAAACAAAGAAGAGTGGAGATAAAAGCCCAGTGCGCTGCCCATGAGATAAATCACCAACTCCACCTCCAACACCAGGGAAATTACCAACTCCAACTCCAACACCTGGGAAATTACCAACTCCACCTCCAACACCAGGGAAATTACCAACTCCACCTCCAACACCAGGGAAATCACCAACTCCACCTCCAACACCAGGGAAATTACCAACTCCACCTCCAACACCTGGGAAATTACCAACTCCACCTCCAACACCAGGGAAATTACCAACTCCACCTCCAACACCAGGGAAATCATTAAAACAAAATAAACACTTATAGTGCATCTCCAACTTTAAGGGGGTCACCTGCTTTTTTTTTATCTTTCTCTCCTTTTCTCTCTTTCTCTGGCTTGTATCCATTCGGCCCCATTCAGTCAACTGTTTCAAGACTTTTATCCCCATCCAGGTGTCGATTTTATCCTGGTGAGCTATAGCGAGCCAGCAATATAGCGAGCCAGCATTATATGGAGAAATCTGGCTTCGCCGGAGACATTTTTCTATTGAAAAATGTACAAATTTAGCTTGCTGTCAAAACAAAAATATATATTTGCTGGCTCGCTACCGCTCGCCAGGAAAATATTGATACCTGGATGGGGGTAAAGGTCTTAAAACAGTAGGCTGAATGGGGCCGAATGAATACAAGCCAGGGAAAGAGAGAAAATGAGGGAAAGATAAAAATAGCCAATGACCCCCCTTAAAACAAAATAAACACGTAGTGCGTCTCTAACTTTAAGAGTCCTTTCTTGCTCTTCATATTTTCTCATCTTCCAGGGAAACAAAATGAGATGACGGGGCTAGAAGAAGATAAGCCAACAGCAATAAAGAACCCGTTCCCGCAACAAGAAGAGCTCCAAATATTCTATCTATCTATCCATTGCCTGACGCCGCAATCCCCGAAGGGGTGGCCACGAACGAACTGCCCCCATACACCTCTGTCCCCAGTCAGTCGACGCCCTTCCTCCCAACCAGCACTGCCTTCATTCATATACTTCCTCACTCCATCCTTCCACCTCTCCTTCGGTGCACCTCTCCCTCTCTGTCCTTCCACCTCGCTCTCGTACACCCTCTTAGTCAATCTCTCGCTTTCCATACGTTCCATATGGCCGAACCATCTCAAGTTGTTCCTTTTCACACTTTCCAGCACATCTACCTCCACACCACACCTCCTTCTTACTTCCTCATTCGTCTGTCTATCCCTCCATGTAACTCCGCACGCACTTCTCAAGTAACTCATTTCCACCACTCTCACTCTTGGTCTAAGTCTCTTCCCGAACGTCCATGCTTTGCTTGCTTCCGTAAGTTAGTGTCGGGATTACCACACTGTCCATATATTACCTTGCAAAATTGTGGCCATAACCAGTAGAAGAAGAAGCAGGAATAAGTCTACCCTCCAAACCAAAAATCACCTACACCAGTCACCCCTACAGAAGCCAGTTAGAAAACAAGGTTCACCTGGTCCCTTAAAATATGTTCCAGATATGGTCAGAAACCCTTTTGCTAATTACCCCCGGGCGGTCAATAAAACATGGCCGCTCACACCAAAAGACCAAGCATCACCACAGAAACCAGATTTAAATTACGATGAGGCGTACTTTATGGAATTACGCCGCCAGCCTCTTCCCTTTCCGTCTCTCTACCCAGACAAAAATACCGACCATGGCCACTAGGAAGTGAGGCAACAACTACAATAAGAAGATTCCAACCAACAACCAAACTTTTGCATAGAAACGCATCAATAGTAAGAAGCCATAACAATTTTAAACTATTTATCCTGTCTTATCCAAGCTGTATCAGACTTACTTCTAAAATTAAATAAATAAAGGACACCATTCCCCATATAAACATGTATGGACTATATTTTTAAGACTTTAGATAACCGAGCAATAATTCTAAAACTATAATTCTCATGCCTCTCATATTCCGAAACCCATCAGCCATGTCCCTACCTGTAATGTGTAATACTACCTGATCAAAAATAGGATATTGTTAGGCAAAGTTGATTCACTGTCTATCACAGGTGTTCTGTGTTGGAGTATACGTGACTAAGTCAACTCGGAGAATACTTCCGTAGGGGCTAGCCAAAATTCCCTTGAAAAGTATCCTACAAGCTGCGAGGAGTGCTGGAGGACCGAGAGATTGTGTTGTGCTAGAAGTGCTCTTTCTAAGTATACCGTGTGAAGGTATCGCCTATCCCTGGTGCAAACAGGCAGATGGACACCGCACTATAGTCGCCACGTGTGACCAGATCTCTCACGGCTGCTTTCTCCTATACTTCAGCCCTAATTAAGTGCTTTTGTGATTTTTATGCGTTTAGTGATTATTGCGAAGGTCATAATTATAGGATATGTTATGTGTGCAATTTAACGTAAACCTCCGAAATAAATTATTATCGTCTTCTAGCAATCGTTGCTCGTATCGAGAAAACATACAAACTGTGTCTTGGGATTTATGTATCTATATGCTTTGTAATATATATATTCCTATATTACATTTAAGGTTTATAGATATATTCGTTCGGAAATAATACCCGCATACTACACGTAAATACCTGGGAACACCCTAACAGATCTTATTCTATGTTTAATATTATTAGCAGGGTACGTAATCTTGTATAAGTGTTCACAGAGAGTGTTCAATATTGTATCTCTTATTTAAGCCTATTGTATTCATGCTTCCTGACTTCAACCTCAGACTAAGCGTTATTTGAGTTAATTATTAACCCTCTATTTATACCACATCGCGTTAACATTTCAACGATGAGACCTCAGCCTTTCACACTGGCTAAAGTAATTTATCCTCAGTTCCATGAACTAATATCTACATTTGTAGTTATACGAGTTGATAGAGATTTATATATTCTAAATATCGATTCAAATTCCCAAATATTTATACCTCATCTGATATCCTAAATTCCATATCTTGCCATCTCTTGAATACGTGTGACTTCAGTATTATTGACCTACCTTGATTTACGCTATACCTCGCGTTCGTTTTTTAAACTCAGGATATCAGTTATTGTTTAAGACTATCCGCTCTGTGTACATTTATACTTTCGATGTATATTCATCATCTTGTATTAACTTGATCTTATTGTTGATGAAGAATAACCTTTATTATTATTTGTATATGGTCTAGGAATAGTGTTATTTATTCCATATGCATTCCTGAACTTATGTCTATGTAAGTAAGATTCAGACAAACTTTATAAGTGCTGTGTACCCTAGCTAAATAAATGAAATCAAACTTGTGAACTGCAATTGTGTATTCTTTGACATTGGTGGAGATTGATTTGATTTAGAGTCATATGATTGAAGTCAGTTATGTTCCAGTTGAGTGTTGTAGTTCTAAAGCTTTCCTAAGGTGGAAATAGTGAACTAACTGAAAACGTGCAGAATTATAGCGCGACATAACACTGGTGGCAGCGGTGTCACAACACGGCATAGCGACTTTGATTATTTATTTGATCAATCTACCCCAATACACGAATCATCATGGCCGGAAAATTGCTTGATATTATTTCATTCAAGCCAGAAGAACACGATATCGCTACATATCTTGAAGTTGTGAAACCTGTCCTTGATATTGTATTTAGGGACGATGAAAATGCTAAAATCCATACTGTAGTAATGAAGTTGGGCAGACTTATGTCCCTCGTGTCGGGTTATGTGCGTGATTCTCAACAGTTGACCTGGGCTCAGTTCGAAAGTTACACCAAAACAGCCATTAACCTGTCTCTAGGAAAAACTATAGCGGACCGACAGTTCCATCATCTTAAGTTTTCAGGGAACTTAGACCACACTCTCAGCCAGTTGAATCAACTGGTAGTGACAGCAATTCCTACTGATACTGCTGCTAATAGAAAAGAGTTTGTATTTAGTGCATTGTTGAGGATACTTCCCATACCTGTGAGAGATCATTTTGCCATAACAGAACCCGCGGGTTATAACGAGGACATGCTAGTATTTCGACGTATCTTAGCCTTGACGCAAACTCAAGAGAAAGATAAAATCGCCGTAGTTAGCCGAGCTACTACTCAACCTCAAGCTCCTATCAATTCCCCCCAAATACTGCATCCATCCATTCACAGGACAGAATGGGCCATAGTTCGACCCTCAGACTGGAAGCTATGCAATTCCAGGTGTCCCCTTGTCTCTCTAAAAACTAAAAAAAGTCATTTGGGGAACTAATTAAACGTCGACCCAAACTTCCTCCGTTCTGGGGCCAAATTCTATGGATTAAGCCCCGGCGCGTGGCCACAATAAATGTGAGGATGGGACTGCAGGAATAGAGGGAAATGAGGAGGACGAATATTCCAAGGAAATTGAGGCAGTGTAGGAAATAGCAGAACTCCAAGATAACCAGGATTTTCAATCCATCCCCATCCACAGACTGTCAAATTGGCGGGGGCTCGTGATGGGACAAGCACAGACAAACCTCCCATTTACAATACACTCACACATAGACTACAGTAGATCTGGAATGGACACGAAAATAGAACTTTGCAGTAAGGGACCCAAAATCGGAGAACGAACCCTCAAATTCGAACCTCGAAACCGCGAAAATGTGATATATTCGCGGTTTCGAGGTTCGAACTTGGGGGTTCGTTCTCCGAATATGGGTCCCTTACTGCAAAGTTCCATTTTCGTGTCCAGTCCAGATCTACTGTAGTCTATGACTCCCAATAAATGGGGTAAAAACTCTACTTCTTGTTGACACTGAAGCTTCGCGTTCCTGTCTTTTCTCTTCCTTTTTCAAACAAAACCATGCCTCTTTTGGCACCCTCCAGCCCTCCACCATAATACTCGTAGAAGCAAATGATGGAATCATTCCAAACTGTGGTGAAACTGCATCGCTTTACGTTAGCACCCCCATTCATGATCACGGTGAACACCATTCCTTTATGATATTCCCCTCCCAAGAAATAAAGTACGATGGATTTTTGGGTTTTGACCAACTCACTTCCCTTCACGCCACAATTGATTGTAAGCAAAGAGCTCTGACATTCACTCCTCCAACTAAAAATAAAAAAACTCAAGTCTAATGTAAAAACAGCCAGCAAATCCGAGATTAACATCGAACCTAACGTAGCCAAGATTAGCACCACCCAGGCCATCCGCACTATCACAACTGCTCAAACTGTCACATCCAAATCCGTTACGCTACCCCCTCACCATGAACAGCGGATCCCTATTCTACCCACGTTACCTGGTGACGTCATCATCACCCCAAACCTTCAAAGCCCGTTCGACCGAAATTGCCCGACCGCTCCAGCCATTGTCCCCCATAAACTTAGTTGCATTAAAGTCACAAATATCTCTGACCAACCCCTTACCTTACCCAAAGGATTAGCTATTGGAGAGCTAGAAAACCACAACGAAGAACTAACTTTAGCTAATGATCAAGAAACCCCCTTCCCTTTTCAATTTCCTGACATACCTTCTCACTTGACTCCTCAACAGCAACTTGACTTACGCGACTTGATGACTGCATTCCAAGACATCTTCGCCACATCCAGCCGAGACGTCGGGAAAACTAACGTACTCCACCACCAAATCTATACGATAGGGCAACCCCTTAGACAACCTATCCACAGGAAAAACCCTATTCAAAGACAGGAGGAAGACTCCCAAGTAAAAGAAATGTTAGACACTGGCGTAATTAAAGACTCCACCAGCCCTTGGTCCTCCCCGTAGTCCTAGTTAGAAAAAAAAGACGGCTCCACTAGGTTTTGCATAGATAGACAACTCAATGACGTAACCATCAAAGACGCCAACCCCCTTCCCCGCATTGATGATTCTTTAGACTCCTTGCTAGGTGCGAAATTGTTTTACCACCTTCAGGCCGGATATTGGCAAGTACCAGTACTTCCGGAACACCAACAGAAAACGGCTTTTGCCACCAGTCAAGGGAGACTATGAGTTTACCGTGCTGCCGTTCGGCCTCAGTAACGGTCCTGCCACTTTCTCTAGGCTCATGGAATCCGTATTGCAAGGATTAACCTGGGAGACATGTTTAGCATACCTAGATGACATCATTGTGTCTGGGAAAACTTGGGCAGAACACCGATATTGTCTTCGTCAAGTGCTTCAACGAATACAGAAAGCTAACTTAAAACTCAAACCCTCCAAATGCATGCTAGCCCAGAAAGAAGTAACAATTTTAGGTCATGTAGTGTCAGAAGAAGGAGTCGCCCCCGATCCAAAGAAACTCAAAGCAATCAGTTCAATCACACCCCCAACTAATATCAAAGGAGTCCGAGCATTTTTAGGATTAGCCTCATACTACCGTAGATTCGTTAAGAGCTTTGCCACTATTGCCAAACCCTTACATGATTTAACCCGGAAAGAAGAACCCTTCTTGTGGACTGACCAATGCATTCAAGCTTTTCAATCCTTCAAAGATCTCTTAATTGTCTCCCCAGTTGTGTCATTTCTGGATTACAACAAACCTTTCCATTTGTACACTGATGTATCCAAATTTGGTATCGGAGCAGTTCTCGGTCAAACCCGAGACGGACGCGAACATATCGTTGCATGCGCCAGCCGTACCCTCAACCCTGCCGAAATCAATTATCCCGTCACAACGAGAGAATGTCTAGGAATCATTTGGGCCTCCAGTATTTTAAAGCCTACCTAGCCGGCGCAAAAGTCACGAACATTACCGACCACTTCAGTGGCTCCGTAAGTCAGACACTAAGAACGCATTAACCGTCAGATGGCGCGAATCCCTCGAAGAATTCAATTTTGAAATAGATTATCAGCCTGGGAAATTACACACGAACGCCGACGCTCTTTCTAGACTCCCCCTCAACCCAATCATCCATGACCCCCTGCCCCCCTCAGATCACGAAATTAGCCCCATCCTAGCAATTCATCACCAAAATTCCAATGATCAAGATCAACAGCACCTCTTGCAACAGTTTCAACAATAACAAAAACCTGATTGGATAAAACGACACCTTTTCTCACAACTTCAACGAAAAGGAGACAACCTATACACCCCAGATGAGAACATTTTCCTTAGCCCCCAGACCGCCCTCCCTACCATGCAATCCTTACACTCCCATAATGGCATTCATTTAGCCCAACGTAAATTAACTTCAACCTTTCAACAAGTCTCCTAGACTCCTTCCCCATACATCACAGCGAAATAATAACAGAAGCATGTAGAGTATGTGCCCTAGGTAAAGACCGCACTCGCACTCCCGGGCTTTCAGGCAAACTTGTTGCCTCAAACCTTGGCAATTACTTGCCGTAGACGTAATGAGCCCCCTCGAAGGTGTAAAAGGATTCAAATATATCATCTCATTTGTTGATACCTACTCTAAAAATGTAATTGCTTGCCCAGCCAAAGACCACACTGCTTTCTCTGCCGCCGAAGCTATGATCCAGCACGTTTTTCCCAATTTCGGCCTTCCCGAAGCCATTCACTCAGACCACGCCCCCGAATTCACAGAACACATCTGGACTCAAATATCTCAGATGTGTGGGATCAAAATCAGTCATTCCTCACCATACTGGCCCCAAGGCAACTCTATCTGTGCAAGGAGCCACCACATAGACACATGCACAAAACACAAACATACACTCACACACGCACACACACAGACACACACACATGTCATGTGGTCCAGTGGTCTAGAGCGCTGTGTCTTGCGCGCTGACCATGAGAGTCAGGACGGGGCGAGCGTTCGAGTGCCCATCAGAATGCTAAAGTTTTTTTCGGCCATAGCGACGACGGAGAGAATTGCATCGTGGTTCCTCCCTAACAAAGCTGCTATCAGCCTGTGTTAGCTTACACATCTTCTCACCAATACAAAGTGCATCTGTGTATGCACTTGGTAGGAAGCCAGGCACCTCACGGTCACCAAAGGTCGCATGTAACCTCGTATTTAACACATTACGAGCAGGTAAGTATTGTGCCTGTACTTAGTGCCTTTTCAGGCCATTCTAGGACTGCTATATCACCATCAGCATGAAAGGAACTGTAATTGTGCCAAAAACCTAGGCGGATTATATCGCTACACACATTACACCACATACAGTACGTAGCACTCGTGGATGCCCGACAGTGTACCTCAAAGATGGAAGTTTAGCGGATTTTGAGCTTCACCTAATTTGAAGACTTTCGCGAACTATTGGTCAATGTCATCCTCCGCGCGGTGTGAACTTGAGTCTAGTGCCGGGAGGCCACAGATGTCGGCACTGTATGCGCGTCTCTACTCCTTACTGTTCCACAGATAGCCTTTCTCACTTCGATCTTTCACCATTTATTCACCCGTTTTTTGCCAGTTTCTTTAACTCTACATAAGTCGCGCGCCGCTAGACAAGGGTTAAGGTAGAATAAGTATTGTACTGTACTTAGATATAAGAAAAACTCTGTAGATGTTCAGCCTCAGGGCTGCAATGAACAATAAATCTCTCTCTCTCTTCTGTATCTATCCTATTACACACATACACACATATCAAAGTCAGACCATATGCCCGAAACTGCAAGCTCTGTGTGGTGGTGGTGGTGGTATTTGAGCTTCACCTAATTCTGAAAGACTTCCCCAACAGTGAAGACAATCCAGAAATAATGCCATTGATGTGATTCTCTCTCTCTCTCCCTTAAATAATAGCATGGCCCTTAAAAATATTGCTTTACTGTCTCGGAGACCATCATTGTTATTATAATTACTCCATGTGATCATCTTCACCCTAATGTTATTGCCTGAGAGAGAGAGAGAGAGAGAGAGAGAGAGGGTGAGGGAGGCCGGAGTGATGTGACGAGTGAGGAGAGAGTGAGTGAGGGAAACAAAAGAAAGTGATGAGGGATGAGGAGTGAGCTACATAGATACACAGACCACACATACCTCAAGGGTCCTTTACTAGGCAGAGAGCTTACAAACCTAGGTATATATATATTATATAATATTATATATATATATCTATATATATACACCGCGTCCATACATACAACATATATATACAGTAGAGACAGAGAGAGACAGAGACAGAGACAGATCCGAGACCAGAGATAGAGATATTTGTTCAGAGAGACAGAGAGACTCTTGCGGGACTGTTTATATTGGAGAGAGAGAGAGAGAAGAGAGGAAGAGCGGAGAGGAGAGAGAGTCACATGATACACAGTTTGTTTTATCTTTCTTTCTCATACCTAAAGGTCACCTACTAGGCATTCTGGCCTTACAAACTTAATATATATATATATATATACTGATATATATATATATACACACCGGGACATACATACACACATATATCGATACAGTACGAGAGACGAGAGAGAGAGAGACATGGAGAGATCGGCTAGGAGAGACTATAGAGACCGTACAGAGACAGAGAGAGAGACAGAGACAGATGGATAGAGAGGAAGGAGAGAGAGAGAGAGAGAGCGAGAGAGGGAGAGCGAGAGCGAGAGCGAGAGAGAGAGAGACACAGAGAGTGACAGAGAGAGAGAGGTATGTTATAATAACAGAGTCCCCCATATGCCCCAACCCGGATACGAGGGTAAAGGGAACAGATCGCAACACAACAATATTTTCCAGGATTATTAGCGATTTCTGTACCGTCGGCCAAATAAGTGATGTCTCGGCACCAATTATGTTTTGACCAATAATTGGCATCCGCAATATTTACACATGACTTATTCTTTTTGAGTGAGATATACAAACATGTTCCTACACTTACCCACCCTATTCAACATCTGACAGACATTAATACAGCACAGAGCGAGTCAAACGTATTGACAGCTGAGATAGGACTTATTAGCGCCACTGTACCGGCGACGTCTCTTAAATTTTGTTTTAGTAAATTATGTGCGGTATAAAAATTATCTGGGGTAGTAAAACGGGTTTACTTTTTGTTTGTTTTATTAATTTATATATTATTTTCCTAGTTTCCTCCCTAGATCTCCAGCAAACTTAAAAAAACAACCCCAGGATCTCCCTTCAAGATATATTTGTACATTTTTCGGTAGAAACATTTCCCGGCCGAAGGCCGGTTCCTCCTAAATTACAGGCTCGCTATCGCTCCAGGAAACAATCGTAACTTAAATTACATGAAAAGTCTTAATATTGACAAAGAAAAGGGCGAAAGGTCTTAATATCGCCAAACTAATAGGCTGGACGTCTTAAAATCTCAAAACTAATGGGGCTAATCATGAGGGAGAAGGAGTTTCAGAAAAGCGACCCATCTCCCCTTAAGTGAGAAAGTTCGAAGCCTGGTAAATGCTGGAGGCTCATTTTAAGGGAGCCCACCTCGCTTTGTTTCTCTTTATCTCCTTTCTTTGGCTTGTATCCATTAAGGCCCCATTCAGCCTACTGTTTTAAGACGTTTACCCCCATCCAGGTGTCAATATTTTCCTGGCGGGTTATTTTGTTTTTGTTAGGAAGCTAAATTTGCAAATTTTTCGATAGAAAAATGTCTCCGGCGAAGCCGAATTTCTCCATACAATGCTGACTCGCTATGGCTCGCCAGGAAGATATCGACACTTGGATGGGGATAAACGTCTTAAGACAGTTGGCTGAATAGGGCCGAATGGATACAAGCCAGGGAAAGCGAGAAAAGGAGAGAAAGAGAAACAAAAAGCAGGTGACCCCCCTTAAGTTATATAAATTTTATTAATAGTAGGCAGAATTTCCACAACACAGTTAACAGGACGCCATCGGTACTGATAGGGTTAATGGGGTGCTTTTTCTAAACCCCCTTCTCCCTCGTGCTTAGCCCGATTATTTTTAAGATTTTAAGACGTTCGCCCCATTAGCTTGGCTCTATTAATGACCTTTCGTTCTATTTCTTTGCCAATTTTAAGAACTTTTGGGCCATTTAGGGGTGGCTTTGTGTACCATTTAGGGGTGGCTTTGTGTACCATTTAGGGGTGGCTTTGTGTACCATTTAGGGGTGGCTTTGTGTACCATTTAGGGGTGGCTTTGTGTACCATTTAGGGGTGGCTTTGTGTACCATTTAGGGGTGGCTTTGTGTACCATTTAGGGGTGGCTTTGTGTACCATTTAGGGGTGGCTTTGTGTACCATTTAGGGGTGGCTTTGTGTACTTGCCAGCGATAGCTAACCTGTAATTTAAGAGGAACCAGCCTTCGGAAGAGTTATTTTTCTACCGACTAAGTGTGCAAATTCATCTCCAAAGGAGCCTTGGGGGGGTATAGATTATGAGTTTCATGGAGAACTAGGGAGCAAATTAAAAAAAAAAAAAAAAAAAAAAAAAAAAATATATATATATATATATATATATATATATATCTATATTAGATATATATACCCGGTATATATAGAGGTTATATATATATATATACAGTGTATATATATACAGTGTATATATATACTGTATATATATATATATACTGTATATATATATATATACTGTATATATATATATACTGTATAAGTGTATATAATATTATATCTAAATATATATACATAATATATATATATAATTAAAACCCCTTTAGGACGATGACTCCTTTTTACCTTTGATTATGGCTAATATTAGACAGTTTTACCAAGCTTAGGAAGGACCTTCTGGTAAAGCCGTAATTTACCCTATGAATCCCGCAATTCCTTTACAAATAGTCAATAATTATATAACGGTAATAGATAAACAGATAGATACAATAAATACACTAACATAAATCAATAAATATAAGAAATAAATAAGATACTGACAATAATAAAACACACACATACTTGACGATTCCTTAATTTAAATCAAGATAATTACAATTGTACGCTAACAAAATTCTGTTTCAGGAAGGCATGCAAAGGTTGATTCAAGTGTCCGTAATAATCATAAATGTATATCCATAATAATAACCCTAGCTATTATAAAGATAGAAAGGTGAATCACTATCAATATACACCAGGATCTTATATAACTCTTATATGTTGTACATGTTATATAACGATATTATACCTTATCATTGGGTATATGGAGGGGTTTACTACCACTTATATACCCTACGGGGGGATAGGCGTTTTTGTTTTCTTCTTTTGTGTTGTTCTACCCTAGACCTCCATCAAGCTTAAAAGAATACCCCAAGACCCCTCTTCAAGATATATTTGTACATTTTTCGATAGAAAAATTTCCCGGCCGGAAGCCGGTTGCTTCTATATTACAGGCTCGCTATGGCTCGCCAGGACGATGAATCGACACCTAAATTGTACGAAAAGTCTTAATATTGACAAAGACATTAGGTGAAAGGTCTTAAAATTGCCAAACTAATGGTCCGAACGTCTTATAATCTGAACACGAATGGGGTTAAACATGAGGGAGAAGGGGGTCAAGAAAAAACAACCTCCCCACTTAAATGAGAAGATCAGTATGGCCACCTTATTTACCCTCTTCCTACCCGTAATGCTTAACCCCTTCAGCACCATGACGTCATTTTCACCATATATCTGAGTATCAATAGAAGACTTTCTTAAGCTGATAATACACACCTCTAGGACTCAAAGGGGTCAATATCCGATGTCAATAAACCCTCTGAACACACAGGTCCTTCATAAACCCTCTGAACACACAGGTCCTTCATAAACCCTCTGAACACACAGGTCCTTCATAAACCCTCTGAACACAGGTCCTTCATAAACCCTCTGAACACACAGGTCCTTCATAAACCCTCTGAACACACAGGTCCTTCATAAACCCTCTGAACACACACAGGTCCTTCATAAACCCTCTGAACACACAGGTCCTTCATAAACCCTCTGAACACACAGGTCCTTCATAAACCCTCTGAACACACAGGTCCTTCATAAACCCTCTGAACCACAGGTCAGGTAGCCGACTTACTTATAAGAGGAACTTCGGCCGCGAACAACTCTGAACACACAGGTCCTCATAAATTACCCTTGAACAAAGGGGTATTTGTCCTAGTAAACCTCTGAACAAACTAAAAAATAAATTAAAATATATCTGAACACCGGTCCTTCATAAACCCTCTGAACACACAGCGTCCTTCATAAACCCTCTGAACACGGGACAGGGTTGTCATAAAACCCTCTGAATTACACAAAGGTCCTTAAATAAGAAACTGTAGATAAAATCGCGGTAACCACATATAACAAGACCACAAGGACAAAAGGCGTGATCGTGGTGAAGGGGAGATGTGTCATTTTTCAACACCCCCTTGCGGTCCGTCCCAACTAGGCAGTGCTTAGCGCCAATGCTATTTTGAAATTGGGAAGGTAAGACGTTCGGCCATTCATTTGGCGATTTAAACACCTTTCGTATCCCTTTTCATGCTATTTAGAGTGTCGGGAGCGAGCTTGTCCTGGCGAGAGGTAGCGAGTGGAGGCTTTTTATGGGTGTGAAAGTGAATGAGAAAGAGGGAAATAACTGAGGTTTGCTTCGGCCGGAACATTTTTCTACCGAAAAATGTAAAAATTTATCTTGAGGGGATAGGTCTACGAGAGAGAGAGTAAGGTTTGGTCTAAGTTTGATGGAGCGTCTGAAGCTCGAGGAACAGGAAACATGGATTTAAGGGTGAGAGGAAGAGGGTGGATGAATAGACCAAAAACCAGAAGTGTCCCCGTAAGGGAGTGTCTATCATCAGGAGTGCCGGAGAGGGTTGTATTTGTGTGACTTTTTTTTTTTTTTTTTTTTATTACACTAAATGTATAAATAATACAATAGATAAATATATAAACATATATCAATAGTGACATAAATACAAACGCAATATGAATCTATAGGGATGGACGTATGATGATATATCCATTTAGACTGAGGGGCGGTTACATCTATACACTAGACCTCCACAGACTTGCGGTCCCACCCTAGGCAGTCCCTTTCAAGATAAATTTGCTATCATAGAATTTGCTACAAAGTGGAAGGTAAGGATAGCACAGCAAAAGGTTCTCAGATAAGATCAGATGAAGGTATTGAGGGATAAGCTTTTACAACGGCACCTCGTAATGGGCTACATTCTACTTTCTAATATCGAAAAGCCAGTGTAAAATGAGGGAGAAGGGGTGTTGGAAGAGAGAGGAATCCCTCAAGCTGTTGGAGTGGCTTTTTTAACCATGCGTGTTTTATCTGTATACGTCGTCAACTAATAGATTGTATGTGTAGGAAAGTTAGAGTGAAAATAAAGAGTGAGATAAACCCGGGCTTTGGTAAAACGTTTTGTTGCTGGCCACAGGAGAGAGAGAGCGAGACGAGAGATGAGGAGAGAGAGAGAGAGAGAGAGAGAGAGAGAGAGAGAGAGAGAGAGTACAGGTATCTGGTATCTGTTGACGAGGCTCAGGGCGTTTGAAGCTCAGGAAAGGAAATGGATAGTGAGAGGAAGAGGGTGGGGAGGGGGAGGAGGAGGGGGAGAGAAGGACGAAGGGGAGAAGAGGAGGAGGAAGAGGAGAAGTGTTTATTTTGTGTGCCCCTTTAGCTACAGTAATGTGTTCTAGTTTACACTTCTAATAGTAACAGGACACTTATAATAGTAACAGGACAGATAATAATATATAGATCAATTGACCTTTTGCGAGTAATGTTATATAAGGAAGTTGGAGCTGTAGATATCGATATTAACCAGAAATACAAACGCAATATGGGGTTTGATGGATGGAAGTATTGTGAAATTTGATGTAATATACTTAAGGGGAGGTATCTAGTTTGTTCCCTAATTGGCACCTCTGCGTCATATGAGCGTGAACGTTACACCCACCTCGAGTCCTTTCCAAGAACAAATTTGTACGTTTTTCGGTGAAAAAATTGTCCCGGCCAAGGCCGGTTCCTCTTAAATGTACAGGCTCGCTATCGCATATCGCCAGAATACCTAAATAGAAAGCACACTGAATTGCACGAAAGGTCTTAATATGGGTCCGCTGAAAGTTCTGTAAAACAGCGAAACCGATCTGGGCAAAAACGTTTTATAATACAAAAGCAATTGGGGCTAAACATGAGGGAGAAGGAAACAAATTCATTGGTTTATAGGTGGTCATTGTGAGCTGATATCACCCCTCCCCGCTGCCCTCTCAGAGCCAGAATTCATCTCTCTCTGGAAACTGCGTGCACATCGAGGGCCCTTTACCAACATGGGTGTGCTAGAACGAGTCAACCGGAATCAGGGAATGTTTGGCCAATATGTATGGGGAACTACACAACAACAACCCTTCTTAGAGAACTACCACTAGCTTTCCTTCCTAAGCTGCATACAGATCGGGTGACTTAATTCAAGTGTTCAAAAATCAAAACAATATGAACTGTATAAGCTCGCTGGTCCAACGCTAATGGTTAAACGCGGTGGACTACAAACTTATTTTGAGTTACTTTTCAGTTTTTAACCCTTAATTAGCGGCTCACCACATAAGTCGAGTTAAATAAAGCTGGACTATGTGGCGGCGCTCGAAGCGTTATAGGTCGAGTGCAATTTCAACTCCGTAATGTTGCTGAGAGAGAGAGACAAGTGGTGGCAAGAGACTAGCGAGCGTTTATTTTATCCCCCCTGCAGTTACTAGACCACCGCGGCTAACTTCTACTGACACGAATCTCAGGGCAGTAGTTCCTTTCCCATGTTCCCTCTCTCACTCGCTACACGTACTTGATTATCGTGGAGGAAAGCAACTACCGATTACATGCTTTTTGCACTTCCTTTGCTCATCCTTATTGCAATTTAGAATTAAACTAGCCATCACTAAATGGCATCCTTCTGTTATGGTGTCATTCGAAAGCCTCGTCTGGTAAGATCCTCTCAGGGATAGTACTTGTTTTTACTTTCTGAGACAGACTCAAATCTCACCCTTAATCGAGGGCCGAGCATATGGGTGGCACGGTAAACCGGAATCAGGACTGTTTGGCTATTTTCGGCTAAAAACACCCCCGCTGGGCGGTACATATAAATAAACCGCCGCCGGTATAGGCCGTGGACTCCACACTTATTTGAGTTAGTTTTTAAATTATGCCTAAAACTTGAGCTCTCCTCTAGGCCAAAACTCCCAGGTGTTCAATTAGAGAGGATGGAGCCGCGACCAAGAAATATAATAAACAGAGCAGGAAATACTTAACCCCTTCTGTACCGGCGATCTTTTTTAATATATTCGACCTATATTTAGATGATTTTGAGCAGCTTAAGAAGGATCTGAGTTGTTGTTGTTGTTGTTGTTCCCCAAGCTGCCTGGCCGAACAGCCCCAAGGCCCCGAGCAAGGCCAAGGCCACAACTGAGCGCCCCCACAGAACCCCCCCTGCCCACCACAATAAAGCCTGGGTGACCGAAGCCACTCCATGGCGGGGAGCTGAGGAGGGTGCGGAAACGCCCGGGAAACCAAAGTCCCACCCAGGGCCCTGTGCCCCTCAGCAATTATGAAGAGAAAGTTGAGGGGCAATGGATAAAGAAAGGAAAAGAAGGATCTGAGTTAGTATAAAGGGTTATGTGAGATAGGTCGAAGTTTGTTGATTGCTGGAAGACCTTTCTGAATAAAATCGTCTACTAGTACCCAGAATGAAGTTACAAGGACAGCGCCGGTAATGAACAGGTTAGTACCATGTGAGGAGGAGCACTTTCTTGACGATGTGCACATGTTTCCATCATTGGCCTCGTAACTTATACCTGCGCCAACAACTCCTTAAGGGGGGGGGTCACCGTTTTTTTTTTCTCTCCTTTTCTCTCTTTCCCTGGCTTGTATCCATTCGGAATTTCGGCACCATTCAGCCAACTGTTTTAAGACGTTTATCCCCATCCAGGTGTCGATATATTCCTGGCGAGCGATAGCGAGCCAGCATTGTATGGAGAAATACGGCTTCGCCGGAGACATTTTTCTATCGAAAAATGTACAAAATTAGCTTGCTGTCAAAACAAAATTATATATATATGCTGGCTCGCTACCGCTCGCCAGGAAAATATTGACACCTGGATTGGGGTAATCGTCTTAAAACAGTAGGCTGAATGGGGCCGAATGGATACAAGCCAAAGAAAGAGGGAGAGAAAGAGAAAAAATAAGCTAGGTGGGCTCCCTTAACACATGTCTATGAGGCCAGGGGAGGCCTTATAGGCAGGTGATAAGGAGTTACTGGAACTCCTGTTTCCTATATCTGACTTCTCTTACTTTTTCGGTTTGTCTCACACTTCTCACCTACACAGACAGTAATCCAGCTAGCTCTCACAAACACCTCCTCCTCCTATTAATTTCACTACACTAAACAAGCACACCACACTTCTTTCCAATAGGCCAACAATAAATGTGTAAAATACCGACTATCACTCTTGCAACTTTGATGTAGACACTTGTTATAGGCAGCTTCATCTTTTGTCTCCTTCATACACATACGGTAGAAATCAAATTAAGTAAGCCAAAACTCTTGAACGTTAACCTCTATAACTTACACGCTACTAAATTAATCAAGCTTGCATTTTTACCATTTGGGAAGAGACAGCCAGGGAATAGGTGTGGACATTTACAGCCCATTTGTTTTGAATTGAAATACATTCTCCAAGTAGGATATCCCTTCTCCTTAATATAAATAGGAAAAGGTTAAGTTTCCTTAATCACGCCGTGGTGTAGTGAATTAAAGCTTGGACACTAGTCCTGAATGTCAGTGGTTCGAGTCCGGCTGGTTCTTACTTAAAATATCTTTGGATCGATTCCCGGCCACGGTAAAAAGCATTTCAGTGTGTACTCACGTGTATGTGTTAGCTTTTAAGCATAATGTGTGTGTGTTTATATATATATATATATATATATATATATATATATATATATAAAAGAGAGAGAGAGAGAGAGAGAGAGAGAGAGAGAGAGAGAGAGAGAGAGAGAGAGAGAGAGAGAGAGAGAGAGAGAGAGAGAGAGAGAGAGAGAGTGCATCTACATGTTATATGTACATAAATGCAAAATTGTAAAAACAACGAAATCACATCTCAAAGTAAACGTACACTCGAACCCCTAATGAATGTATCCAAAATGATATATACCGGTGTATATATACAGTATATATATACAGTATATATATACAGTATATATATACAGTATATATATACAGTATATATATACAGTATATATATACTGTATATATACATTTTGTTTTATATAATTATATTACCAAGAATATACTTACTTAACTTCTACCTATCAACCATCTTATAACCAGATACAGAAGCTCATAACTGGCTAATCTATGTTGAAGAGAATAAGAACAATAATGTGAATCAACCTGTACTACAACATGGAAGGGTTCTGGTACTCACAATCAAGTCAGCGATGGCTAGGTGGAGTAACATGAGGTTGACGCGAGACTTGCGTTGCTTCCGTCCCCCGCCCAGGATAGCCTTCAGGACACACAGGTTCCCGATCAGGCTGATCACCAGGATCCCAGAGTAGCAGGAGATGAGGAGGATGTGGCCGTCATTGAAACGCATGTCGATGGGAAGGGACTCGCTGTCGTAGAGGATGCTCGACGTGTCATTGGGCCCGCGAACGATGGATGACACGGTTGTAAACGAGTCATTGGGTGTCCGGGCGAATGAGGACGCAGTGCTCTCATTGGTCAGAAACTCCATGGTCCTCTCAATCTGGTATGAATTCAGGAATTTCGTTCCAAAGGGCACAAAATCCACGTCACTTGGGTACAAGCTCAGGAGATTCTTTTCAGAGCGTTCAGAATCCACACCATTTAGGTACGCGTTCATAAGATTCGTTCCTGTCGATTGGAGTCCATGGCGATGCTGTTGGCCCCATTGTTGAAGCTCCAGGGTTGGGTCGAATGGCGCTGTCGTGGCTTTCCAGACAGTGATCGCAAGGAGTTCTTAATCACCATCCCTTTCGGTATGATGATGTCCTAATATATTTTCGCATTATTAGCTTAAGTAGAGTCGTTCTTTGTCAATTGGGCAAGGACATTGTCAGCACACCTCGATCTACAAAAGACGCAATCTTGGATAAACTGCATAGGGATATTTTGAATCTTTCAATTTTCTCTCTGTTCAGTCTAACATTAGCAAATATCTACGGTACAGAATAAGTCGTATTTAATTTTTTTTGCCTTGAATCAACAGAAGCCTTCGTTCTAAATAGGTGTTCGCAATATTCAATAAGGATACCTTAAACTGCCATGGTGTGTTTCAGATTTTCTAAAAGTGAATCACTGTTGATTATTGACTTTGTCTTAATACATTATTTATAATTTGTCATTCATGTTTGTGTTCATTGTTTATTTTATTCATTTATATACAGTATTTATTATGACTTCGCTTTATTATCAGAAGTTATAATATTCATGGGTTTCGACAATTCAACAACACCTATTTAATTTGCTTTTATTGCACGGGTCGCTGATTATATTGATTATATTTAGCATTATTATCATGGCATTTTAATAACATTTATAATCAGTACTATTTTTATTTCATGATCATAGTATATTTACTACCCGCTTCACTATTGTAGTTCACTATTATATTTATACCAGATTTATTTTATTTGTTTTTATTTACTTTATTTTCATAGTATCCTCATTACCTGCTTCACTGTTTTATTGGGTTATTGTTTATTTTATTTATTTTTCTTATTTAGTGTATTTCACTTTGTTTGATTTCCTGTCTGTAGTTTATCTCACTTTGTTTATTTCCTGTCTGTAGTTTATCTCACTTTGTTTATTTCCTGTCTGTAGTTTCTCTCACTTTGTTTATTTCCTGTCTGTAGTTTATCTCACTTTGTTTATTTCCTGTCTGTAGTTTATTTTATCTTGTCTTATTTTATCATCAGCCATTTCATTTTTTTCGAGTATTTGTTTAAAACTCGTATATGCTAATTTTCATATTATTTTGTACTTGTACGTTTTCTGTTAACCTGCAATATATCATAGATCTGTGTAAATATAATCATACACATTAATAACTCTTTCAAGGTCCAATTACGCATTTTGTTTGTTTTACTATTTTTAGACGATTGTATATAGATTAGGAAGGGTGTATGGAAGTTAGAGATGGTTTTACCTGTATATATTTCCCACAGATCCTTCCTAAACTTCATAAAATCGTCTAATGATAGCCAAAATATATTGTCAAAATACGTCATGATCTTCAGAGGGATTATTAGGGGTTTCAAAGGTTTCAATAAGGGTTTCTTGTTAAGGTATGTAATGGTAGTGTTTTGTATGCAATGTATCTCGTATGTAATTAAAGAACTTTACACACTTAAGGGGGGTCACCTGCTTTTCTTCTCTCCTTTTCTCACTTTCTTTGGCTTGTATCCATTCGGCCCCATTCAGCCTACTGTTTAAGACGTTTACCCCAATCCAGGTGTCCATATTTTCCTGGCGAGCGGTAGCGAGCCAGCATATCTATATATTCTATTTTGACAGCAAGCAAAATTTGTACATTTTTTCGATAGGAAAATGTCTCCGGCGAAGCCGGATTTCTCCATACAATGCTGGCTCCCTATCGCTTGCCAGGAAGACATCGACACCTGGACGGGGATAACCGTCTTAAAACAGTAGGCTGAATGGGGCCGAATGGATACAAGCCAGACAAAAAGAGAGAAAAGGAGAAAAAAAAGGCAGGTGACCCCCTTAATACCTTGATATTTCCCTAGTGGTTTTAACCCATTCACTATCAGGAACGTCTTTTTTATAATATAATGGCAATTATTAGAAGATTGTATTCAGCTTAGGAAGGACCTCTAGCAATAATATGGCTTCAACCTATCTCAACCAACCCTTTTAACTACCACAGACCCTTCCTAAGCTGCACAATATCGTCAACATAAAGCTAGAATACAATATACCCTACAGGTACGTCACTGGTACTCAACAGGTTAAGTATATATATTGTTATCAGTCTTGTGTAACTTATATCATATATAATTAAACTATGTTACACAATTACCTCGATATTTCCCACAGGTTTTCAGAGAACATATTGTTAGTTTTCGTAGGTAATTTATCTCGTACATAATTACACTACGGTAATCTAAATTGTGGCACATACGTTTTCAGATCTATGTAATGTAAGCTTTCCTGTGTAACCTATATAGCATATAATTAGACTATAGGCTGTTGCTTTTCAACTGACGATAAATTGCAAAGTTCCCATTAAGATTTCTCAGTTATTTTGAAGATTTTGTAGTGATATAGGGTGCTAATTATGTAAGCTTGATCTGCATATGATGCACAGACATAGTAGTTTCATTTTTGTTTTGCATTAAATCTCCAGAAATTAACAGCTAAAGGGTTTCAACTTACCGTCAGTTGAAATCAAACCGACTATAGGTTATATAATTACCTCGGTATGTTCTGTCTGTATATTGTTAGCTTTCATATGTAA